>JAZKJV010002511.1:600000-1106434 GCA_037367405.1 Ottelia alismoides | reverse complement strand
TGTTTGGGGGAGGTAGGGGATGGAATGCTGGTGGGTAGGGATGAGAGGGGGGTTGCCCATCTAATTTTTCCCGATGGGGAAAGGTAAAATGTGAAGTCCTGTGGCTTATATAGGGTGACAGTGTTTGCTTACTCTATATTAAGTAAATTATATAAAAGTATCTGAACTATGACTCGTTTTCAATATGATCCTTATATTTTTAAAAGTAACAAAAAGGTACCTAATGTATTAATCCGGTCACAATGTAATCCTTTCTAACAGTAGAATGAAACGACTGTTTACTGATGGATGGTTTGGAGGAATTACCCCTAGAAAAATCTCAGATAAAATTGCCCAAAAACCCTAAATCCCTAGTGAATTGTAGGTTCACACCTTTGCCTCCGGTGTGAATGTCTCAACATTGATGTCAGATTGATTGAAGGGCTGAAATTTGAGCATAACGATCGAACGGTTGTTCTTGAGTCCCTTCAGATGATCTTTAAGGATGTTTTGGCTCGAGTTCATCCCAAAATGTAGAAGTTGTACCACAAGGTATATTCTTTGTCTCCAGTGGACGAAGCTTCTCAATGAGATCCTAATCAAATCAATACATCGGATGGACGATGGCTTCACGCTCAGATTGCAAGTGGACTGATTTCTGTGAGAATTTCATTGTAACCAAGGATTTGGATCTCCAGATGAGGTTCGATGCTGCTTCAGATCTGAAAGGTGTGTGCCGATGAGGACTCGGACTCCAAGTGGTTGCGTCAATCCCTAAGGAAGAGGTGACATGCTCTAGGGAATGATTCTTTGTGCTCTCACGTGGCTCGACGCAATGCAGATGGTGAAGGTTCTTAACTCCAAATAGTTCGAGGATGATCACTTTCGTCGTCGGGCGCCGGTCGTGAACCTCGCCATCTAGCACGAGCACACTCGCGCACTTTCGCCCCCCGTCGCGCACCTTCACCGCCTAGTCTTACGCATCGTCATCGTTCATGCACCTCGGAACCCCCACAAGCCATCGGCCCTTTGTGCACCTCCACTGCCACCCTAAGCCTCGAAGCCCTTGGGAAGGTGGGAGGGAGCGGGTCCTCTGCTGGCCAACAGGGATCTGCTGTAAGGGGGGAGGGTGTCCTAGCCGCTCGATCGAGATCGAGCGGTTCGCACGCAAAGGGCCCACAAAACCCTTGATTTTGTGTGAACCGCTCGATCTCGATCGAGCGGCTCGGACACCCTTCCCTTTTACAGCAGATCCCTGCTGGCCAGCAGAGGATCCGCACTCAAGGTGGGAATAGTTGTGAGGACAATGTCAATAGGATTTGGAGGAGATTTCATTAGGGGTTCTCCAGAGGTAATTTCGTCCAAACTTTCTATCAGTAAACGGATGTCTCTTTCTCCCATTAGAAAAGGACTACATTATGACAGGAACAGTGCATTAGGCACCTTTTTGTTACTTTTGGAAGTTTTATGGACTACATTGAAATCAAATGTATAGTTCGAGGACTTTGTCTAATTTCTTCTATATGATATCGTGCCAAAATAGAATGGAAGATCAAATTGAAATAGCTTCAGGTTAAAGGTATCAAAAGTTCATCATGCATAGGAATAGATGGAGTGGATTTTTTCTAATAAGTGTGGAGAAGTGAAGATAATATCATAAGATCTTTTCCAAATTTGTAAAGATTCCGAAACCTTCGATCTTGTTTTTGCAAGGTTGTAGGAATTAGAGATAATTCGTGACTAATTTACTAACGTAACAAAAGGGATAGCAAGTAAGCTAGTTGTTTGTGCGGTTGGCATATGTTTTTAAATATTTGATTAATGCATCTTTCATTTTGGTACCCTATATTTATTTATTGCAATCAATCATCAATAAATCACTTCATTGAATAAGCTGAAAGGAAGGAAATGAGTTTTATTAATGGAGTGATTCCTACTTAATTGAAAAGTAACGTAATATTTAACAATCTTTTAAAAAACTACGATAGTTGAATGAGTGCATAATTGTTTCTCTATATTCATAATAACTTGTACAACTTTTGGTCAAGAATCAACCTCATTTCTAGAAGTTATTGAGGAATTAGTAATTTATTATTTATATGCAATTTCCTATAGAAGGATACATATTTTCCAATAAAAAATATTTGTAAGTTGGGTCAAAATATGAAAAGAGTTTAAGATGATGAGTTTGAGCTAATCTAAGAGACGCGGTGGGTAATGCTAGGTGTTTAATGTATTGAAGATTATTGTATATTTCTCAGTACTTCTATTTAATATTTCTTTATTTTATTATTTTCCTAAATAGAAATTGATTCATTAGAAATTCAAAAAAATGTTTTTAATAAAAAGTAAAATAAACTTTATTCAAAAACGTAGTCAAATTAACTATCTACGAAAATTACAGAAATAATACAATAACTAGTGAACTAAAAGACACGATTCTGCGTACTTAAAAGTTTATGGTTTGTTAATTTTAAAAAAATGTGTTTATAATTTGAAAAAAAATATTTTCTTAATGATGGGTGCCTTCTTTGAAAAATACATTACAAATTAATTTTGTATAGTAAAAATACAAACAAAATAGTGATTGTGTCATTTTACAGTACATAAACTTTTAATAAAAATGTAATTATTGATGTGATTTTTTATTCCTCTTTTAAAAAGAAATTACTGGAAATCCTTAAAGATTAAAAAAGTGTCAAAAATTACAAAGTTACGAAAATCTATATAATATTCATATGAGTAACATGTTGACATAATGTAGCTATTAGAAAAATTAAAAGAGACTTCAACTTCTTTCCCTTTGAAATGCCATAAAACTTCAAATAAAAAATTACAGTAAATTATGCTTGATTTTTGTGTTCCATATTGATCATTGCCTTGAGATTGTCCTTGTGTTCGACCTCATTCTGGCTTTTATATTGGGTATAAACTTTTGATATTTTAATTGGCATCTATTGAGTTTTAATGGCAATAATCATTTAATACATTTAAATTCCGATAAATGTTAGCGAGGAGGCGTCATTTGGGAATGAATGATAAGGTCCATTCACTTAATAGGCTACCCTCGCTAAAAAAAAACTCATCCTTTAATTTGGACAAGTGTACCAACTATGTTTAAAGGCAAACCCCAAATCATCTCTCTTTCCAATCAACTCACATATGTCTTTCTCTTTTCAATCGACTTACATCATTTTTCCCTCTCCTCCTCAAACATATATACATATGCATGTAGACACACACATGCACGCACACACCCCTCTTCAACAAAAATATATTATACCACAAATCCTCATATCCAATAATTATAACACAATCTAATTACGATCATTCTCTCAAATTTCAATATCGTCGCATCATAACAAACTCTCCCAACAAGAAATCCATCGTACAAACACCAAAACATCGCCAGCTTACCTTACAAATACGGTAACGTCCAAGGTTGTGATAAAATACATTTTACTCTCATATCAGTTTACCTATACATCCAAACCAAGGTTTTTGAAATCGAACCGAAAACCTTGCTGAAATGGCCAGATCGGGTCGAACCATGTAATCAAACCGGTTCAACCGGATGATGACATTATCATTATGTAAAACCGGATTAAACCGGACCGGCGAAAAAAAGTGGTTGAACCGGCTAATCAAACCGAAATGAAATAATATATATATATAATATACACTTAATATACTTGAAATATATATAATAAATAAATAATGTATATATTTCACATTATACATAAAGTATTTTTCTTATACACCAGCAAATATCATGCATATCATATATATATATATATATTATTTGGACTAGATGCTCTATAACATGATAATAGTTTAATTATATTTAAAACTCAATATATGCAAAAAGTTGTGTTAGTGTAGTTGGTTAGAAGTGTGAAATAGATAACCAAAGGTCATGGGTTCAACTTCCATTATTAATAAAATTTTTTTAATAATTTTAAAATTAAATGTGGTTCAACTCCAGTTGAACCTGGTTAAACCGGGTTAAAAAATATGTTGAGTTGGACGGGTTAATTAAAATTTGAATAATAGAACCAAATTATGGGTTCAACTTCCATTATCAACAAAAATTTTTAATAAATTAAAAATTAAATGTGGTTCAACTTCGGTTGAACCTGGTTAAATCAGGTTAAAAATAGGTTGAATCGGACGGGTTAATTGAAATTTGAATAATAGAACCAAACCAACATAAATCGGTTAACCGGACTGGCCCATACCTGATTCACCGGTCGGACCGGTCAAACGGGCCGGTCCGGTTTCAAAAACACTGATCCAAACACATATATGGAATTTTCAGTGGAAAAGAATAAATGAAGGCGGCCTATATGACCTAATCATTTACAAGAATACCATAAGTCTGGCTTGAAGCAATGATACTTTGTGTGACATTTATAGTTGCAACTATAACAAATCCTATCAAAAAATCTTAATAAATGCAAATGGAAATGATGCGTTACAAAGAAGCAAAAATGGATGGAGGATCGTCGGCCTTATAAATTAAGGAGGCAGTTTATATGGTGAGAGAGGTATAAGAAATGTGGTTATATTTATAGCCCATGGTTGGGGGAAGGGGCCAGGAGACTAGTACACAAGGTAAGTTGGAGGCCCAACATGTAGGAAGGGACAAGCTCTGGAAAGACCAGAGTAGGCAATGTATATAAATGATTCCAATTAGTTGATGGTGTGGATCAAGAGCTTAGGGGATAAATCTAACTTTTTTGTTTGAGATTTTCACATACATACCTATATATTTTAGGGAAAACTTGGAGATGAGAGGAGTGGAGGTATGGGCTTAGTGGGAATGGCAAGAGGGGGTGGGTGAAGGGCATGATTCACAAATAAGATTGAAATTAGAGGAAAATAGGTCATTTTAAAGTGAACCATCAAAGAAAATAAATAATAATAAGAAGAAGAAAGTTAACACATGATATGGCAAGTAATGGTTAATTATTATTCAGGATCATGGTGGTATTTCACAACGAGAATGGTTTAGATGCAATTAAGAAAGTGTAGGGCCTATGCATAAAAAATCAATTGTGTTTTAATAAGTAGATACTAAGGCCTAAAGAGGGTGAGGGAGCGAACCTAGGGATAAAAATGGATACGAATTTATCTGAATATCAGTTTATCGTATTCGAAAAATTACCAGATATAGATATCCGTAATTAGATATTAATCGAATATGTATATGGGTTGTAAAAATTTTCCGGAAACTTATACAGATATGGTAATGGTTTGAATATCCGGATCCAGATATCTTAATACAATATTTAATATTATTTTATATATTAGTTAATGTATTATAAGCCATTGCATATGTTATTATATCAGTATTATATCTCATATAATACGATATATTAGTGATATTAATAAGCATATGTATATTTGTGGATAGGCACGAACCAAAGTTATGAAATCATATCCAATTTTTTTGCTTTTGATAAAGAACGTGTGTCACCTCGACGCTCCCTTTTGTCATGATACAACTTATTTATATTTCATTGCCATTTTAGAAAAAACATAATGAACTTCGATAAAAATTCAATTTTTATTCTTATGTAGTCTTTGTTTGATCCGTATTCGGATTCCATGTTTATTGGATCCATATTCGTATTCATTTTTTATTCGATTCGTATTTGGATTGGCTTTTTATTCGATACGTATTCAGATTCACTTTTTATTTCGATCCATATTCGGATTCGGTAAATATTCGATTCAAATTCATATCCATATTTTTAGGGATATGATTTCCTTAATGCATATCCGAATCATATCCATATTCGTATTTGATAGAGATGAAGTGAATATGGATATGGAAATATGCATATCCGATCCATATCTGATATGTTTTCATCCCTATAGGAACCTTTAATGTAACGTGTTGTTATTCCTTTATTTTTTGAATTTGATTCCAAAAATCTTATCTTACAGGATCATCGACTAAAATACTTATCTTCAAAATCTTCCTCAAATTTAATTGGCCAAATATACTATTCTTTTCTTTAAACGAGAGTTAAGTTGCTTAAATATTGATTGGATATTTGATCATTAAGATAAAATGACAAATGACATTGGATTTGAGCAAAATTTGTGAATACATAGAGCATTAATTTAAAAAATTCAACTACAATTTGTATTTTTTGGAATCGAATTCACAAAAAATAAGAATTATAGTACCTCTACTTACAACAGAGGATCCATTTCCAGAGTGTGAGTACGATAAAGCGAGGAGAGAGGGATGATTGTAAGAACAAAATATCCACACCAGTGTTTTTGGGTCCGGTCTGGTTAACCGGTTTATGCCGGTTCGGTTCGATTATGCAAATTTTAATTAACCCGTCCGGGTCAATCTATTTTTTGATCCGATTTAACTAGGTTCAATCGCATTTAATTTTTAATTGGTAGTGAGATTTGAACCCGTGACCTTTGGTAACCTATTTCACACTTCTAACCAACTACACTAACACAACTTTTTGCATGTATTGAGTTTTAAATATAATTAAAATATTATCCTGTTATAGAGCATCTAGTCCAAATAATATATATATGTATGATATTTGATGGTGTATAAGAAAAATACTTTATGTATAGTGTGAAATATATACATTATCTATGTATTTTATATGCACTTCAAGTATATTAAGTGTATTATATACATATATATATATATATTATTTCATTTCGGTTTGATTAGCAGATTCAACCACTTTTTTTCACCGGTCCGATTTAATCCGGTTTTAAATAATGATGACATCATCATCCAGTTGAACCGGTTTGATTACATGGTTCGACCCGATCCGACCATTTCAGCAAAGTTTTCGGTTTGGTGTCCGGTTCGGTTTCAAAAACCTTAATCCACACTACCTAATACTTATTAGCTGTATAAAACATCTCTTAAAAATAAATAAGAGTTGCGTTAGCATTTAAAAAATCCAACAAAAGATGGATTAATATTATCCATAAGCACTTTTTCTTCCCAATGCAAAAGATTTCGAAGGAAGGAGACGAAATCGGCAATGCATGAAACCAGGGCAAAGGACAACACCGCGGGAGAGGCCATGGAAGTCCTAATCTAAATTAAGCAAAGATCCATCCCTAATCTAAATTAAGCAAAGATCCATGCACCACAAACGCACGTATAAATAGCCCATCCCCCTCTCCCTCACATCCTCAATAATCTTTGCATCTCCTAATAAATCTATCACAAATCTGATCGAGATCCATCTCATTAAGGACAGAAAACTCACAATGGCAAAGCAATCCACCATCCTGGCACTTGGCCTCCTCCTTTTCGCAGCCGCAGCCTTCCACTCGGCTGCCGCCGATGCCGTAGGTGGAAACCAGATGGACTCGAGCAACGCCCTCCCCCCGGAGAGCTTCGGAGACCACATCGGATCCGATGACCCTGAGGCAACAGACGATGCAGCTCCCGTGGGCTCGGCCGTGCCCAGCGACCACTTTCCCCCTGTTACACCGTCGACGGATAACAATGACGGCCATGGATCGATATTGAGCACGGCCGGGGGCAGCCAACCAACTGATGACAGCAAGAAGAGCGGAGGGTGCACTGTCAGGCTCAGCTACGTCGTCTCGTCGGTCGCGCTCATCGCCGGCGTGTTCGCCGTATAAGATTCTATGTGTTTGGCTGCACGATTGGAAGGTGAGCGATCGCCTCTGTTCTGTGGAATCCTTGAGGGAGATCCAACTCTAGGTTACACTTCCAAACAGATGCTTAAAATTTATCTATGTACGACAAATGTAAGGACATAACAGCAAACTGAGAAATGGATTGGATTAATGAGGGATGTAAAGCTTTCTCTTTCTATTTCATATCATTAAATCATATATATGGATGGCCCCATATCGGATGTTGGTCACTAGTTTCTGGTTATAAGTATGATATTATCTTCCATGTCTTGAATACTTGCAATTAATTAAAACTAAGCGCAGGCATTTCTTATCTGTTACAGATGACAAGAAAGTCATTCGAGGAAGTTTGATTTTGATAAGTGTGAGAGTGTATATTGAAATCGTCCCTCCGGTTGTGAGGTTTGTATTTTATTATATGAGACTGTCCACAGTACATGGAATCAAATGGCACGCGGATGCAAACATAATATATGATCAAAACGGTTGGATATTAATATGGAAAAATTTGGGGCTTTTCTCACCCAATTTTTCGTAATTTTTTTTATTTTTTTGAAAAATATCATCATGTATATTCATCTATATATCCTCCTATATGTCATTCGAATTTCGTCAGAACAGAAACTCTTATACCTTCCATCTAGAACATATAATTTCAACGGTCTTAGAATTGCAGTTCTCGTACCTGTTCTAGATGGAGGACATAAGAGGATCTATTTCTGACAAAATTTGATGACATATAAGAGGGATATATAGATGAATATACATTGTGATATTTTTGAAAAAAATAAAAAAAAATGCCGCAAAATGAGGGTGGGGGCAATCATATTGGGGTAGCCCCATATAACCCTATTAATATATGTCATATCATATATTTATCTTTTTATAAATACAAATATGTAAATGAGATAATCGTATCATCAAAATACAAAAACGAATGTCAAACGATTATTGACAATTCATATATGGGTTTTGGCAATTGAATGTGAATTAATCTACAAATATTATATATGTCCAATTTACTGAAAATATACAAGTATTTTAGGTTATAATAATATCCAAATATAAAAAAATAAATATTCTAATAGTCAATGTGTACCAAAAAATAACATAATAATAAAAGAAAGCTTACAATGAGTAAATAATAAAAGAAAGATTGTCATGCTTATGTGTATACGTATCGTATCAGTATCAGTATACTCCAAAATTTAAACATTTATATTTATATTCATACTCATATTTGTATCCATATTCTTATCCTTCAAAAAATGATTATGTGTATTGTATCCTCTAAAATCCAAATAATTGTATTCATATTCACATTCATCAAAATTATAGATATCAAATTCATATTCATATTCACTGAACGTTGCATACTTGTATTCATGTTCACATTCGTATTCATCAGATATAAAAAAATAACATTCATATCATCTATTTGACGAATGTGGATACGAATCGATAAAAATATATTTATATTATTTCTCATCCCTTCATGGGTTTACTTCATAAAGGTCTTGCATTTTAGGACCTCTATACAACCGTATTAAAGTTCTCTACCACGATGCCCTAGTCCAAGAGTAACATGTAAGATATGATAGTTTACCATCAGAGTTGTTAGACTTCTTCTTTCTTGCTCTTCTTCCTTAACACTGAGCTTTCTTTCCTCAAGCTTGTGCTTCTAATTAATATTGGTCTTCTCGACCTACCTATCATATAAGAAGGTTGAGTATTGTAATCATCAAAACATGCATGCTTATGCATGATCCAACATATCTTCTTTTGACTTAAAATCAATCTCACCAAGCTAAAAACTTTTCTCCACCCCTAATGGTGAGCATTTTCTGTGCTATTTTATTTCTCCCTTGTAAATATTTTATGGAAAAAAATCACAGAGACATTCTATATACAATTAATCCAAAATGTTTTCAGCAGTTACACTATATAATGATTTTAAGTTCTAATGAAGTCATAACAAATTGAATCAGGCTATGTGCATGATATGCCATCACTACAATAAAATTGAGCCATACTGATGCTTTTTTCAAAATTCGTCGCTAAATTAGTCGTTGTTAAATATATAACGATGATATTATTCGTTGCGAAATGATTTTTCGTACTTGAAATTAGCGACGAATATCATATCTATTATTATATAATTAGCAATGGTTCACATAGCGACACTTATCCGTTGCTATTTTTCAAACTTCTAAGTAAACGTCACTAAATTTTGAACTTAAAAAATAGCGACAATTAGTTGATATTATGAAAAATAGCAACAGATAAGCGTTGCTATGTGAACCGTTGCTAATGATATAGCGGCATATATGATATTTGTCGCTAATTTCAAGTACGAAAATTCATTTCGCAATGAATAATATCGTCATTATATATTTAACAATGGTTAATTTAGCGACGAATTTTGAAAAAAGCTTCACTAAAGCTCAATTTTGTTGTAGTGCATTCATCTAAAAATGATTCCATATAGCGTACAATCCAATGATCAGGCCCCTAAAAATTTTAACTAAAAAATAATGATTTAAAAATAACTAAGACAGTGATTTGGCTTCCCTTAGTTCTGTTCCTAGATATCCAAAACTCGCTCATGAAGTACTTTTCTTTTTGTATACGTACATCTTGGAGAAGTACATGAACATGAGCAACTCAAGGGCACTAAGTCCCGCAACAATCCAGTAAAAGTAATCGAGGTGTCCACGGTTAAGATTATTTGTGAACCAACTCTCCCCATTCCTCTTGCTAATATTATCGATGATAAAGATCAGAAAACTACTAATAAAGCTCCCAATTCCAAATATACTCAAGTAGAGAGCCAAACCAAGGCTCCTCAATCTATCAGGCACCTGATCATAGAAGAACTCTTGCAATCCCACCATCGTGAACACTTCGGAAATTCCAAATAATACATACTGAGGTAACATCCACCACATACTCATGGGAATCATCGCGCTAGGGTTCTCGATGAGCCCAAAGTCTTTAGCTGTCTGAAGTCTCTTCTCCTCCACCAGCGCGGAGATAACCATGGAAATCATGGCAAGAAGCATCCCCACGCCAATCCTTTGGAGCATGGTTATGCCTGAAGGAAGGCCGGTGAACATCCTCGCTATGGGTATTACAACGCGATCGTAAATGGGAATGAAGGCCACGACAGAGAGGCTGATAAAACTTTGAAATGCAGCAGGAGGTACTTGGAATGTAGGGCTAACTCTGCGATCAATGGTGCTGCCTTGCTTGACGAAGAACGTTTCCGATTGTGCGGAGACGATAGCGTACGCTAAGCATGTCGCCCATATTGGAAACAGCTTCAACACATCTGCAACATCACATTCATTTGGGAAGCACTGTACTTTGCAAACTTTTGTTACTTCAGAGGAATTCGAGTTATAAATTAGTCTGCAAAATTTCAAGAAGACAATGGAAGTGATGAGGTTATATTGAGCTTATTGGCTTCACATAAGGAAGAGGAGATGAGAGAGAGACATACATGGAGTCGATTTGTGGATGTTCTTTGCTGATGACATTCTCATCTGAGGAGAAGCTCTCTTGCTGCTCATGCAGACTGCAACTTCCTGCAAACAGATGTTTACGAGGACGAACATGATAGCGGTAGGAGCTTCTACCGGTGAGGAAGACAATCAAAGCAAGTATCATAGCCAAGCATGGGATCCCAAACCCGAGCCCCCAACCAATGTTATCTTGAACGTAACTCAAGGCGGAGATGGTGAACGCTACGCCGCCGCACATCCCGAAGTACCGCCAGTTGAAAAACGAACTCCTTGCTTTGCATTCTAAAGGATCGTTCTCATCGAATTGATCAGCTCCAAATGCTTGCACACAAGGCTTATGACCACCTTGTGCGACAGACACCAAGTACAAGGAGCAGAAGAAGAAGGCGGTTTGGAAATAGGTAGGAGAACAAGCACCATTGGTCTCGCACTTTGGCTGCAACCAAGAATCAGTGGCGGAGAGCGTCAACAAGCTCAAGCCCTGCCTTGCAAAACAATTAACTATTTGATATAAATTTTCCTAATATGAAAAACGCTCTCTAATTTAGTTTCATATCGAAGCAGTAAAATAATACTCCCTCTCATATTCAGCATAATTACAAAGAATTGGGTAACGCGACCAATAGTTTCTCGTTTGACGAGGAAGAAAGCTTCAATATATTAATGCATGCATTAATTAAGTGATCAGAAATTCTGTAATTATATTCGTCCAGTTACGAGTGGTAGGGAGCGGAGGGGTCGAGGACCACCGAGCAGACGATACATGTCTGCTGCCTACGGCTTACAAATGCAAACAGTCGGATATGGATACGGATATAGGTATTATTGTATCCTAATCCGTATTTTAATATGAATACGGATGCGGATATGGATATTGATGGATATTAATATTATCTTACCATATCCTTAAAAAACGGATACGAATGTAAAACGGATATTGATCGGAGACGAGTAACATTAGAAATGCTCTACAAAATCAACTTAAATATTTAAGAATTTGATGGAAAACACAGAATATTAGTTTAGTAAACATATTTGTATCATAAAAATTATACAAATATGGTAAAAGGATGTAGAGAATTATGTTATATAGGGTTAAAAATAAATATATGACTATATTTATATACAAAAACGGATATACGGATACGGATGTTTGCGGATATCAAAATGATATCCATATACGTATCCATTTTAAAACGGATACGGATACGAATGTCAAAATCTGTATAAAACGGATACGGTGACGGATCGGATATGGATATATCTGTATCTGTTTGCATCCCTACTACGTTTGCAGAGGAGGATCCCCTCCACTCCTTGGATCAAATCGAATCCATAAATGATGATCTGATCCGATTTTTAAATTACCCTTTCCCTGTTTGGTTGGAGAATAGGCCATGTAATAAGGGGCCAATTCTCCTCCCGATACGGTTCCCAGTGGTACGACTATTCCTCATTATTCCATCTTATTTCACTCTTATTTTTTTGAAAGGTATTTCACTCTTATTCCTATCTTTATCCCACCTTACCTACTTTTATTTTACTTTATTCTCCTTACTCTTATCCTCCAGCCGAACGGAGAATAGACACTTATTCCCTTTATTCTCCATCCTTATTCCTGTTTATTCTCCTACCGAACGAACCTAAAAAACAAAGGTATTGGATCTGCTCCCCCATCCAGCACACCCATCTTGAATGTATAATACAATGTTATCTTCGAGGGAAGGCTAGCGTGGCTATGCATGCAAGAATATCATCTGCAAAATCCTCGCAAGGCCAAATTAACAATTCTACGGTAAAAGAACCGCGTGCATATTGGTTATTACCGTGGGAAATTCTACGATCATGAAAGCCTCGCCAGTATGTATAGCAGAAAAGCGCAAAAGCCTCACCAGTATGTATAGCAGAGAAGCGCCGATGATGGTCCGGTAGCGGCCGAGCCACGAGTCAGCGAGGATCGCGCCAAGAAGAGGGAGCATCGATGCGGTGCCGGACCACGCATTTAAGTAGGCCGCGGCAGATGCGGTGGACTCGCCGAGCGTGCCCGTGAGGTAGGTGATGAGGTTGGTGGACATGCCGTAGAAGGCGAACCTCTCGGCAATCTCGACGCCGATTATGAAGACGGCGGAGCTCCACCCACCGGTGGAGAAGCGTGGGGCAGGGAGGCCGCGGTGGTCGACAGCGCCGAGGACAGTGGGGGTCTGTGGGAGGAGGGGAAGCTCGGGATCCATTTGGAGCTCAGAGTTGAGTAGAGAGATGAGGGGAGGGAGAGATCCAAGAAGTGGTGATGGTATGGATGCTATCATGGATATTCCTATTCTATTTCTGCATTGTTCAGAAAATATTATCATTTAAACCATGGGTTGATCTGAATAATAATAATAATAATAATAATAATAATAATAATAATAAGGGTTTTTATCATATGTGCTCCTTTGAGATATCACAATTTCAGTTATGCCCCTATCTTTTTGATAATATCAGTTGTGCCCCTCACTTCTTTCTCCAGTATCACTTGTGCCCTTCCGTCAGATTGACCGTCAAAAATTTAAAATAACCATAGTTTATTCAAACCATGGTGTGGTTAAGAAGGGTATTATGGTCATAATTCCAGAGCGGAGCTCGAGGCTGCACCGTAGCTAGAGATCGATCTCCGACAAGAGCTTCTTCTCGTCCGAGTGGTCGGAGTCGCTCTTCCGTGCGAAGCTTGAAGCTGCACCGTAGCTCGAGGTCGAACTCCGGCGAGTCGAGTGGTCGAAGTCGCTCTCCCGTCCTGCAAGGGGAGGTGCGAGCTAGGGGAGGAGGTGGTGGCCTGGGTGGGGGGGATGGCGCGGGGATGGGGGAGGGGTAGGCTGGGCGGAGGGGTCGCAGAGGGAGGTGCGGGCTGGGGGAGGAGGTGGGGCCTGGGCGCGGGGGACGATGCGGGGACGGGGGAGGGGTAGGATGGGGAGGAGGGGCCTCAGGGGGGGTGTGGGCTGGGGGAGGAGGTGCGGGCTGGGCGCGTGGGGCGGTGGGGGCAGGAGGAGGCCGAGGGAGGAAGAGGCGTGGGGAGGGGGAGGCGAGGGGACGACACGGGCCGGGGGAAGGGTAGGCTGGGACGGAGGGGCCGCAGGGGGAGGTGCGGCCTGGGCGCTGGGGGAGGCGGGTGTGGGGGGAGGTTGGGGCGGCAGGGAGGTCGGGGCGGAGGGACGACAGGGGGTGGGGCGGAGGGGCGACAACAGGTGAGAGAGGAAGAAGGTGGGAGAGGAGGAGGAGAAGGGAGGAAGAAGACAGAGGAGGAGGAGAAGGGAGGAAGAAGACTTTCCAATCCCTTTTTTAAAATTTAATTCCATCTGTGTCCTTGAAGTTAACGTCCGTTTGCACTGTGGATGGACGCTCACTAACCCGAGGGGCACAAGTGATAGATTAGAAAGAAGTGAGGGGCACAACTGATATTACCAAAAAGATAGGGGGATAACTGAAATTACGATATCTCGAAGGGGCACAAGTGATAAAAACCTTAATAATAAAAGGCGGATAATGCAAATGGGTATGATATTGTCATGGAAGTCACCCCGGTTGGTTGCCGGGTTACCTAACTACCTTCATCTCTGCCCTTGTATACTTGGATTAGAATTATTTTTATGGACTCCACAATATTTTTGTTATAATATTTTTAACTACGTTTAAATAAAAAGTTAATATCACAAATATATTATAATCATAAAGTCGATCCCAAGCCAGACTTAGCAACTAGAGTGAGTCGTCGGGCATGACAAGATGAAAGCACTTCCACTCTACTATATATGTGACATACGTATAAACAAACCCTACTTCGTTTGTCCCCGCGCAAGGAGCGGACTTTCCAGGAAGCAGCATCCGTCGATGAATGGTTATACAATGGTGGTCCTTATGAGCTAATTGTTCTACATTTCTGATTTAGTGTAGCTTGCTACATGGGTCGTGAGTGGGAACTGAGTTTCCGTTTGGTAAAATTAATCGAAAACATGAAGACGGAAGATGGCAAGAAATCAACCTCTTTGGCAGCCACGACCAAAGAGAAGGGATGAAAACGGTTGGATACAGATTTTTTTAATAATGCTAGGGTGACATCCCGCGTTGAGATTCACCGCCAGAAAAATATATAAAATAAGTATAATCATATCCTTATCCATTTTAAAATATAAATAGGAATGCGGATAGAAATATTGACGGATGTAAAAAAATATGTTACCCTATCTTTAAAAACGAATACGAATATTAATATAATTTTTAATAAATTAACTAAAATATACGTGTTTCTGAGAGTTTACGTATAAATAGATATATCAGATATAATAATTTCATAATAATTATATCAATAATGGTGAATGCAATCTTAAAATGTCGTTGCGCACAGTTATAAATAAATCTAGGAATTTTTACCCGGCAGACCCTATAATCTTTTGCAATTACCTCTATGACCTTTGAAACATCATAATTCCTCCCCCGACCCCGTAAAATTGCTAACCCTTACCGTACAGACCCTGTGGTTAACCCCCGTTCATTTATCCGTTAAAAGTAACCGGATTCCGTTATGTTCTTTTATATTATACCCATTTTGTTTATCAAATTTACATTGAATGCCACTCTATCATCTCAGAGGAGCTGATCCCCTGCAACCCCTTCCACTCCCGCCCAGGTCCCCTGTTCAAGCCCCACAATGCTACTACGGTGCTACCTGACGCTGATGCTGCTCCTAGCTCGCCACACCGCTGATGGAGCCCTCCCACCCCTGCCCCCCATGCCGACGGAGCCCCCCTGGAGTCCCCCTGGCTGATGGAGCCCCTGCCGATGCCGATGCTGTCCCCCCCCCCCCCCCCCCCCCGTCCCTGTCGATGTCGATGGAGTCCCCCTCCCGCCGCTGATGGAGCCCCCGCCAATGCCGATGTCGCCCCCTCCCCCCGATGGAGCCCTCTTTGCTTCCCCCCGGGTCGATGGAGCCCTCGCCACACCCCCCCCCCCCCCCCCCCGCGGCTTCCCGCGTCGATGGACCCCCCCTGGAGGCCCCCCTGCTTCCATCGATCCCCCCCCCCCCGATGGAGCCCTCTCTGCTTCCCCCCGGGTCGATAGAGCCCTCTCTGCTTTCCCCCGGGTTGATAGAGGACCCCCCCCCCCCCGACGGAGCCCCCCCTGCTTCCCGCGTCGATGGATTCCCACCCCCCGTCCCCAGCGATGGAGCCCCTCCCTTTCCCCGCTGCCTAGCCTTCCAAGCTCCTAAACCCCTCAAAGTCAATGGAAGTTTGCAGGATTTTTTTTCTCTATTCTTTTTTTACCAATCTTAACCGTTCGATAGTAAATTGGTTAGATTAACTCAAGACTAACCCAAGTAACAGACTCAAATATAGTTAAAATTGACGGTAGGGTTTGTCGGGTAAGACGGAGCAAGTTTAAGTGGTCGGGGGAGGAATTAGGATGTTTCAAAGGTCGTAGAGGTAATTGGAAAAGATTATAGGGTTTGCCGGGTAAAAATCCCTTAAATCTATTACTATACTTATGTACGAAAATGAATGTACGGATACTAATGCGAATATCAACGAATGTCAAAATGATATATAAAACGAATACGATCACGGATCAGATACCAATATATTCACATTTGTTTTCATCCCTAACCAAAAGTCCATCCAAGAGTGGGACAGACAAGAAGTTGCCTCTTGCAAAACGATGAGTTGTGGGTCTTTCTTCCCTTCTATTGGATGGCTTTGTGAAATGTTGAGGTCCTTCATTAGTCAACCGTGATGCTTCAAGTTTAAATTGTGATGCTTGTGGTGAAGAGTTTCCACATTTTAAGGTCAGGGGGTCGTGATTTGAAAATATTTTTGGCAGTCTATGAAAGGGAGGATGCAAATAACTCTATCTAACAAAGTCCTGTAAGAAGGATCAGAAGCTTCAGACCTATGAATCGAGTTCCCTTGAGATGGTCAAATCTATTTGCATTTCGACTTAAAGGACCATTTTGATAACCGATTCAAACAGTATTGAATCAGATTAAAGTCTTCCACTAGAATTGTAGGATACAACGTGACGTCAAGGGACGAGAGTTCTGAAACGAAGGATTGTTTTAGGACCTTAGGCAGGGTGTTTGAGAACCTCTACTCTGCATGTAGGGACGGAACTAGTATATATTATGGGAGGGCTATGGCTTCCCATGATTATTATATGTCGCGTGTACAATGTATTAAGTTTTTAATACGGCCCCTCTTCAATATCTAATGTTGTTAAAAAAGTTTATAGAATTTTCAAATGGTCAAGTGGTAGAGTGGCATAGCTATTATTTTGGAGTCCAGGTTTCGAATCTTATCTTCATCAATTTTACTTTCTTTTCATATGGTTTATCCAATCGCTTTCAAAACATCAAAATAAATTGATATAAAATTATATTCGAGTTTATTTATCTCTCTCATTATTTTTAGTACTTCTTGTAAATAAAATAAAATATATTGTTTCCTTTTAACTATGAACTCTTTGTTTCCATATTTCATTTGATAATTTAGCCCTTTTAGGATAAATTTAGAGAGGCTTAGATTATTTTTTTATCCAATTTTAAAAATAGTCACTGAAAATACTAGTCTATTTGAAATTCAAACATTAATAGTAGATTTAAATTCTACATTTATTAAGATTGAAAGTGGTTCATTTTAAAAATATTAAATCTATTTAAAAATATTGTTAAAAAATACATAAATTTTCCTAATTTTAAGCATACATAATAGTAGTATATCTGACTGATGAGCCAGAAAAACCCGAGCAACTAAGGTGAAGGAAAATAGAACTAAGGTCGTTGCGACCTCAGTCGCTCGATAAATCCAGAACAACAAGAAAATAAGGATCAGACCACCAAACAGAAGAATAAAATCAAATAAAAACAATAGTGGCCCTGGCTATTGGATTAGCCTGGTATAGCGACCAGGGTCGGACTCAGGGAGCACGTAATGGCCTTGCGGCCTACGAAGTAGTCAAAAGTGAAAGTAAACCAGAGACAAATATTTTTAGTGGATTTTTAATATTTTTATATTATTTTTTTTGGATTTTCAAATAATAAAGAAAATAAGGAAAATAAAGAAACAAGCAACTATAAACAATTATTTAACTCCTCAAAATTATTCAAAAAATTCAAACAAAAATATTTTTATGTTTTTTTATATTTTTTACTGTTTTTGATTAATTTTTGGTGATTTTCTGATTTTTATGGACTTTTATAAAAATCGAACAAGGCTGAAAAACCAAGGTACTGTCCAATCAGACTTGGAGGGCCAATTTAAAATGCAAAATGGCCCCATCAAGGTCTGAAGGTAATTTTCCTTTAAAGTAGAAAATACAAGGAAAAATTAGGCACTGGAATTATTATTTTTTTATTTTTATTTTAATTATTAGAATTTTTATGGGTTTTTAGGGGTTTCGTGATTTTTATAAGTTTTATAAATCTAAAAATGACCAAAATTGATCCGAAAATCAATAAACACAAAACAAACACTATCTATTTTTTTGTAATTTTTAAAGATGAATTACTATTTTTTGTGGTTTTTAAAGCTGGACAGTTAGCAAATTGCGTGTTTTTGAATTTTTAAAAATAATAAAAAGTGTCAAAAATTTCTCCTAAATTTAGAGAAAATTTTACACCGTGGCAGGAGCCATGTGTCCAATTTTCATCAAATTTGGAGTTGATTTGCTATTTTATTAAATTCCAACACAAGGGCACAGTACACAGGGATCTAAATGCAATTAAAACAAGTTCCAGGGGGTCCGGTGCAAAATTCCCAAGAACTCACGTGCAATGCGCGTGACCTGGGTACTCAGGGACCTATTTGCAAGAAAACTTAAGTCCCTGGACTGATTAGTAAAATGTACTAAAAGTCCAGGGGCAAAAGTGTAAAATCCCCACTATATAAAGCACATGCACAAATAAACCACGCACAGGGGTATTTCTGCAAATATCTAAAATATAAATTCATTCATTAACACCCTAAAACATAAGGTTCATTCACCCAAATAACCCACAAAAGCACGTGCCGAAGCACGTGTATCACTACATACAGGGGTATAAAAGCAATTACCAGAAGAGACAAGGTCCACTATGCAAATTACCCAACTGAAATAAACGTTTTAAAATAGTTACAGGACTAAAGATGAACAACTAAAACGCTAGGGTCCGAAGAAGAAATTACCCTTTATTAAGTCGAGGGCCAGATGCTCGCCACGTGGAGATCGAACGGTGAAGAAGAGGCGCGACTAAGCAAAGAGATCATCGACGCTCATCCAACGGCAGGGGGCTCGCCACGTGTAGATCCGACGGTCGAGGGGCGTTGGGTCACCTTCGCTGGATGGAGGGCTGAGAGGAGGCCACGTGGAGATCGAACGGTGGCTGCTGGCCTCCTCTTAACCCTGATCGGACGGTCCGAGTCTGATCTGGAGCGGGAAGGGCGATCGGACGTCTCTGAAGGATGGACGAAGAACACGCGGCCGGCGAACTTCGCCGACCCTGTGCGTGCACGGTGTCTCTCCTCGCGGGCTGCTACTGATCGGAGAAGGTTCGCCTGGGCCTCCCGCTTCTAATGGTCTCCTCCGATGACGCGACGGAGCTCCGTAGAGCTTAGGCGACACCGGCGGAGGTCGAGCTGCTGCGCCTGAGTGTCGAGCCCTCAGATGGACTCCTTTGGACCTGCCAAGCTGCGCAACACACTCCTGGGTTGAGGGCAAAGTGCCTCGACCCGGTTAGGGGTGGTGAAGGTGACTGATGCGGTGGGCGAAGGGGCTCCGGCGAAGCGACGGCGGAGGAGCCCCAATCCCAGTTCCTGTGTGAACTGGGTTGGATGAGTGGGTGGAGAATGTGCGCGGGGGAAAGGAGATCGTGATGGGCGACTTTGATGATCGGAACGAAGGTGAGGATGATAGGAATCAGCGATGGACGGCGACGGAGCGAATTGAGCGAAATGCAAAATTAAAGAAATAGGGAAAGAATTGGGACTACCTACTAGATGCTGTCGACTGTGGAAGAGCTGGGGATGCTCCAGGTCCTTGCCTCGAGGGTCGTCGGTGCCCGAGGCTCGAGCACCACCTCCAGGCGGCGCACGGCGGCGCGTAGCTACCGGATCGATGGTCTACACGCTCCTCCTCGCTGCGACACCACCGGCCGACTGCTGTCACTCAGGCGGAGATGATGGAGGTCTTGGGGTGGAGAATGATGAGACAAAGATGAGTGAAAAAGGAGGCGGAGCTCGGACTAAATACCTCTAGGGGTCCGGCTATTGGGGAGTCGGGCGAGCAACTCGAAGCGCGGATCCCCAAAATCCACCCCGGGCGTGGATAAGGGATGATCAAGCTCGGATTAGGACCCAGGGTTAACGGATTTAGTGATAAGGTCTTGACGCAGTAATTCGGCGAAATCGGATCGGGCGTCATGGACCCGTGGAAGTGGTCCAAGGGGGGGGGAGTTGACCGGGGGGTCAACATCCCCCGTGAACCAATGGGAGCTGGTCATGTGGAAATGATTTGAAAATTCATTTAAAAATAGAGGATGGACGAATTATTAAAAACTTAAAACATGAAAAATGTTTATTTTATTTTTTTATTTTTTTTGTGATTTTTTATTATTTTCTAAAATAAAAATAAGGTATTTACACTATAGCGCTTATATATAGGTATATATACAATATTGATTTTTCATTTTTTATTATTAATTAATTATTTTTGTGCATTTTTACTCCCATTTTATATTTTATTTATTTATAGCATAAAATTAGGAATAAAAAGGTATTTTTGTTTTGTTTTTATTATTTATTTACAAGGGTTAAATAAGTAGCTATGTACATCTAAATACATGGTATATTTACAATGTTCTTTTTGGTTTTTAATTTTGTTCTTTTTATTTAATTTTTATTTGTATAACTTCTATTTTATTTATTTACAACATAAGAGATAGAATAGATACAATTTTTAGGGATATTTATTTATTTATTTATAATGTAAAATAAATATAGGTGTAGGTGTATGTACATGGTGACTATGTACAAGTAAGGCCATTTTTATTTTCTTTTTAATTTTTCTATTTTTATTTTGATCTTGTATTTACAAATATTTAAAAATAAATATGACCCATTTTTATTTTTAATTAATTTTTTTAGAGGAAAAATATTTATTTTTATTTAATTACAGGTATGTATATACATGAGCTTCCTTATCTCTCTCTACTTGGGCATTTATGCGATCAGGCCCATGCTGAGCCCTCCTTTGGGATTAGGTTGCTCAATATTTATTCTAAATATTTCCCTCTTTTTTTGTTTTTTTATTCTTTTATTTTTGCACAAAAACATGCTAATTATTAAACTTTATACAATGCATGCACTTTGGTAATTATTTGTATTTACAAGAATATACATGTATTTGCAAAGGTTTTTGTAGCTAAAATATAAGAATAAAGAGTGATGAATGGGTATTCATCACCCCCCTATACTTAACTTTGCTAGTCCCTTGGCAAACACTTATTTGAAAAATAAGTGAAAAAGAGAAAGAAAAAGAAAAAGAGGAGAATATACATGGATTAAGGCTGATTATTAAACTTGCTTTCATTAAATTGAAATATGGAGCTCGATCAGATCTTTGGATTATTAATTTGTCGGAACCTTAATTGGACTTAAGCTTAAAACTTAACAGCCTCTAAGTTCCACCAATCTATGGACAAGACTCCTCAATAAACCAGATCAGAACAAGTCCATATACACAAACTCTAATGACCATGAATCTTTCCATGCAGTGTAAGTGATATGTAGCTCCCCACCTCAGAAGTAACAAAGAAACAACCTCCCCCAACCTAGTAACTCTAATGCCTCGGTCTAGCAACTCTTTCCTCGAGAAGCGGGGTATTCCCTTCTAAGTTCAAGTGCAACCGGCTCAAGAAGAGGGGGAAGAAGATGAAGAATGGACCATGACCAGTGTAGCCACGTATCCTTGGGAGCCCAACCAGTGTAGCTAAGTCTCCCGCTGCAAGCTTCATGAGATGTAACATGGATACCATAAGCTTTTGCTTTATTTGACTATATACACTCCGGTGGGGTTATTAAATTTTCAATCCGACCCACCACTTTTTTGGAGTTCTTTTCTTTTTGCACTTTTTTTCCATGTGCAACTGTACAACATATCTACATGGTGCGGCATATATACAAGGAGTTTTTCCTCTTGAGCCAGTAGACTATCCCTCTTTTGAATCTTTATTGCAACCCACAGCTTCTGTCTTTAGCCTTCATCACCACTAGACCAAGTTGAGGCGCACTTCCTTCACTAGAAGAAGAAGAGAGGTTCCGCCTAGAAGTACTACCCTCATATGCTACCCCAAGCCAAAGGCAACTGCCTCCTCACCACCTCATCCGTGGAGAGCTATGTGTAAGGTGCTGGTGCAAGTCAAGCCATTGTCTCTAAGAGTCATGCATGTGTTATTAAGTGCTCTACTTAGGCTCATCAAGATGACATATGCTCATAGCCTAGTGGACTCAAAGAATTAAGTCCCAATGGACCTGAAAAAGCCTTAACCCTAATCCCTATAAGGTTCCTCTTAGAATTAGGTGGATTAAGATCTTAATCAAGCTCCATTTCCCTGTTTAATTCCAGGCTAGTTTAAATGTCAACTATAATCCAGGAAAAACTATACAAATATTTACAAAGATGCTATTTTCAAATATGCACTTTACAAATATTTACAATCGTGCAAAATTTTTGAAAAATGTTTGAAAACATGAATGTATGCATGAATGCGAGTTTTGCAAAATATTTACAAACATTTAGACAAGGTTTTTGCAAACTTTTTGTTTTCAAAACATTTTGGAAAAATTTTGTACTATATACATAATTTTGATATACACATATTTACAAATCCTTTACACAAATCATTTTACAATCATTTGTACAAAAATAATTTGTATAGATACATAGGTATGTGCAAAATGAATTTTATATACAAGGGAGAAAAATTTTAGATTTTTATGAGTTTTTAGCCATTTTCTTTATTTATTCACACACTCACACAAAGTACGAGTTATGGCTAAAGTATATATGAAATATATACACACCCCCCTATACTTAGCTCTAACGATGTCCTCAGAGTGATCAAGAGCGATGAAGAAGACATAACTCGTGCTTAGTATAGGGACGTGAAAAGGAATGGCTATATACAGAGATGAATCAAAGAATAGAATGAGGAGAACTCGGTGGTTTCCCCCTATACTTAGGATCAAGTAATCCTAAGTATAGCAAGCTGTACATGAAGGGAAATCCGAGTGAAGGATGTACAGAGTCTACCCCTCCCCCCCATACTTAGGGTGAAGTATCCCTAAGTATAGGCAGCAAAACAGGGGTAGAAAGAATGAAAAGAATACCCGAAGGTCCTACATTCCCCTATACTTAGGGTAAAGTACACCCTAAGTATAGCATAATCATAAGATGAGAAAAGGGATGTGGGACTAAAGAATAGAGTGATATAGACAACTGGATCTATACAGGTCAGAAGAAAAGTGATAATCAGGCGTGAGATGCAATAGATGTGAGTCAAGAGACCACATCTCACGCAAAATGAATAGGGGCAACATCAACGACCCGCGGCTCATGATATAGAAATGGCTTGAGCCGCTGGCCGTTCACTCGAAAGGTACTTTCGTACTCTCAGAAGACAACTCAGATATATCAATGCTCCCGTTATCGTGTACCTTTCTCACAAGATAAGGTCCCCTCCATTTGCTCTGTAGCTTCCCTGGAAATAGACGAAGCCTAGCATCAAACAACCATACTCTCTGTCCAGGCTCAAAATGCTTGTGGCTGATATGAGAATCATGCCACTCCTTCACTCTCTCCTTGTACTGCAGGCTGTTTGAGAAGGCGGTATCACGAAGCTCCTCCAGGGCTGCTAACTCTGCCCTCCTCTGGTCTCCTACACTATCTGGATCCAGAATAATATCTGTGACTGCCCAAAGTGACATGTGCCTCAACTCAACAGGTAGATGGCACGGCTTGCCAAAAACGAGGCGAAAGGGAGATGTACCCAAAGGTATCTTGAAAGACATCCTATATGCTCACAAGACCGAGTCCAAAAGCTGTGACCAATCCTTTCGGTCAAGGCGGACGACTTTCTGCAATATAGTCTTGATCTCCCTGTTTGACACTTCGGCTAGACCATTCGTCTGTGGATGGTATGGAGTGGCAACTCGATGGTCTATACCGAACTCGCTAGCAAGGGCCTTCACCTGGTCGTTGATGAAATGAGACCCGCCATCTGAAAACAATACTCAAGGTACCCCGAACCGTATAATGATGTGCTTCCTCAAAAATCTGCAAACTTTCCTGGCATCTGCGGTTCGGGCGGGGATGGCCTCAACCCAATGACTCACATAATCAACGGCCAACAGAATGTACTCAAATCCCTGACTCTTAGGAATGGACCCATGAAATCGATGCCCCATGCGTCAAAAACCTCACAGAAGTGAATGGGCTGCGTCGGCATCATATCACGCTGTCCACAAGTGCCCATCCTCTGACAGTCAGTACACCTCTTCACAAACTCATCAGAGTCCTTGAAGAGGGAAGGCCACCATAGGCCGGATTGGAGCACTTTCTGTGCCGTTCTCCTCCCAGCGTGATGTCCTCCTGCCTCAAGCGTGTGGCAGTAAGTGAGGACGTTATGGTGCTCCTCCTGAGGAATGCACCTACGCCAGACGCTATCCCCTCCTTCATGGTAAAGGATGGGATCCTCCCAATGGTAGGACGTGGCCTTCGCAAGGAAGGTCTCAAGCCTCTGCCTGGGCCAATCTTGTGGTACTTTCTTAGCAACAAGAAAGTTCACAATATCGACATACCATGGGAGAGAGGCGATAGCAAGGATCGCCTCATCTGGGAAGGTCTCACAAATAGGGTCAATCAAGTCAGAATCCTCAAGATGCTCTAATCGGGAGAGATGATCCGCCACCACATTCTTGACTCCAGGCTTATCCTTAATCTCTATGTCAAACTCCTGGAGTAGAAGGATCCATCTAGTCATTCTGGCCTTGGCAACCTTCTTTTCCATGAGGTACCTGATGGCGGTATGATCAGTATACAAGGTCATTCTAGATCCAATAATGTTCGATCTGAACTTATCTAGGGCGAAAACTACGCTAGCATCTCCTTTTCTGTGACTGTGTAGTTCCGCTACGCGGAATCCAATGTGCGGCTAGCGTAGTGGATAGCAAATGGGACTCCATCCCTCCTCTGTCCCAGCACGGCCCCCACAGCAAAATCGGAGGCATCCGTCATGATCTCGAATGGGAGAGACCAATCAGGTGGCTGAAGAACAGGAGCCTCAACGACACATTTCTTGAGAGTCTCAAATGACGAAAGACACTTGTCATCGACAAGGAACTCGGTGTCCTTCGTCAGCGAGCCAGTCAGCGGTCGGGCAATCCTACTGAAATCATGAATGAATCGCCGGTAGAAACAGACGTGTCCCAGGAATGACCGTAACTGCCGTAAATTGGACAGCGGTGCGAGTTTTCTAATGACATCAACCTTGGCCGGATCAACCTCCATGCCCCTGTTGGAGATGATATGACCAAGCACCATCCCTTGAGTCACCATTAAGTGACTCTTCTCCCAAGATAGAACCAAGCGAACATTTATACATCGCTGAAGTACCCGATCTAGGCAGTCAAGACAGGAGTCGAATCTGTCGTCGTAAACCGAGAAATCATCCATGAAGACCTCCAAGCACTCCCCTACCATGTCCGAAAAGATAGACAGCATGCATCTCTGAAAAGTCGCAGGGGCATTGCATAGCCCAAATGGCATGCGTCGGAAGGCGTATGTGCCGAAGGGACAGGTAAAGGTGGTCTTGTCCTGGTCCTCGGGAGCGATGGCCACCTAGTTGTAGCCCGAGTACCCATCCAGAAAACAGTAGTGGCTCTTCCCTGCCAGTCTCTTAATGATCTGATCTATAAAGGGCAGGGGGAAATGATCCTTCTTGGTGGCCTGGTTGAGCCTCCTGTAGTCAACGCAGACCCGCCAAGAAGTGGGTACCCGTGTAACGATCTCCTCTCCAGACTCACTGACTACTGTAGTGATGCCCGTCTTCTTGGGCATCACTACAGACTCACTGAATATTATTCGTCGCTTACTTTTTGTTATTATATTCCTCGTATTGAATAATATAACGATGTTATTTATAGATGTTTCTTCTAATTGTTGCTAAATTTAGCAAGGATTAATTTGAATTTTGATTAATAAGCCAATGAAAAAATCACCATTATTTGAACCTTTAACAACGAGTATGACACTCGTTGCTAATTATAAGCAGGGACGGAGACTAGGGGGCGGGAGGGGGCTTGCCCCCCCCCCCCCCCCCGCGTCTCCCATTAATTCTCAATTATATATTATATTATTATAATAGATCATGATTTATATATAAATAGTAACTATAAGCAATAATAAGTTGTATATAATGGCCCCCACCTCCCATTTAAAAGGTATATAGATATGGATATATCTGTATTTATTCCGCCAACGTATCCATAGTATACAGATTTTAACATCTATATCAGCATCTCTTTTCAAATGGATATAGATACCGATGTCGCATTCATATCAACAAAAATCTATATTCGTATCCATATATCCATTTTTATACATAAATATAGTTGTATATTTATTTTTAACTTTAGATAACATAATTGTGTACCTTCTTTTGTCATATTTGGTATAATAGTTACGATATAAGCACTTTTAGAATATTTATCATTTGTATTCCATCCAATACATGTATATTTAACCTATTATATAGAGTATTTATAATATTATTCTTATACAGTTAGTATCCATTTTATATCGATATCTATTTTTTATGGATATGGTAATATTTTTTTTCATTTGTCAATATCTTTATATGCATCACGTTCGTATTTAATAACTGATAAGGATATGGGAACACCTATATCCATATCTATATCCGTATGTCAGCATCTCTAATCCCTCTCATCTTCTAATAAAAAATCATAATATGACATGAATGCAATAATCTAATGATCAACATTTGTAAGGTTTATATATTACATGTTACACATAACCGAAACAACAAAATAACTATATAGTGATTTTTTTAATTCATCACATAACATCCCTTTTTAAATTGTTAATGACATGTATTATTTTCGTTGTGAAATGATCTTTTTTGAGCCATAATTTAAATGTTGAGGGCTAGTGTGTGATAAAGTACAAACATGAGAGTGTAAACAATTGAGATGGAATACATAAGTATAAAAAAAATCCAAACCAATTCGATCCAATCCGTAATACGATGGATTGAATTGGTCTGGATTAAGATATGTGATGGATCGAGCTGGATTGGAAAAAGTTAAAATCCGTTAAGGTTTGGATCGGACATGGATTAAGCTAAAATTCGATCTAATTCGATCCATATGCACTCCTAATATGCAATATTATACGAAATCGGTACATATATATTTCCTTTACATTCCTACATTAGGAGCGATATAATATTACTTTTTAAAAATCTTAGTTTTAATTGTATAACTTAACATTATGTTAATGAAAGTGTATTTTGATTTGAAGAATTTTGTAACGATTTTTTTGTCAATACAATATTTATTGGGATATTTATGTGAAAATATAAGTTTACAAGGGTATATTTTGTGAAATACACTTGTATACACATTTTAATAACTACAATGAGAAATAGTAACAAAGATGAATTATATATAGTCTCAATAATTTGGCCCCCCAAACAGAAATTCCTGACTTCGTTCCTGATTATAAGTACAACAGATGATGGGACAATGAATAATTTGTTGATAGTATTTTCAACATTAGAAGGTATGCCATCAAATTATTCATTTTTTTGGTCCAATTTATTGTAGTGTGATTACTATATGCATAAAAAATGTCATATACCATACTTATAATACATGTATTCTAATTTAGTTAACGTTATCATATAAAATACATATACTATTCGTTATACAAATATGGTAATTAGTTTAATTTCTTGTTAGAACGTAACATTATCTTATACAAACTTAATAACAGATAAATGCACACAAAAAAACAACACGGTATAAAAAAACTGCTTGTTTTCAACATTATCCCAAATAAATACGTATGACGGTTGCGGGAAAGTTGGAGATAATTATCAGCAATCCTCTACCGAATCAAATATCCAAACGGAGTGTGAAAATTAGCAACCGGATAATCTGCATTTTAAATAATACTCAGAGTCCAAAATCAAATTTATTAGGAATTTATAATCAAGTTGAATATACAGAAGAGTCGAAGGGCTTGGGTTGTGTGCTGTAGTGTTGTAATGCACTACAGCACTGAGTCGAAAGGTTCTACGTGTCATCATCGGAACTGCATGGAAACATAGCCACATCGTCTTGATGCTGTGCATGGAAACTAAAAAGATAATAACTTGTTTTATGGATAGAAAAATACCGGCGAGTAAATTTTTATGAGTAAAAAATAGAGATAAACCAAATTCTAATAGTCAAGTGGATGTAAAAACTCTGAACGGGATCTGTTACGAGAGTCGTCCACCGTATTGCTATATATGGGCACTTGCTCTCTCAACCTCTCCGCGTTCCTCTCGCCTCTCCCTATACTTCCACACATCTCTCCTCCATCTTCTCTCGTTTAGTTCTACTCCAAGCCACGAGCGATGGCGCGCGCGGACCTGGAAGGCGATGCCGCCGATGACCAGAATGCCATCGACCAGTGGCTGCCCATCACGTCGTCGCGCAAGGCCAAATGGTGGTACTCCGCCTTCCACAACGTCACCGCCATGGTCGGCGCCGGCGTCCTCAGCCTCCCTTACGCCATGTCGGAACTCGGATGGTAATACACCACTTTCAGTTTTAGGGTTTCAGTTGGCGGACTGTAACTTTTTAGGGTTTTTGCAGTCACCAGACTACAGTATATACATAATCATTTACTAACGTTTCTCATCTTTCCGATCCGTCATTTTTTGAGATGTTCCGGTAATTAGTATCGGAAACTATGCATAAAATATTGATCTTCTAGTTTTTAAAATTTATCTACAGGGGACCGGGCATCACGGTGCTGGTCGTCTCATGGATCATCACCCTGTACACTCTGTGGCAGATGGTGGAGATGCACGAGATGGTGCCCGGGAAGCGGTTCGACCGGTACCACGAGCTCGGGCAGCACGCCTTCGGCGAGAAGCTCGGGCTCTGGATCGTCGTTCCGCAGCAGCTCATCGTGGAGGTCGGCACGAACATAGTGTACATGGTGACCGGAGGGAAGTCCCTGAAGAAGGCCGTGGAGGTGCTCCTCCCGTCGCACACGCCGTTGAAGACCTCGTACTACATGATGTTCTTCGGCTCGGTGCATTTCGTCCTCTCGCAGTGCCCCAACTTCAACTCCTTGTCCGTCATCTCGTTGGCCGCCGCCGTCATGTCCCTCAGGCGAGCGTTCACTCTCTCCTGCTTAATTTTAGAACTTACAGCAGCTTTTGTTGTTATCTAGTGATAGTGACGACACTGACACTGACATGGAACATTGTTGTAGTGTGGGAGCTGCTTGATCTTGATTGAACGGTTCACACGATTTGTTCTGGTAAGATCCTACAAAAAGTAGAAAATCGTGCGAACCGCTCGATCAAGATCGGTCAGCGCACATATCTGCAGCAGACTCTGTTGTACTCCTTCTTACAGCAGATGATCCCCTCTCATCTAGTGAACTAGAGCTCAAACCCTACAAATTATCATTTTCTCGGGATTGTAACATTTGCATTTTCTTCGCTGCAGTTACTCAACCATGGCTTGGGGGACTTCCATATACAAGGGGAAGATGGTGGCGGTGGATTACGGTCCCAGGGCGCATACGAAGGCCGGAGTGATCTTCGACTTCTTCAGCGCCCTGGGTGATGTGGCCTTCGCGTATGCGGGGCATAACGTCGTGCTAGAGATTCAAGCCACCATCCCTTCGACGGAGGAAGTGCCCTCGAAGAAGCCGATGTGGAAGGGCGTCTTGGTCGCATACATCATCGTATTCTTCTGCTACTTCCCCGTCGCGCTGATCGGCTACTACGTATTCGGAAACTCCGTAGACGACAACATACTCATGTCCTTATCGAAGCCAGCATGGGTGGTAGCCGTGGCTAACCTCATGGTCGTTGTCCACGTTATTGGGAGCTATCAGGTATAAGCCTTCCCTATCTCTTTGGATCGTATATAGCACTTTTTTTTGCAGATTAATCAGTGCTTGTAATACTTTTATTTCTGTCTGAGCATTGGAAATTGTTTAGGTTTACGCGATGCCGGTGTTCGACATGATTGAGACCATGCTAGTGAAGCAGTTGAAATTCACTCCGTGTCTTCTTCTTCGCTTGATCGCACGAAGCACATACGTCGGTAATGGATCGAAATCATTGCTTAGAACTCAAAGTGAGTGCAGGACGGGTCGTTTGTTGTAGCATCCCCTGCTGTAACATGGGAGATCCGTCGGATGAGAAATGGACGTCCCAAGATGTGTGCCGACCATCCTCGACCCCCTATCAGGGTCATCCATTTCTCATCTGAGTCCCCTGCGTTATAGCATGGGATGTTACAGCATACGATACGGTCCCCAAGTGAGTGTGATAGGGTTGATGCAACTTTTGATCGTTTTTCGACTTGTTTGTTGATTTGTAGCCTTCACATTGGGCGTCGCGATATGCATCCCGTTCTTCGGCGGTCTCCTAGGGTTTTTCGGAGGTTTTGCCCTTGCACCGACTACGTACTTTGTAAGTTCTCATATCCTCATTGTTAAGGTGTTAAATGCACATGTTGGTCTGTGGTAGTGCAATGTGCTTACACCTTAAAGGACTTGGGTTCGAATCACAAGAGGACGCTATGGACCCTCAAAATTACCGGACTTACTATAAAAAAATACAAATACACTTGTCGGTCCATTAATTTGCTAGAAGTCATTTTCTTCTATATTAATTAGGGATTTTTTTGCATAAATATCATGTAAATGTGCAATATTACATATTTATACCCTTGAATTGTACCTCCGTTTTATGATAAGAATATAACTTCCATTTTCGTTGAAATTTATAAGATGATAAGAATATAGTTAACTCGATCGATCAATAGCTATACTTTTCCTCTGATATATACCCTTTTTTATTTTAAAGCTTCCATGCATCATGTGGCTCGCCCTCTACAAGCCAAAGAGGTTCAGCTTGTCCTGGATAGCTAACTGGGTAAGCCAATGTTTCTCTCAATTTTTTTTAAATATATACACATAATATTGTTAGAAATTAATATGGTATGTTATTAATATTGGTGATGTGTTAATTAATTTTCAGGTCTGCATCATATTGGGAGTGACGTTGATGGTGATCGCACCCATTGGAGCTCTGAGGTCGATTATGATGCAGTGGAAGACCTACCGATTCTTCTCTTAAATATTTCCCAACATATTCGAATCAGTTGTACATTTTTAGACCCTTTTTCTTTTCAGATTAAGCAGTCCAAGGGGTATGGCTCTAATATATATATTCCATGCAAGTGATATCCTGTCGTTCAGAAATTCCAAGTCGGTACCTTAGTCTAGAAGGTGTAATAATATAGCCTCGTTATCTATATTAACTATGAGTTGTAATAGAAAGTATACGAAGATTTCTTCGTTTTTTCTTTCACATGATATTAATGTCTCCCTCTTTTGCGGAATTCGTGAATGTTTGAACTTGTGAGATGCTTATCGGGTCGATCATTTATGTATTTTTTATGGACAGAAATGATGTCTTCCACCGAAGTTTATCTCTGGATCGTCTGCTGTGGGTCTGCTGTGGTGCTGCAACACCACAGCCGCTCAATGTTGGTTATGGATAAAAAAACCAAATGTGATTTTTTATTACAGGTTCCGATGGATTAGAACCTCACAAAATCAGAAATTCTTAACAGTAAGCAGGTATTGCCAGAAACACCTAAAACTGATGCATCTGATTCATGCAGATTTCATCTTTACCTGGAGGCTTCCACTCGACCCGGGGTAGGGCAGGTCGGGTTCAAAAGGAAGAATATCTAGAAGGTGAGATTGATTGGATCTTCGCAAGGGAAGTGATTCTATCGAGAAAGACGATTCCTCCTTACCTGGAGGCTTCCACTCGACCTAGGTAGGGATGGTCCGGTTCGAAGAAGTGGTCAAAAGAAGGGGATAAAAAATTAAGAAGTCACCTGAGACATGGAAGACCAAAGCTAAGGAACGAATTCAATAGTATTCTCTTTACACGATTTCAACATAAAGAAGGTTCCGTCCGTAAGAGGGCGAGCGACGAATCACTTCAAATCCTCAAACAAGGGAAAGAGCTGTGGGACGAGAGGGTTCGATTGAGCTGTTAATCTCGAATTCAACCCAGCAAATCTGATTTATCTTCTAACTCAGACGTAAGTGCAATGATAATTTTCCATCGTTCTCGCGTAGAAGAAATTTCTGAGACCTTTCTCATTTGATTGGAAAAGTTTACAAGTTTCAACATGCTTTCCTCAAACTGAATCTCTTCCTGTACATGGGAACACAATGCGATCGAGCAAGGCATCTCTAAGAAGGCAGAAGAAGCGAAAAACATGTACTATGGTCTGGGGATCACCAAAGTATTTGGTTCGAATGTTGCGGTTGAAAAACATGTAAGCAACTCAGCAACGGAAAACAAACTGAATTTCAGCAGCCGCTACGACTGCAACTTTGGAGAGAAGGCTGGCAGCTCCTTTCCACCTGTTTATTTCATCTATGAGGAATCTCGCGCTCAAGCAGAGAATCAACGGAGAATAGCTCTCGACGATTTCCGGTCAGCACCAAATGCCTGCAAGAAACAAAAGTGGTTAAATGTTAAGACAGATACAAGGCTTGTGTAACATCGTAGCAACCCGTATGTTATAACCTAAACATAACGTGCAATCAAAACAAACAGGATTGGACTCTTCTTTCTTTCATGGAAAACCAACTACTGCACCAACAAAGAATGCTCAGGGGAACTTAGAATCAACAACTATATCTCAACGTCATCTAAACATCAGCACTCGTCTCTATCTGAACTTCAACAGCCATATGCACTTGTAACCATTACACACAGTTGAACCCAGAATGGTCTGTTGGGCCTCTATTGGAGGTTCATCTCATCCTTGAAAAAACTATTACATACAATTACCAACTTACCGCACTCGAAGAGCTCAGTGAAGATCAGTAAAGCCAATATTGGAGAAGAATAGACTATGAGAAGTCAATCGAGGCTGTGGTTACATGTCTAAAGATTATATCTAATGATAAATGGGACTTTTTCATAAGATTGCCAAGAAAATAATTAAGGGAGTGAAAAGTGCTGCCTGGACCACTGTTGTAAAAGTCCCCCGACTGGCCCGACTTGTAGGTTCGACTTGTAGGCCGAGTATTGACTTAGGCCAACTAGTCAATCGATTTTTGCTTAGAGACAACATATTTTTTTACTTTTGTGCTTTTTTTAAAAGGAAACTTATTCTAATAGGTTTAATATTTTTTATTTAAATCCAATTACTCCATTTCTTTCATAATGATAATATAAAAAATGTACAACTCTGTGTTGGAGTATTTGGTTGTGCACCATATGAGTTGTAGCAGGGTAAATGGATCCTGGAGAAGATCCATTTACCCCATCCAGTGTTTAGTCCCGCATCTACACATGGTGGGACTTGGAGGTTCTATGGAGGCTATATAAGGAGCCCTAGACCTCCTGTATCCATTGAGAAAGTGCAATGCATAACATGCCCCTTTGAGGGCTTCTCCCGTGGTTTCATCCCGCTCCTTAGGGAGTAAGGTTCCACGTTAAATCTCGCGTTCTTCGTGTTCTTTATTCCTTTTTTCCATGTTCGCTTCCGCATGAAATTGGACCTCTGTTTTGGCCAAGTTTCAAAAAAAGGGGGAGAGGAGGTTTGTCTTAAAAAAAAGGCGCGTACAAGTAAAAAGCTGTACGCTAGTATTCCAAAAAAAGAGTGAAAAGCCATATATAAAAAAGGGGGTTGAACGGTTTATAAAAAAATTGCAAAAAAAGAGCCGTAAAGAAAATAAATAAATAATGAAACGGCCATATGTTATTTATGATTTGAAAAGCCGAAAAATTTGTGAATGGCTTAATGGTATTTTGTATCCCTATTTATCTTGTCTTCTCCCAACTTTATCGATGTCATTTTCCGACAAGTATGGGAGAAAGGGGGAGTATATGTAGAGTCACATGTCTTGATCCAGATTCCAGATTCAGATATAGTCTCCAGACCAGCCAGTTGATCAGACTTTACAGATTCCAGTTGTTCAGACTCGACAGATTGGTCAGAGTCCAAGTTCGAGACATTTCATATTTGAGTAACCCATTTTCGAGTTCTCCAAAGAAAAACTCATTTTCAGACACGCATATGTTTGCGGTCATTCTCAGATGAGCACATGTTTGCCATCTTTTGTAGTGGTCCGCATCTTTTCTTCTTTTCATGTGATCCATAGGGACTCCATAGTAGAGGATCATTCCCTATGCCATGTTGGCAAGGGTTTTCATGTGGCATCATAGGTACACCAGAGTAGTGCATCATTCTCTGTGCCAGATGGGAGAGACACAATTATCCAACGAGGAGACTTTTCATACTCCATTCTCTAGCGACTGTGGACTCCGACGAGGATTGCACTTCCACGGCCTTTTTCAGTTAAGGCCCTTTTCAAAGATGGAGCAGTTGTCCACATGTTGTGACGGGCCAGAGTACTCCGACGAGGAGACTCATTTTCAATTGCAGTGACTCTGACAGGCGCAGTTCAGAGCACATGCTCTCCGACGAGGAGATTCAGCAGACTCACACTCCAGCCCGTTCGTCCTCCTCACCTGCACGGCATGAGAAGCAGCGTCCTTAACAGTAGCAGTTGTGCACGTTGGGTTGATATTGTCCGTAGTGTCGTACCGTTGAGTTGAGTTTCTTTATATTTGTCCAAGCTGAGCATTACATGCTCCAGGTTGAGGGGGAGTGTTGGAGTATTTGGTTGTGCGCTATATGAGTTGTAGGAGGGTAAATGGATCCTAGAGAAGATCCATTTACCCCATCTAATGTTTAGTCCCACATCTACTAGTGGTGGGACTTGGAAGCTCTGTGGTGGCTATATAAGGAGCCCCATGCCTCCTGTATCCATTGAGAAAGTGCAATACATAGCATGCCCCTTTGAGAGCTTTTCACGTGGTTTCATCCTGCTCCTTAGGGAGTAGGGTTCCACGTTAAATCCCGTGTTCTTCATGTTCTTTTCTTTTTTTCCATGTTCGCTTCCGCATGTTTATTTTCGAACACTCTGTAAATATATAAGAATAAACATATAAATAATTTATATATTTAAAATAATTAAAAAAATTCACAGATGATTAAAGCCCGATTAAATCCGATTAGTCATATGACTGTCGATTAATCCTTAAGCAGTGACCTAACCGATCGAGTGCCGACTACCCAACCTTGACGTGAACCCATGCCAGACTGAATTTTCTTCTGGTTGCATGATCTGAGGAATGGGGCAGAGTTCTTTTGGTTCAACGATTGGGGTCTTATACAGAGCTTTTAATGAGTTGGGAAAAGTGAGAGCATACACGGAAGAATGAAAAAATACAGGTTGGGTGGGATGACGTAGAGGAACACGTCAAGCCAAATAAGGGAGAACGAATGTGATTGATGGCGAGATGGGAAGATAGAAGATGTGAAAGAAGACAAGATGAGAGCTATAAAGGCAATAGCTTAACCAAAACCTGGTCATCCACTCTTAACTTGGACTGAGGAAAACTCGAGCTCGATAGGCTCGGGTCAAGTTCTATTTGTTAACTGGCTCGATAGCTCAGCTCAATGAGCAATTGAGTCAGCTTGAGCCAGACTTCAAGTTTGATACCCTGATCAAGTCGTGCAGGAGATGAATGGTGTTTGGCTTTAACTCGATAGCTAACTGATCAAGTAACAAGTATATACACTCGTATATATTCAATATCTTTCATTGTAACATACATATTCATAAATATTCAATATCTTTCATCGTTTTTTGCTTCATTGCTAGTAATTATAAACAATCATATATTTTTTTAAGTCAACATAAACATACATGTATAACGTATGGAAATGCATGTTACACTTTATTTGAGTGATTACGGGGGAGGGTGGGGTTGAACCCTTAGGGTGGGAGCTCACTACTACCACCAAAACATAAGGTGGATTCTTATGCATGTTACACTTACATCCAAAGATTTCTAAAAGAAAAATCCAAATCCAAGTAGTATTTTGTTAAACTTTTCCAATGACAAGTTGAGACCCTGACGATAGTTTTTTCCAATAAGTGAAACCACTTTTAAAGTACATATTCGAAAATAATTTTGTATTATATAGAGGAATTATATAAAAAGTATATTATAAAAAAGGTCTCATTCGAAACATAACAAGTGGGCCCTGATCCTATTTTTAAACTCACATGCGGCCTTTTGTAAGTTTGTGCAAGAACCATAACCCTATTTTTTGTAACCACTAAACGCTCAAGTTTAAGACACTTATTTTTACGTTTTGAAAATGAGAACTATAATTCGGCACCCGTGCATTAGATGGGAACTTTTTACGATTTATATAAATGACTTGTACCCACTTAAATGGTATGGTGGTAGTACAGTGTGCCAACCACTCAAATGATCAGGGTTCAAATCTCACCATTGCGTGGGTTGCGTTAGGTAGTCGACAACCAGCGTAAAAAATAGTCGAATCTTTCAACATGAATTCAAGCAAGAATCCATGTAGCTGACCCTACTTATAGTGGGAGAAGGCTTCGCCATTTATATAAATGACTTGGATTTATTGCCTTACTAAAATACCTTACGAGCTCATGTTCTTAGCAAATTAAACCGTCTCTATATCCAGCATACAGTCCAACTTTGTCCAGCTTTCTAGTTCAGAATCCATTGTTGAACTCAAGCTCGAGGACTCGTCTCGCTGAGTTTGATGGACACCATTCAAAAGACGCGTCTCTTGACACAAAGATCATGTCCCCAGATTAAATAAACCTCCTGATTTTTTTATACCTCTTGGAATTAATGTAGAAATACTATAAGAAGACACCTCCTAATAAGATATTGAACAACATTATTTAAGGGGATTTTTACCCCAAAAACTCTATAAACTATGTGAACTACCTTCTCAATCTTTGAAACAACATATTTCCCCCCTCCCCTGTAAATTTGCTCCGTCTTACCCCATAAACCCTACCATCAATTTTAACTTTACTTGAGTCAATTACTTGGGTTAGTCTTGAGTTAATCTAACCAATGGAAATCCAATGTTGGATATTCCACATCCATGTTCTTTCCAAAGGTCATGCTCTCCTTCTCCAGGCACATGACGGATGTTGGAGACAAAGCCCTAAATGTCAGTTTCGGTCACCATTTCGGTATCGACCAAAACAGAATTTCGATGGAATTTCGGTGGAATCGACCAGAATTTCGGTCATTTCGGTCATTTTTTGTACTAGGACCCCATATTTCGGTCATTTCGGTCGAATTTCGATTTCGACTGGATATCGATATTCGACAAAAATTCGACTGAATTTTGCTGAAATTTGAGGCCATGGTTGGAGATTAAGAAGGTGAAGCCGCCTAGGGATTCGGCAACCTATCATTGATCAGCTCTGATCTACCGCCATCGAAGGAGCACTGCTCAGATTTCTCTTCTTCATGTTGGGGTTCGAGCCTTTGATCTTGAGACAAGATGGAGTTTGCAGGTCACAAGTAATCTTTTGATCGTTCGAGGAGTATCGTTCAAATCCGAACTGAGGAACACATCTGAAAGCTCTCGCTTGGAATCACATGCATCTGGAGATCTAAAAGCATTTTAGGCATCTGCAGCCTAGAACGAAATTGGGGGAGATTGACAACTACACATGAAGATCAATTGCTCATCATCGATCAATCCACTACGAGGAAGCAAAAAACCGACCATTGGAGATTGATTCCCTATCCAACGCTAGCATATCTGAGAATAGAAGCAACATCCACATTCGCCATTTGCATATTGACAAGAGCAGCACAAGTAAACATGATTTGAGGAAAATGAATACCCAATCCCAGGAATCGTCCAATCTAAACGATCGGACACTCTAGGAGGTTGGAGAGGTTAGGGTGGGCAAAGGTCCAAGGGGATGCAGGTCGGGGAGGGGAGGAAGTTGGGCAGGTGGGCGGTGGCCTGAAGGAGGTGGAGTGTGCAGAGGCGGAGGAGTTTGGGGAAGGGGTGCAGGTTGGGGAGGAGAGGAGGTTGGGGAAGCTAGGGGTGAGCGAAGGTCCAAAAGGGGGTGCAGGTCAGCGCTGACGCTGGGGAGGACTGGGAGATCGAGGGTGGTGCGAGGGAGGTCGGCAACGACGCAGGGGAAGGCTAGGAGGTCAAGGGTGGTGTGATGGAGGTTGACGACAATGCATGGAAGCGTTGGGAGGTCGATGGCAGCGCGGGGGAGGTCGGAGACGGCGCGGGGGAGGTGGATGGAAAGGGAATGTAAGGAGGAGGATTGGGGAAGAAGAAAGGTGGCATCTTTTGTAAATTTTCTAAACAAAAGGGTAATATGCACCACTTTTTAACAGAATCCGGTTAAATTTAACAGGAAAATGGATGGGCGTTAACCACAGTTAGTAAGTTTACGGGGTCGAGGGGGAAAATACGTTGTTTCAAAGGTCGAGGTAATTAACAAAGTTTATATGGTTCGTAGGGTAAAAATCCCATCCCTTACATAAGTGGTTCCTCTAAAAATTGTCTCCCATACAATGGTTTTTTCATAGGAACATGTTAGAATTATAATCAGAACAATAATATTGGTGAAGGTCAAGAGATAGAAGGGAGTTTGTGAAGGCCAACTTGGAAGGGAAGAAGGACAAGGATGTGGAGAGGTACATAAGGGATGAACAATTCAAAGAATTCATGTTCGAGAAGGACTTCAATGTCCTCTTTGATTCAGATGACGACAACTTTGTCTACCCCACTAACATTCAGACCGCAGCAGAGAGGAAGGCATATACAAGGGCAACAAAAGAGTCTATAAGGAGCGAGTTCGAGAGGAGGAAACTCGGTGGTGCACGTGACGGCTTCCATGGTGCCAATGGCAGTACGAATGGTTCTAAAGGCACACCAATACACCACCCATCAAAAAACACAAGGTGAAGAGACTAGAACCCTTCTTGACGAGGAGTGGGTCCATGCATTACATGCAAGCAAGGGTCGAGGCAAAAAACGATGAAGGGGATGTTCACCAATGCACGAGAGAGAGTTGACAAGGCTATCAACAAGCTATTCTTTGGGGAGAGTACTCCAGCCAACATTGCTAACAGGCCTTTTTTGCATCATGCCATTAATGAGATCACCACAACGAGAACGAGAGTGAAGGCTTCCACATCCAAGGATATAATGAACAAGTATCTTGGGATGGAGAAGGAGATGAATGAGTACATCTCCTAGCTGAAGAGGAGATGGCCAGAGTACGGGGTGACTCTAATGTGTGATGGATGGACGAACAACATGAGGAAGCATATCATCAACTTCCACGTTTACTGTGATGGAAAGACCATTTTTTTGAAATATATTGATGCATCTGAATATGTGAAGGACTACAAGTACCTGCTGAAGTTGATGAAGGATGACATCAAGGATGTTGGGAAAAATAACATTGTCTGGATAGTCACGAATAATGGCAGCAACCTCAAGAAAGTGCGTGAAACAATAATGAAGTCTAGCAGCTACAGTATTTTTTGACACCGTGTGTTGCACATTGTATAGATTTAATTATAAAGGCCTTCAACAAGAGGAAATTCATCTCAAGGGTGATGGAGCAAGCATGGATGATCACCACATTCATTTACTATCATTCCGAAGTGTTGGCGTTGATGAGGAATATGTACAATGGTAAGGAATGGTATCGCACACTTTGCAATAAATTTTATAGTATTGCAAAGTCTCAAACAACAGAAGACAGGGTTGAAGATCATGTGTTGCCAATGTGAATGGTTCGAAATACCTGCATCTCGGACTGAAGGAGGACGAACAGTTGGAGTCTATCATCAGTGATCTCCACTTCTGGGATGACGTGAATCGGGTCACGAAGATAATCAGTCCAGTTGTTTCTGCATTATGGATCGTAGACGACGACAAGAAGCCCACCATGGGAGTGATCCGCGAGGTAATGCTTTGCATGAAAGAGAAGGTCGGAGAAACAATTGGGAGAGGATACAAGGTATGGTTGGACATCATAAACGAGTATAGATTCAATATGCTCCCATATCCTCTTCATAGGCTAGTATGTAAGAATATTTTTTTCCATTTTTGATAGCACTTTAGAGTTTAGAATATTGATTAAAATCTGAAAATTGTTCTTGTTTGTGTCCAACTTATTACTTCAATCCCAAGTACCAATACAAGAACAATATTGGTACAAATGTTGATCTTCTAGCAACTGTACAAGTTGTGGTGGAGAAGCTTGTCAAAGATGAGAAGACACAAACCTCATGCATGAATGAAATAATTTAGGTACTACACTAAGAGGTCGTCGCAGTCAAGGTTTAAAAAAACGTGAGGCGGATCGAGGCAGTTTTCCGTTATTGAGGCGGGGCGTAAGCCTCGAGGCGGTCGAGGCATAAGCCTTGATTTATAGAGAAAATACATGTCAAAATTATTATTAAACATAATTATGTTATCATAAAACCATAAACTTCAATATTGACATAATATATGATCATAAATCCTAAATTTGAATATTTTAAATTTAATAGAAGTACAAAATATATCATACTAACCATAAATGCTAGTTTTAATCCGTGATTAAGTAATATTAATATTGTCAATGTTGTAAAAGTCGCCCGACTGGTCCGACTAGTCTAGTCAGTGGGGTAGCCGACCGAGTGCCGACTAATTCCGACTAAGAACAATAATTGACCAATTTTTGCTTGGAGATTTTTTTAATGTTTTGTTTTTTATAAGCAAACTTATTATAATATGCTTAATGTTATATTTAAATTCAATTACTTCTTTTATTTTATTATGGTAGTATAAAAAAAGTACAAAATCTATGTAAATATATGTATAAAAATGAGTTATATATTTAAAATAATCATAAAATTCAAAGCCGATTAAAGTCCAACTAAATCCGATTAGTCGCCCGACTACCGATTAATCCTTAGTCAGTGACCCAACCGACCGAGTACCGAGTACCGACTTTTGCAACCTTGAATATTGTAAATATGTGAATTCCTAATATTCTTACAAAATATACATTCTCTTAAACATATATTATACTCATTGTAGCGATACAAGCAATTGAATATCATTTGTTGATATAAAATTTATTCATACTACTTAGAAACAATCCTTGTACACTTGCATGATTTCTTTGATGCAATGATGATTGTAATATAAATGTATAATTATATATTTATGAAATGGTATGTTTAGAGAGTAACATATAATGATACTATAATACAATATTGTGATTGTGACCTATATGTTGTAGCTAAAATATGTTCTATAACTTTAATATTATTATAAAAGTATATATTTATATAATCATTTATTTATTTACCCATAAAAATGCACAACAGACCGAGGTGGTGCCTCGAGACCGCCTCACCGCCTCGGGTGTTTGAGGCTAACACCTCAGATATCCAGACTGAGGCTATAGCCTCGAGGCGGTTTTCACGGAAAATCGCCTCGAGGCTTACACCTCAGCGCCTCGAGGCGCGTTTTTTAAAACCATGGTCGCAGTGACCAAGCTCATAGCCTAGCAATCACAATTGGAACATCTTCATCAATTCTATCGAAAGAAAAAAACCTATTAATTCTTGATATAAAAGTGTTTTTCTTCATGTATATCTATTGTTAGAGCCGAGAATACTCTATTGTATTATTCCATGGAGCCCTAGGATCTCTTATATAGAGAGAAAACCCTTGGGTGAATTACATAGATTTACATAAGATAAATAAGAAATACTCAACGGTACATCTCAACATAACGTAAATGTCTACACTCCCCCTCAAGATGGAGCATAGATATCAATCATGCTCAGCTTGGAAGAACATCTTTGGAAAGGTCCTCTGAGCAATGGCTTGGTAAATATATCAGCAGTCTGGTTTTCTGAGCTGACATGTGAAGTGGAAATCAAGCCCTTCTGGATCATGTCTCTAGTATAGTGACAATCTACCTCGATGTGTTTTGTTCTTTCATGAAAAGCTGGATTATTTGCGATGAACAATGCTGCCTGGTTGTCACATTGAAGCTGCATGGGTAAAGAGACATTTATAATCAAATCTTCCAAGACCGCTCGAACCCACATCATTTCTGCGCTCGCTTGTGCCATGGCTCTATATTCGGATTCAGCACTGGATCTTGCCACAACTGTCTGTTTCTTGCTTTTCCAAGAAACCAAAGAGCTTCCTATGAAGATAGAAAATCCTGAAGTAGATTTGCGATCCTTTGGACATCCCGCATAGTCTGCGTCTGCACAAGCTGAAATAGACAGATCTGTGTCTTTTCTAAATAACAAACCTGTGCCTGGGGAGGACTTCAGATATCTCAATATCATATACACGGCTTCCATATGAACTTGCCTGGGCTGCTCCATAAATTGACTCAACCGGTTTACTGCATAGGCAATATCCGGACGAGTTATGGTGATGTATAGAAGCTTACCCACCATCTCTCTGTATCTTCTTTTGTCCACCTCTTCAGTAACATTTTCATAAAGCCTCATAATTGGGTCCATAGACGTGCTTGACGGTCTGCATTCAGCCATTCCTGTTTCCACAAGCAAGTCGGTGACATATTTTCTTTAGGTCATCACCATTCCTTGTGCATTTCTTGCAAACTCTATCCCCAGAAAATATCGTATCGTGCCTAGATCCTTTGTAATGAACTGGCTTCCCAAAAGAGCTTTTATCATCTCAATCCCCTGAGCATCATCTCCTGTAACCAGAATATCATCAACATATACCATGACAACGACCGTACCTCTAGGGGTCTTCTGGATAAACAACGAATGATCCGCATTTGACCTCTTGAACCCCTGTCGTTCAATCAGCTGGGACAGTTTCTGAAACCATGCCCGTGGACTCTGTTTAAGGCCATAGATAGCCTTATGAAGTCTACACACCATCTGAGTCTCCCCCTCAGCAGCAAACCCCGGTGGCTGCTGCATGTAGACTTCCTCCTGTAGATCACCATACAAGAAAGCATTCTTCACATCAAGTTGGAAAATAGCCCAGTCACGTACCACAACAACAGAGAGTAGAATGCGAAGAGTCGAGTGTCGAGCCACTGGTGAAAAAGTGTCCAAATAGTCCACCCCATAGGTTTGGGTGAATCCACGTGCGACAAGTCTGGCCTTGTATCTGTCGAGACGCCCGTCTGCATGATATTTGACTGTAAAAATCCATTTGCAACTCACCACAGCTGCTCCCGGAGGAAGAGGGACTAAAGACCAAGTCCCTCTGGACTGTAAGGCACGCATCTCCTCCTCCATAGCTAGACGCCAGCAGTCAATCTTCATGGCTTCTTAATAAGTCCGTGGAATGTCAATCGACGAGACAGCTGCTGCGAACCTTTCAAAATCACCCGTGAGACGATGAAATGAAACTTGAGACGCAAGAGGATAGGCCGCACATTGCCTCTTCTGCTTCCTATGAGCAATAGGACGATCAAGGTCACCTGTCACAGTACTAGCTGGTGGATCCTCCTCCTGTAGCAAAGGTTCCTGCACAGGTGCATAATCTAACCCATCATTAGTATGAATATCAGAACATACATGAGGCGTGTTGGATGGTTGGCGTGTAGCTTGAGCAGGCCCTGACCGCCTTGTGTAGAACTTAGGAAATGGTAGAACGGGTGGTGGTGGTGGTGTGGTGGACTCAGATTGACCCAGACTTGGAGGTAAGGGTACATAGACATTGGTATCCGTGGATGTGGAGGAAACTAACCTGTCACCTGTAGGGGAGAAGTACATAACAGGTTCAAAAAATGTAACATCAGCACTGACATAGTACTTGCCACCAATGGGATCATAGCAACGATATCCTTTCTGTGTCCTGGAGTAACCCACAAAAACACACTTAACAGCTCTAGGAGAGAGCTTGTCAAGTCCTGGAGATAAGCGATGAACAAAAACGACAGTCCTAAAGACACGAGGAGTAAGTGAAACAAGTCTTTGTCAGGGAAAAGAACAGAGATTGGGGCATGTTCCCCAAGGACAGTAGAGGGCATACGATTGACCAGATAGCATGCTGTGAGTATGGCATCCCCCCAAAAGGCTAAAGGTGCACAACTTTGAATAAGTAGTGTGCGAGCAATGTCAAGGAAATGTCGATGTTTTCGTTCCGCAACACCATTTTGTTGAGATGTGTACGCACATGTTGTTTGGTGGATAATCCCCTTCGAAGAAAAGAATCGAGCAAGAGAACGAGTGCATAACTCCAATGCATTATCCGTGCGCACATACTTAACAGTAGATGAAAAAACATTCTGCACTTCATTGATAAGATTTTGGATAACACTTCCTGCTTCAGATTTATTTTTAAGAAGAAAAGTCCAAGAAACACGAGAAAAATCATCAACTACAACAAGATAAAACATGTGCCCCTGATGATCTGGGACACGACTCGGACCCCAAATATCTATATGAAATAACTCGAACGGTGAGCGACTGCTCCGACCCTGACGAATAGGAAAGCTCGAACGATGGTGCTTCCCTAACTGACACGCTTCACAACGAAATGACGAGGAAGGAGATATCTGAGGCAGGAGGTAACGCATTTTCTGCAGCGGTAGGTGACCAAATCGAAGATGTCATGTATATGGAGAAACGGATCCCTGAGAGTGTAATGAGACCCCAGCATAGGACTGTCGTACCAGACGATAGAGGCCATTGTGCTCAGAACCACAACCAATTACCCTGCCCGTTAGAATGTCCTGAAAAATGACAGAAGATGGGTCAAATATAGCACGACAGTGCAAATCTTTTGTAATCTGACTGATTGATAATAAATTCATAGAGAATTCTGGTGCATGTAGAATGTTCTGTAAGTGCATAGATGGTAATAAAACAGTCTCCCCCTGACCGACAATGGGGGAATGAGTGCCATCAGCTATGAGTACAGAGCAACCAGACTGAATAGCTTTATAGGACTGCAGGTGATCTCTATCACGACAGAGATGATGTGTGGCTCCGGAGTCAACAATCCAACCAGAGAGATCATGGTTATGACAAGAGGCAGAAGTGCTACCTGAGGTACTGGCAGCAGCAGATGTACTAGCGGAAGCAGAAGCCGCAACATCAGGTGTATCAGCACCCTCTGATAATGTCTGTGGCATAATGTCTCGAAGTCGTGCCACTAGCTCTTCGAACCTGTGATCGGAAGTAGGCGTGGATGGAACCTGAACATGATCAGCTACACGTGCAGAGGGAGGAAATACATGCTTGGAATAGCATGTATCCTCGGAATGACCAGTTCGACGACAAAAAGAGCATGTTGAACGCACACGACCTCCTCGGCCACGTCCGCTACCTCCTCGGCCACAAAAGGAAGACGAACTACCTCGTCCTCTAGAGACCGCCATTGCTGACGGAGATGGAGTTGCGGCACTAGAGGGAACGGAGATCCGACTAAGCCTCCTGTAAACTTCCTCCATAGGAGGAATAGTAGCATCAGCGAGGATCTGAGACTGAGCTGCTTCGTATTCCGGATCAAGAGCAGCAAGTAGAACTCCTACCATAGTGGCATTGCAAAACGTCTTCTGCTGCTCGGGTGTGGCCGTGAGTGGTATGGTGTTGTATAATTTCTCGAACATCCCACGTAGGGACGTGTATAGAGAATGAAGGGGCCGGCCATTTTGCTTCGTGGGAAAAATATCATGCTGCAACTGCAGCATCTTTGTCTCATTCCGTACTTGAGAGTATGTTGTAGCCAGAATATCCCACGTCGTCTTGGCGGTGGGTTGATGAAGGACGTCATTGGCGATCTCCATCGTGAGCGTCCCTGACAGACAGACCTTTGCATAGGCGTCATCAGCCTCCCATGAGGCATATATTCCTGTCTTCTCTGGTGGTTTGTCTTCGGTAAGAATATGCTTCTTACCACATGACTTCATAAGACTGAGGAACTGCATAGCCCACAGTTCGTAGTTTGTCCCGTCCATTTTGACGATTGGTGCCGAGCCTTTGAAGGCACCTATGGCGGGCATATCAACTTTTTGTTCTGACATATTGCCGCAGAAGAAAACTAGGGATGATAGACAAAAAAACTGGCGTCTACAAAGACCTCTGTGGATTCAAGTGCATATGTAGACGTTATGCACTTGAACCCATGGTCGAATCGAGACCGGCCGAAGAAGAGGTGCCGCAAGGAGCGGCGGTTGGGGCCGGCGACTGCGAGAGGAGGCTAGGGAAGCCTCGCGGGAGAGAGGCGGCTGGAGGAGGGGCCTGGCGGTGGTGCTGTCGGGGCTGGAGGGGCCCGACGGCGGTGCTGGCCTCGGTTGGAACCCTAGGCGGGGCTGGAGGGGCGCGGCTGGCGGCGGGGGGGGGGGGGACCCTAGATTAGGGTTTTGGCGTTGATACCATGTTAGAGTCGAGAATACTCTATTGTATTATTCCATGGAGCCCTAGGGTCTCTTATATAGAGAGAAAACCCTTGGGTAAATTACATAGATGTACATAAGATAAATAAGAAATACTCAACGGTACATCTCAACATAACGTAAACGTCTACATCTATAATTAATAATGTTCAAGAAATCAAACGAACGAGTCGCATATGCGGATGCATATACTCATGTGGCATGCAAATCGCATTGATTTTATGAATATGTGCATTATGCACCCTAAGCGCGTATGAGGCATGCACATGCCCGGCATACTCCTCCAGTAGTTTGGTGGCTCCGCCTCCAGCAGCTCCAACTCTTCAATCCTCTCATTCAGGTGCTTACATTTGTAGTTCTGCCTCTTCTTCCATTCAGCTGTAAGAATATGTAATGCTTTGTATACAATTGCAATGCGTTATGCCATTATGTATATGCAAAGTTTTATATTTTGATCATGTATTATTTTTTATGAGTATATGCAATGTATCGTCTAATGTTTTTATATATGTCGATCGAGGTTTTTCTCTCATGTATTGCAAATATGCACGTATATGTATTGAAGTTTTTTTCTAAAACAAGAGGGGGGAAGCACACAAAGGTGTCCGCATCAAGATTTGAACCCTGCTTTTTTGGATGGTAGGCACGCGGCACAACTAATAGATTATTGAAGTGGATTCATATTGAAGTTTTGTTATTATGAGTAATCTAATATGTAAAGTTTCCATGGCTAAATTTTCTTTTTGGGATTAAATGTTAGATCTTCTTTAACCCCGCTTTATTACATAAACTTAGTAATAATATTTTTTATAGTTATTTAGATATTTTTAAATTAAAAATTATAAAACCGCATAGAATCGTATATACCCCACATGCTGCTTATTCAGTATTCGATGACTTAACCGAACGGATATGCATATCGCTTTCTTGGACCTTGCTAATTGGTCGTATCTATTCCTTCTATTTATTCCTTCTAAATTAAGCTCTTCCACGAGAAACACAAAAATTGATAAGTTCACATCTTGCTTGCCTCTATCGCATGGACAATCAACTACCAACAAAGTGGTATTGAAGTCTCCACAAATAGCCATGTGTTTGAGGGAGTTGAGCTCTAACAAGTCGAAGTTCACCCCACAATTCAACATGTTGCGTTAAACCCGATGGTCCATAAACACAAGTCAACCCCATCTCCACATTACCTACATCACCAGGATCATCGTAAATGAATTTGTATCCAAATCTTCATCCACGCGTTGCAACTAGTTCGTGTTCGAACCCACCAAGAGGCCTTGAGTTGTCCTTAACAGAGCCCGCAGTTTAAAAGTCTATCAACCTTGGCCCCAGTAAAGATCTCCATCGAAGATAACCCAAATTCTCTTAACTTTGCCTCTTGTAAGCACACCACATGCCCTTAGCAATCCGCAAAAGTCAACCCTATCGTTTCATGCTTGTTTCAATGATCAACCAAAGGGGTTAACCCTGCCAAACTCACCCCTGCACAACTAACCAAAACTCCACCCAAACCACTAACTTCCACCAATTGCAAGGCCGACTCGACCACCACAAGACCAACCCCTGCAACCTCAACCACATACGACATAAACCCATCGCATGCCATCACTACCTCTCTATCCAACTCCAGCTTCTGAAGCCCCTTCTTGATTCCCCATCCCGCTATCTTTACTGTACAAAGACCGCCATCTCCCTATCTTGTATGGCATTCGACAATTCCTTCCCACTACGTTTTCACCCCCATCTCCTCCCTTCTTCCCAACCTTCCACTGCCTCCTTCGACAAACGCCCCTAACCTCATTACCATATCTAAAGCAAAATAGTCCAACCCTACCACCACATCTAAGAGCATACTTCCCCCGTCATCTTCAACCAACCCTACAATCTCCAACAAGGAGTATATGGTGTCCGAAGCAAACTCGATCATCAGGAAGACCACAAGAGAATATCGATAAGGAAGGCATGGAGTTGTATCCCTAACCAAACTAATTCCTAAAAGTCCTCGGACATCCACCCAAAGATCTATATCCTGCAAAAGTGCATAAAGGTCCCATACAAAAGTTCTTGTTGAAGTGTCTGACAAAGAGTTCATCACCAATCGTCAGACCCAATGCTTCCACTTGATTGTCCTTGTTCAATTGTGTATAACATCCACTTCTAAAAACAAGTTTAACAACTGCAAATGCTTATTAAGTAGCACCAAAGACTTGTCTTCGAAAGGTGTTGCTCTAGTCCCTATGAACATCAGCTACAAAAGGAAAGTTACTATAGTAATTTTCCTAATGCCCTAAAATCTTGCTCTTTATAATCTTCAGCCTCGCAACTGAAGAGAAAATCGACATTTTCCTCTTCGTAACCATCGTCACCGTCATCGCCATCAATGTGTCTTCTCTCCCTTGAAGCTTATCCTCCTCTTCAACTTTCTTCCTTGCCACCTATGACTTCAATCGACCTCCCCTCAAGATCATGTCTATTATTGCATCACAATCTTCATGGATGTGAAGCAGACCCAAACAGAACTCTGATCTCCCAACAAGGAGCTGTAAAGATGAAGACAACGAGCGGTTCGACCCAAAAACCTTGATAAGCACATCAAGTATTTCTTTCGATGATAGACCATCCCATAAGACCACTTTCATTTTCCATGTTGATTCATCGCCTCTTGCATAGCCTCAAAGCTCCTGCACCTCAGAGGAACCCCATAATAGACAACAGAAGTCTCTTACGACTCAGCTTTGCCCTATCATTGAAGCGAGGTCCACGACACTTTTTCACCATCGATGGCCCAATGTCCCTTCCAAGAAGTCGTAAATCTAGACATAACATATGCACATATCGAATCCCCAACCATCACCACATCCCCATATAACATCAAACCTAAATAAAGCCCTATGTCTTCTCAAGCTTCCAAAGTGTCTCCACCATACCCCCCCAGACAATACGATATCCTTCTTTAATAACTCAGATGGTGTCTCCATCCAAGGACCCCTCTTTGGACATTCATTCTGACATGGCCATGGTCACCACAACCAAATCCCGTCAATACTCCAGAACAGATTCTCGTAAAGTGACCAAATGCACTACATCATTAGCATCAAATCCGTCATCTCACTACAAACTTCGACACCAATACTTCCACAACGTCCAAATCGTGCAGGTTTTACATGGTGGTTATGACAAGGATGACGTGTACCATATGGACTATCTCTGATAACTCTTTGTTTGTTAGCATCGTATCTAAATCTATTCATCCTTATCTCTGGCACATGTGCTCGAAACACCATCTGCTAGTTCTCTCTCTTAGATGTAGACTATCCTAGCTGAATTGAGGATAAAGCGCACACTACACGCTTTGCTATGTTTGTTTGATGCAACTTGAACGCTTGACGCAACAACAAATTGTGCATTGTCTCATTATATCTCTACATAGCATCAACTTATGGGCATCTCCACCAAAGCTTTATCTGAGTCTAAAAAACTAAGTAGCTCATTGAATATAGAGTACAAACTCCTACGTGCAGCAATACAAGTCAAAAGTTAGAAATGGATGCTAGATCTTTCCTAATGTACACTTGTTCACCTCCTGAAAACATCACCATGTTGCAGCCACAACATGGTAGTACGCATGTCATTGTAATGGAGCATTAGTTTGTCCACTCTAGTTAACTCCTCCCTCCTAATGCCATGTCCTAAAGATCCCCAAAATGATTTTTTTTAAGACCAAAAGAGGGGGTAGCACGCTAGGGTGCCCTCCCCAATATATTAAATAAAGAAAAGAAAAGAAAAGAGTACAAAGGAAGAGAGACCTCACAACAAAGACCAGGCCTCCACAAAAGCCTTGGACTGAAAAAAAAACATTCTCTCTATAGAATCTTTGACCCGAGAACACAAGAGCATTCCGAGCCAGCCAAATACTCCAAAGCAATGAGAGCGGGCCCAGCAATTCCAACCGCGGCCGCAGCCGAGCCGATCGAAGCGATGCCCAAAAATCGCCGAAGGACCTCGAGCAGACCCAGCTAAGGCCAAGGTCAGTCCACGATTCGGCAATGCAAGAACAGTTAAAGAAAAGATGGTCCACTGATTCGATGCCCACCCCGTACAGATAGCAAGAGTCAGATGAAGAGCCCAAAAACCGTGCACAACGGTCCCGTGTCATCAACCGCTTGCACCTGAAAATCCACAAAAAGAAACCAATCCGTTCTGGAAGACGAATGCTCCATATCAAGGTACAGTCTCCCGTAAGGAATTCAGAGAAAGAGGGAGGAGGCATGCGAATCGCTGCGTACGTCTTCCTGACCGAAAAGGAAGATCCCCTCCAGACCCAGTGGTCTTTGCCCCCCCTGGGGCCCTCACAGCAAGACACAGGGAGGAAGATCCCCAAAATGATTCGTAAGAGTTGGAATACACCAGCTCGCTACCAAAGCAAAAAAATCAAGAAAAAAAGGTCCACATCCTCTTGTTCAACGCCACAAAGCGATCAACTAATGTCAACTTCAGCAACCCACTAGTGCATTCACAAATCCAGAAAACTCACATTGTAGATATTTGTTGTGCCATTAATTCACAAAGGTGTTTAGTGACTAATTCTTTATGAGTTTTTAGATTATAGAAATGTTACGCTTTTGTTTAGTATTGTAACGATACAGTTGTGTGGTTAGTTTATGTTCAACTAGAAGTGGTAATAGGTAAATGAGACTTCAATTTTTTATCTTAATGATTACAAATTTGTTTTAGGAATAGAAGGAATCAATGTTTTTAATGTTAAGGACTATAGGCCCATGCATTCTCCACGTTGGTATTTGGACAGACGGTCTCAATGCCATATTTTATAATTGACTAATAAACATTTTTAATTGCAATATTACAACTGTAGAATCCGCAGATGCCCTCATGTACTCCTCATATCCACGTATTCGTTGTAGATCGTCTGCTGCCCAAATGAATATTGCATACCGTATTTCTGAACCTTGTATATATACATGGATGAATATGTATATATTATATATGCATGTATGTAAGTATATTATCCATGATTTTCTCTTTAACATGGTGGGATATTTTATTACATATTACATTTGAAAAATAAAACAATAAAATTGACAACTTGAGTTCTTATTTCATTTTACATGTTTCATCAGTGGCCTTTTTAGTCAAGTGTATTTTATTAACATGCAACATCAGATAATGAATAAAAGAAATGAACTTAGGATAAAAATCTTAAAAATAAAACATCAATTATAGTAAATATTTCTTTGTCTAAATCCATCAAAAAAAATTAAGTAAAAAAGAGGTATACGTGCTACGGTGGTCACTCTATTATTATTCATTTAAAAAGCCACACTACAATGGACATGAATTAGACTAACATCTGATGAGATCCATGCGCACCCTACCGGAAATCATTAAAATGAGCTTAAAATAAATATGTAGAAATTAATATTCATAGTTTGCTCTTTAATCAACAAATAAGATAGTATACAATTGTTAGCTAAAAAAGAGGTGCAATTAGAAGGATTGACTGATCACACTATATACGGCATACTGATGCTGGTGTGTGTCAGAAAATAAATATGCAGACTAATAAAATAAACTATTACGAATTGCAACTTTAATAATAAAAGAAATATGCTCCTCTCACTAGGCTCTTCATATTCCCTCCTAATCAAGGACGATGGAGAGTCATGGTAGGGAGGGGAGAGGTGGTGGAGAGGAAGGATTCTACTCTAAGACTCTCCTACGAGCCTTGGTTACTGTAAGTCTTCTTGTTCATGTCCTTCATTTCTTAAATTTTGGGATGGACACCATAGCGTGCTTCCCCCTCTTTTGATCTCAAAAAAATGATCAAGACAAAATATGAATGTACTCGATTCCCCCACCAGGGAAAAGGTGATGGCGAGCCAAAGAGGAAGATCGTACTTTGCTTCAAGTGTGTCGAACAAGGGCATTTACTGAGGAATTGCAAAGGAGCTTTGGTATTCTTCCGTTGAGATGAAAATATGCATCACATAGAGGTGGCGAGGTGACTTCGCCAAAGCAGCCTTTCCTAGAGATGGCCAAAGCAAGTTTCATTGGATTGCTCTCGCGTTGCATCAGGTGGTGTCATTCAATTCTTCGTGACATAAACTTGTGCTTTTTTAGCCAAAAAAGGGGGAAACACGCATTGGTGTCCGTCCCAAAAATATATTAAAAAGCTAAATAAGAGAAACGGCACATACAATCACATTGATAGCCACACAACAAATCCCGCATACTGGATACAGACATTCTCCTTATAAAACCTCCGACCTGAGAATAGCAATGCGTTCTTAGCTGCAACGAGCCCCAAAAGGAGTCGAAGGACCTCGCACAAATCCAACCCATGCCGAGATCCTCCCATAGCACCGTCGTGCACGAACAGGTGAAAAAAAAGACGGTCCACTAATTCAACTCCAATTTCACACATAGGGCATCTGTCAAAAACCAATCCGAAGAATCTGGCACAGCGATCTCTCGTCATCAAGCGTGTACGTCTAAAAAGCCAAAGGAAGAAGTCGATCCTCTCAGGGATCCACAGTCCCCAAACGAAGTTGCAGTCCGTAATCAGCTCATCAGAGCGCGCAAGAGGCGGTCTGCGAATCGCCCCGTACGCCTTCCTGACGGAGAAAGAACTTCCCCTCCAAACCCAGTTTGATGGAGCTTTACGGGTTCCATTGCGATGTAGAGATCTCACTTCGATTAGAGGTTTATTGTTGCAAATGAGAAAGTGGCGGAGGTGGTGGCTCTTAGTTTGCACTGGTGGAAGTGTCGAGTATGCATGTAACTCCAATGGGTTAGAAATGTGCCTTCCAATGATGGCTAGTTATAGAATGGGCAAGGTTACCTTTCTGGTGATAATGTCGGAGAATAGAGATATCCCCAGGTCAAATGCCATTAAGGAAATGGAAGTCAAATAGGAGCTAATACATGCACATCGATCCAAGGGGTGATGGCAGTCACAGGACAATATTAAGGTGGCGCATTGAGTGGCACCTTAAGGAGAGAAATCATCACTGCGAAGAGGTTCCATAACTTCCATTCTTGAGGAAGATATGGTATTGGAGTTTTACGAAGCTATGATGGGGGACTCAAGATTTAAGGGGTCTAGTGAAAATTTAATGGGGTAGAGATTGTTGAAATGCCCAAGTGTGCTACACTTATCTGTTGAAAAATCAAGCTCGCCAAGGTATTCGATTAGCTCAAATATGTTTCCATTAATCCACTCCGCAGGTGTAAATTCTCAACTATGGTTTGCATGGCTAACAGGCTAAGTATTAATGCTATGGATGATTGATATAAGGTGCATTTTTAAGAGATTAAGGTCCTTTAACCCACCTTCAAGATTGATGAGATAGTAGAGGAGACTAAAAAGGTTGTTGCTGAGAATTTAGGGGTATCTCAACCAACCCCTCGATGTTATGCAATGCATTACCGCCCTCGAGCATGATCAACGGTCTAGGTGCATGGGAAGAGCGGGGAGGCTCTAACGATAATCTACAATATATCATGATATATCCTCAATATATCTCTTTGAATATCTACTGAGATGATAGTGACAATTCGAACCTTGCTCATACCGTGGTAACTAACACAAAGTTGGCTAGTGTATGTTGAAGAAATATATTGAGCATCATATAAGACTAATGATGAAACAAAATTTGGGAACAAAATTTAAACAAAATTCCTCAAAATTTAAACCCATGGTCATAACCTTGACCTTCGGAGTGGTTTTTTATCCCTAAATACATACATGATCACGAATTACATACTCATCCAACCCTTGTTTTAAAAAGTGCGCCTCAAGGCGTTTTTTTTACAAAAAGCGCCTCGAGGCTTAAGCCTCACCCAGAAGTTCTAAGGCGTAAGCCTCAGGGTACTGTGAGGTGTATGAGGCAGTGAGGCAGTCGAGGCGAGGTGGAGGCGTAAGCCTCAAGCGCATGTCTTTTTTTAAAAAAAAAATTTGACGCTCTTTTTTTAAAATTTTTAGGTTATGTACTTTGCACATGACCTTGTTTTACCATAAACATTATACATTTTTTGCTAGTATTGTTGTTTTTATGTTAAACCTTGCATATTTATATAAATATGTCCATACAAAGAGAAGAGATTCTTGATGATCTTGTAAACATCATATACAATTTATCATATTGCATTCACACATACTAGTTCTATTGTACACAGCGTCCACGATTGTGTTTGAATTGTAATAAAATTATTATATTACTTGTAAGTTTGCAACTCGCTGTTATTTGGTTGTTATCAAAATAGTTATCACATATACGAAGAAGAAGAAGAAGAAGAAGAAGCACAGTTGAAAAGAAACACATGGAGTAAAATAATTATTATGCTTTGTTGTGAATAGCTGAAACAATTACGTGCCTAATATTAGTTTTCTGAACTTCTATACTTTCATCGCATATGTTTTGTACCTTTTACTAGTGTGAAATTGATTTTGAATATGTTTTTGGCAAAACTTAATATTATTATATATATTTTAGTGTATTTTGTTCTTTTAAAAAATTGAGGCTTACGCCTCGCCCCAGATTTCGAAGAAACGCCTCGAACCGCCTCGCGCTTTTTTAAACCTTGCGTCCAACAACTGAGTCATAGGTGCATAAATGGTATAGCTTCGCGCACAAAAATATTCCCCAACGCACTATCATCTGACAAGCTCTATTCACATGTTAATGACCATCCTAAACGTTGAGATATGCTAACAAGCATATATCCCTCATCAAGCATATTCCCAGAAATATCAAATCGCCACCCAAGTAGTCAGCAACTAAGCCAGACATCCCTCAACAGATTATCAATCTGAGGATCTCACATATATGCCCCACAGAACCAATCTTCAACCCTGAGACGCTCTTTCTTCTTCATCCTTGATACTACAATATTTACTTCTCTTAATTTTGATTGGCCTCAAATTAAAAAAAATGAATAGTAAAGTACAAGGAAACGGCCCTCTCAAAATAATATGGGAAAAAAGTATGTCTTGGGTTGGCACTCGAAGTGCACAGGATCAATACCATAAGAAACAGCAAGTATTTACGTGAAGGATGGCACTTTTTTATATTTCTGTTCAGCACACTGTAGAAGTTTTTTGTGGTCAAAAATTCATACACTCAGTTTCCTGTGGTTTCTAGGTGCTAAACCCCCATATTACGCATCCCAGCTCACAATGAAAATCGCATGAATACTTGCGGCACTTATGGAATATCAGAGGCATGTGTCTACACCCTGATAAATATGTACTCCGCTGTGTGTATGTCTACAGGGGAATTATAGTTAACTCCCTCACATGCCTACAAATATGGTCATCAACCAATAAGAATCCAAGATAAAAATATCAATTAACAAGCTACCATTGAACATTTGTGGTGATACCGGGATTAAATGGGAATCTTTAAGAATAAAAAAAATCAGTGGTGTGTTGCAATAGTCGCCGAATATTCGACTGAATACCCCAATATTTAGGAATATTCGGGTTTGACCGAATAGCAATATTCTATTCGATCACCCAACCGAATAAGAATATTTGGCCGAATATTCAGTACATTCGGCCAAATATTGCAACAGCATTTCTAAACAAAAAAATATGATGCACAAAACAAAAACAAGTAAACAAACTGGAGCTCCAAGAAGATGGCCTTTAAAACAAAAGATGGAGGGATCATCAGAATCAGGTAGTGTACCTCAGCCCCATATCCTTTGACGTATACATCTGTGAAAAGCTCCGAAGGATCTGGCATGGGACTTTCCTGGCCATACATATAAATGTTGATGCAAAATATTAAACCCCCTTCGTCAGAAATGAACCACTCTACTATACATATGCAAGTGAGTACCTTTGCTTCAGCAATAGCATCATCCACCTGCTTTCTGATCTCTTTCTCCATATCCTGGGAACAGCGAAGGTTGAATATGATTATACTGAAGCTAAACCCATTCCTCAAAAGAAGCCTTCCCACAAATCATGTCAAGCATGTAGTATATATGTTAGTCTGTTATTTAACAATTTACACATGACAGTACAAAATGTCTATCGATAGTGGCTCAAATTTAATGCATTACAACTTACAAAAATATATTGCAGATCCAATATAAACTAATTTTAAATACGGCACACGCCTGAAAACTATCTTAAGGTATGTCACTACCTTAAGCTCCGAAGCTGTCGCAAATTCGTGCGCTAAAATCAATTTTCTGATTCTCTCAATAGGATCACGTTCCTGAACAAATATAAGAATTGTTGCACCAGTTTTCATAGGCAAAACAAATGAAAATGGCCAATGCTGAAACCAGAATCCACGTAGGAATACCTGTCTTACACCAGATATCTCATCACGAGTACGATAAGTGCTTCCAGGATCTGACATTGAATGGCCATGGTAACGATATGTGTCCATTTCAAGAATCTATATGATCAAAGATCAACAAATTCTTTAGGCTGAATAATAATTTTAGAGTCAACCATCTAACACAACTTGAAATAGTGTTAATTATTTGTTTATTTATTTTTGTGTATTTATACACGATAAAAAAGATTACGGTGCAGATAGATTTTGGGGAAGAATGATCAGAAGAATGAACAACTTTGTAAACAAACTCTTTATTACACAAGTCTGGATATATTTCGCTTACAATGCGTGGTAATAATGAATGCATAATAAATTCATCACAGAATACAAACAATAAATAATAATTTGAAATAATTAATCATACATCAATTTATGAATTCATAGCATTTCCAGAAGTGATGGGAATGTTTCCTAATCTACCACCACTCCTCTCCTGTTATTGTGGGGAGGTAAGGAATCAAAAGATTTATTGCACTACCGATGCCAAGCAATCTTATTGTCACTTTCCACAGTCCATGTGTCGTATGCTTATCTTAACCAAGGTTATTGTTGAGGGAAATGAATGAGTTGATTTATAAGAGGCCCTAGGGTTCTCTTATATAGAAGAGGAATCTATTGGGCAAATTACAAGAAGATGATAAAAGTAATAGAAAATAAGCAAAGAGAATAATGATAATAACAAATATCTCAACACTCCCCCTCAAGCTGGAGCGTAGATATCGATCAGACTCAGCTTGGAACAACATCTCAGATAAGACCCTCTGGCTAGAACCTTAGTAAGAACATTTGTTGTCTGATCTCCAGAGCTAACATGCGTAGTGGCGATAAGACCCTTCTGTATCATGTCACGAGTGTAATGACAGTCCACCTCTATGTGCTTCGTCCTCTCACGAAAGGCTGGATTGTTGGCAATGAAGAGAGCAGCCTGATTGTCACATTAGAGGTGCATGGGAAGAGGCACCTTTATAGTCAGGTCAGCAAGGACATATCTGACCCACATTATCTCTGTGCTAGCATGCGCCATGGCCATGTATTTTGACTCAACACTCGATCTGGCAACCACAGTTTGTTTCTTGCATTTCCATGAAATAAGGGAATTCCCTATGAATACAGCAAAGCCTGATGTAGACTTTCTATCCTTTGGACACCTCGCATAATCTGCATCTGCACATGCGGAAACTGAAAGAGATGTACCTCTACTGAAAAGAAGTCCTATACCAGGTGAAGTTTTCAGATATCTCAGAATCATATGTACTACTTCCATATATGCATGTCTGGGCTGCTCCATAAACTGACTCACTTTGATCACGACAAAGGATATATCAGGCCTGGTAACAGTCGCATACAGTAACTTGCCAATAAGCTCCATGTACCTCCTCTTGTCGACCTCCTCGGTATCATCATCATAAAACTTCATACTTGGGTCAATAGGAGTAGTGGCAGGTCTGCAATCTGTCATGTCTGTCTCTAGAAGAAGGTTTGTAACGTACTTCCTTTAGGTCATCACAAGACCACGCTTGTTCTTGACAAACTCTGGTCCAAGGAAGTAACGTGAATGTCCAAGGTCCTTGGTCACAAACTGTTGGCCTAGGAAGTCCTTGACACCCTGAATGCCCTGCTCATCATATCTTATAACAATAATGTCATCAACATAAACAAGAATGACAATAGTACCTCTCCGAGTCCTCTGCACAAATAAGGAATGATCAGCAGTCGATCACACAAACCCATGCTACTCTATCAAGTCTGAGAGCTTCTGGAACCATGCTCTTGGACTCTGCTTAAGGCCATGGATAGCCTTATGAAGCCTACACATCTTCTGATACTCCCCCTCAGCAGCAAACCCAGATGGTTGCTGCATGTAGACCTCCTCCTGTAGATCGCCATAGAGGAAAGCATTCTTCACATCTAGCTGGTAAAGGGGTCAATCTCACGTCACAGCAACAGAAATGAGAATACGCAGAGTAGAATGCCTGGCAACTGGAGAGAAAGTATCCTGATAGTCCACTTCATATGTCTGGTTGAACACACGAGGCACAAGTCTCGCCTTATAGTGATCCACACTGCCATCTGCACGGTGTTTCACTGTGTACACCCATTTACATCCCACAACGGATGCACCACCTGAAGCAAAAACAAGACTCCACGTACCACGTGACTGTAGCACGGCCATTTCCTCTTCCATGGCTAACCTCCACTGACTATCATGAAGAGCACACTGATATGACCGTGGTATCCCCACAATTGATAGTGCCACGGTAAATCTCCTAAAATCCACTAACAAGTAACAGCCTCCTCAAGGACACATGTATTGCAAGAGGATAAGTAACACACTTACGTTGCAACTTACGCAGAGCAATCAACACATCAAGATCATCCTAGTCTGTAACCTGTGACTTCCCCTCCTGAGATGGTACTTGCTCATAATGTCTGGAATCCTGCTGCACAAACAACTCAGTAGTGTCATCAGTAGAAACTATTTGTTCATTACATACCTAAGGCATGTTGAATGACATGTAAGACCTGTGAACAGGAGGAACAGAGCAAGACCTGCGAGTAAAAACACGAGGCAAAAACTGTGTCACAATAAGAGGAGCCACAAGAGCGGGTGTAGGTGATGGTGGTAGTGGTGGAGGAGGAGGAGGTGGTGGTGGTATGATAGTAGGCGGAGGAGGCATATAGATCTCGGCATCAGAGTCATACGAAGCAAGTCTATCACATGTAGGAGAAAAATACATGACAGACTCAAAGAAAGTGACATCAGCACTGACAAAGTATTTCTGCCTGAGTGGATCAAAGCAGCGGTATCCTTTGTGCGTATGAGAGTAGCCGACAAAAATGCACTCGACAGCTCTGAGGGAGAGCTTGTTACAACCAGGAGAGACATCATGTACAAAAGCAAGAGGCCCAAACACATGAGGAATAAGGGAGAAAAGATCCTTCTCGAGAAACGCAATCGAGAAAAGAATCTTCTCTCCCAAGACAGACGAGAGCATGTGGTTAACCAGATAGCAAGCAGTGAGGACAACATTATCCCAATAAGCATGAGGAGCACGACTATGTATCAACAAGATTCTGGTTATATTAAGTAAGTGACGGTGTTTGCGCTCAACAACATTGTTTTGTTGGGAAGTATATGCACACGAGGTCTAATGAGCAATTCCCAGATGTTGTAAAGTGCATAACTCTAAAGCATTGCCAGAAAGAAGGTGTTTGACTATGGCAGAAAAATATTCATTATCTCATTAATAAAATACTTGATCACGGATCCAGTCTCAGACTTATTCTTCAATAAAAAGACCCATGATAGTCTAGAAAAAGCATCGACAGCAGCAAGATAAAAACGGTGTCCCTGATGATCAGGAACATGACTCGGACCTGAATTGTCTAAATGTAGGAGCTCAAACAAATGAGAAATGCTCCGACCCTGACAGGATGGAAAGAAAGAACGGTGATGCTTCCCATGTTAGCATGCCTCACACTGAAAAGAGGAACTCATAGGAATCTGAGGGAGAACATGACACAACTTCTGTGGAGGAAGGTGGTGAAACCGAAGGTGCCACAGATATGGAGAGACTGGTCCAGTGGGTATAGTAGGAACGACAGTATGAGGAGGTTAGACCAGTCTGTATAGCCCCTGCTGCTCACGACCACATCCAATCACCCTATCTGTGAGTATGTCCTGAAACACAAGAGACGAGGGGTCAAAAATGGCATGATAATGCAGATCCTTAGTAATCTAACTAATGGAAAGTAAATTCATCTAGAAGTCTGGAGCATATAAAACATTTTGAAGATGCATAGACGGTGTCAGATGCTCCCCCTATCCTGTGACGGGTAAGTGGTCGCCATTAGCAATGACAACCCATCTATAAGGTGGTATAGTCACGTAGGATCTCAGTTGCACTTTGTATCTACACAAGTGGTGTGAAGCACCAAAGTCCATAATCCCTTTATGATATTATGGACACAAGTTGAGTGGTATCGATGGAGGCAGGGGCTGCAGGGATGGTGTTGGGGTTGTTAAGGTGGTGGAAGGTGCTGGAGAAGGCTTTAGAAGTAGTGGATATGGGTCTGAAACTACCTGAACTGCAGCTGGGGAGGATATTTTCCTCTTTTCTTCATTGTAGCCTTTAAATTTACCTTGTATGGCGCTGCACTAACAAGATTGTTCTGGACAACAACAGGAGATTTTGAACCTTCGATTCTATCATTTGACGAATCTCACGTTGTGCTTCCACGCATGTTTGTTGCAACGGTCTTGAGACACTTTGCCAGTTTATGTAGTCTTTTAATCGCACTTCTCTGACGTTGTATTTATGTAAACACCTGAAAGGAACATCCGATCGTGGGGGTAATCTGAAGGCCATGCTCTGATACTAATTGATGCAAAAAATATATTTTTAGCGGTGGAAATATTTGGTAGAAGAAAGTGAAGGGTGGGAGAAGAGATGGCTCGCCGGATGTGAAGGATTTGGAGAAAGAAGTGTGGAGATCGCATGGAGAGAGAAGAGAAAGGGAGAGAGATAAACGAGATAAATCTCAAACCTTTAATTGACTCCGAATGTTTAAAACTTTAGGCTACCATCCCCTTTATATTCAAGGGGTGGGATTACGAAAATACAAAGATAAATAAAATAAAATCTTAACTTACATTAAATATCTCTAATTGACAAACTAATTAATCTAATTGATTAACTAATTAATTGGAGATCACATGCGATCTCTTTTTTTTAAATGAAAGTAAAATTGTAATAGACTCAATAAAATAAAATTAACTCAAACCTAATTAAGCTCTAATTAAATGAATGGAGAACCTAATTGAACAAAATCGAACAGACAAACATTATAATTTTGTCCTAATTTGTCGTTGCACGCTGCATCAGAATCCAAGTTGTACTATTAGTGGGGACATCATTGATTTTGTTCTATCCCTACACAGCCCAAGTAGTGACTCCCCTCTTGATTTTGAGATAGCTTGCGTGTTTTTGCATAGACTTTAGATAGCAAGGTGCAATTGGAAATATAAGAATAAGTAGATTTGTGTAAGATGGTGAAATTTTTCGACTATGGGCCACCAGATATAAGGACAGATTTTGTTAGTGAAAGATCCTTATTGTATAAGAAATATGAGTTGACAAGCTCGCATCAATCTGGGTATAAAATCTGCATCAAAGTGGATGTCGCCTCCAAAATGGAGTCCCCATTCCGTGGAATGGTTAGCTTTACTTTTAATGAGGAATTTGTAGAGGCCAAAGTCTTTGCCACCACAAACCCCTCAGCTTCAGAGGTGAAACTTCAGCTATTGAAGCGGGCATTGATTTGGCCACTAATTACGTCGAGTACAGCACTTGCATCACTTCAGATTGCAAAACCATCGTTGATCAAATCAATCGAAGTGTTGTAGCAGATTGGAAGATAAAGCGAATGGTAGAAGCATGTCAGTAGAAGTTGTTGAACTACAAAAACATCCAGTCTGGGAAGACTGACTATTTTGGCATCAACATTGGTATGCATTAAGGTTCAGCTTTGAGTTCATTCATTTTTTATTTCGATTAGATTATGGACGAGTTGACTAGTCACATTCAGGATGAGATATCGTGGTGTATGTTATTCATTGACGATATTGTGTTGATTGATGAAACTAGAGATGGAATAAATGAGAAGTTTAAGGTTTGGAGACATACATTAGAGACGAAAGGATTCCGTATAAGTAGGGATGAGGCTAAATATACGGAGTGTACTTTTAATGGAAGCAATGGTGAAGGAATCAATCTGACGATTAGTGATGATAACATTAAAAGGAAATATTCTTTTCGATACTAGGGATCTATTTGCAACGTGATGGGGAAATTGATGGAGATGTTACTCATAGAATAAATGCAAGTTAGCTGAAGTGGAGAGGAGCCTCTATTGTTCTATGTGATAAAAAAATCCCTATGAAAATCAAAGGAAAGTTTTACAAAGCAGTCGCGGGCAGATCCCACAGAGCCGACACATTGAAGGCTTTGTTAGTGTTAATGTGGAAAAAGACTTTGTTGTTGTTGTATACAGTACCAGCCTCGTCAGAATGTGGCTCGCGCGCATAAGCTTGCTTCTTTTTAAATGACAAGGAAATTGAACAGTCACTGGGACATTGCCCAGGACATTGCAAATATCCCAGTATTTTTGTACCAATCATTTTGGAATTAATGTGAGTAATGTTCTTCCAAAAAAAGTAGCCGAGCAGATTTCTCACGAAAACCAACAAACCTATTGATGTAATAAGAGCTTATCTCTAAAGGGTTGGGACACAAATGGATTAGAAGCCTCTTTTTTAAGAAAAAAAGGGTAAACTCCCAAGGTGGGAGTTGCCGCAAAATGACATTCATAATGAAATATAGGTTACATTAACGAGATGTCCAGAAGTTATAAAGCACTTTACAACGTGAAACCACATTTTCATAGTAAAATCTATGGTTGTTGAATATCAGGTCATTCCGCCCAAGTCAAATCGTCCAAAGACCCGCAAAAGTGACCGACACATCATCAGTGGAGTTAAGCCCCACCACGCGAACCGAACTCCAGAAGCCCTCCAAGCCATCGGTCCCCATCCAAGAAATGTCAAGCTCCCTCCAGATCAAAGCCGATGCCGACCAATTGAAAAATAAATGATCTACATCCTCTATCTGCCCTTCACACCTGTCGCAGAATATGTACTCCGCCCCAAACAGAAGCCCCCTCCTTTCCTTGTGACACGCATTCTCTTCTCAGGCACCAAAGGAAGACCTTGACTCTACTTGGGATCTTTGCCGCCCATACCACCTTCAGATCCTTGTTAAGTTCCATTGACTCTACTTGGGATCTTTGCCCACACCACACCACCATCTATAGGATTAGAAGTCTCAATGATGTCATAAGATAAAAATCTGAAGTTCTTTGAACAAAGAATGGCTGCGGGTATGAAACCTTAAAACAACAGACAAAGCTGCTGAAAAATCTTCGTCAAGTGGGGGGCAGATATTATCTAGGGTACAAGGCACTCTTTGACTCATTTAGAAGACCTTTAAATAAGGTTTCATCTTCCCTGCATCTCATTGTTATTTGGAATGGGTATAGCGACCATGTTTTAGAAGGTAACTAAGCTATAGCACTGTTTTGCAGTTGCCTATGCAGCTATACATAAAAGGGAACAACACAGTGGACTGAGAGCAAGTCGGTTCATGAATAAAAGGCAATCTAAACTCTTCCGCAATTGGTACAGCACTTTTTGCAATTTTCATTTCACTTGGAAAACTCGCAAGTCGTAGGACCTCTTTTTTGCAATTTTCATTTCACTTGGAAGACTGACGCCTCTCTAGATGTTGAGAAGGCTGGTTATGAAAAATTACAAAGATAAATGGTCATTTCGGTCAGTATGTTCTTTTTGCAGCACTCAACTTGGACCAAATATTTTCCAGTCAGAGTATGTAGCACCATAGGATAGATCAAGGGCAAGAAAATCTTATATAGAGTGATAATCCTTTGGGACTTTCTGATAGATTTTTTGAGAGGCAAAGTTGTCCAGCAGGCATCACTACCTATAAATGAAATATGAAGATCTTATTATGAAAGACCTTAATGTGGGCTCTACGGCAGCAAACAAATAGTGTGACATTTTGAAAGTCAAGGTGTTACATGAAAAATGATATATATATATATATATATATATATATATATATATCATGCCACTCTGAATTCAATATAACTTTGAGCAATCATAATGAGTGTGATGTGAATGATTGAGTCACTGCTCATAAAAGTTTTAAAGTCTCACGAATTGATCAGGAAACGGCTCGATCAAGGACCTCAGTTAAATATCATCTTTTTCTCGGAAATAAGAAAAAACTAATATCTGGCAGAAAACCCCAGTTTGGACTGAGAGAAGTTGTATAAGCTACTGCTGAGGGCAACGAATACCAAATAAAGAACAAAACTGTTTTGAAAAATAATTACGACTTAAAACAACATTTACACTTTCAAATACCACTGGCATATTAGTATAGTAGTATTTGCAGACTAAATGAAAATAAATTAGATTCAAGTACACTCACAATAGGTCCGTTTTTTAAAGCGTGCTCTTTAGCAAATCTGCATGCTTGCTTTACAGCAAGTGCATCCATTCCATCCACCTGATAAAATGAAGAGACATGTGACTATGTACGTAACTAATCGACACAGACTTATAGACCATCAAGCACGCCCAAAACAGATGGCATTTCAAGAACTGCATGCATTTGTGATTCTGTGAATGTATATCGCAAATGGACCACGTCTAAGATGATGTACGTTTAAGAAGTCACATCAAAAGCTCTTCAACCACAAGCAATACCAAAGAGGTTTCAAGATTTATGACGACTTCAATTAGGTGACAAAAAACCCCAACAAGATTATTCCTAAAAACATGAGACATGTCTCAGCTTATGTCGTAAAGAGAACGGCAAGGTGTCGGATTTTGCTAAGCATTAACCACGACTACTTATAGAAGATGATCCAGCCAGGTTTACTAACACAAACTTTTAAATTTGAAAACAGAAAGAAAACCCAAAAATCAGAAAGTAGCACAGAAACCCATGAAAGTTCTTCCCAGAATCTCCACCTTCAAACCCGGAACATAGTCCCCACGCTTGTAATAAGCCGGGCTCTTCGCGGCCCTCCACTCCGCCGTCCCCATTCCATCTGCAACACATAATCTAATTACACCAGTCAGCTACGATCACGTCCAAAAAAATCAACCACCAGAATTCAGTGAATTACATACAGTGGTTATTCTCGCACACCAAAATCGCGGGCAGATCCCACAGAGCCGACACATTGAGCGCCTCGAACAGCTGCCCCTGGTTGGCGGCGCCATCCCCGTACATGGCAAACGTGACGGTCCCTTCCTTCAGGTACTTCTGGGCAAAGGCGAGGCCGCAGCCGAGAGGCACCTGCGCGCCGACGATGCCGTGGCCGCCGTAGAAGCCGGCCTGCTTCCTGTAGAAGTGCATGGATCCTCCCTTGCCCTTGGAGCAGCCGGTGCGGCGACCCATGAGCTCGGCGAAGGACTCAACGAGGGAGCCGCCACGGCCGAGGAAGATGCAGTGATCGCGGTAGGCGGTGATGATGCAGTCCTTCTTAGTGATGGCGGCTTCCATGCCGACGGCGACGGCCTCCTGGCCGTCGTAGAGGTGGCAGAAGCCGCGGATGAGCTTGGCCTTGTAGAGGGAGTCGGCGGCGAGCTCCATGCGGCGCATGACGGACATGTCGCGGAAGAACCCTAGGAGCTCGGAGGGCGAAGAGTCAACCGAGCGGGACGGGGGGTCGATGCGGTGCCCCACGAAGGGCACGGAGGTCTCGATGGTGAGGGCGGTGGAGGTGGAGAGGGGGCGAAGGAGGGCGGAGAGGGGGCGGAGGAGTGCGGGGCGAGGGCGGGAAAGGGCCATGATCGCCGGATCTGGCCGATGGGAGGAGGCGTTTGGTGGCTGGTGGTGGCAGAGTGTGGTGGAATGGGGGGCGAAGAGGAATGATACGACGGGTTGGTGTCTTTCACGTGTACAGTGGAAGGTTGGCTTGGGCATGCGAGATTTTTGCAAGGGAGAGACTTGTTCTGAAATAAGCGGTAATAAGAGTGTCAAATAATGTGGAGTAAGCGTTATATTTGACTAAAATTATAGGAATAACGAAAATAAGGTTGAATATGGATAACTAAGGGTACGCTTGGTTCGAGAATAAGTAGGAATAAGGATGGAGAATAAAGAAAATAAGGGTTTATTCTTTGTTCAGCTGGAGGATATGAATAAGGAGAATAAGGTAAAATAAAGGTAGGTAAGGTGGGATAAAGATAGGAATAAGAGTGAAATAAGATGGAATAATGGGGAATAGTCGTACCACTAGGAACCATGTCGAGAGGAGAATTGGCCCCTTATTCCAGGGTCTATTCTCCAACCAAACATGGCTTAGGTGTGTTTGGTATGTGGGTTAAGGTGTGTTAAACTGATAGCAGGTTACTCATTTTTGTGTTTTGATGTTTGGATAAAGGATTAAATTGAGGGTGGTTAGAGGTAGGTTTATTGTGATATGATTGTATTGAAGTTTGAAAAAGTGAATAGTTATTGTGATGTGATTGCATTGAAGTTTGAAAAAGTGAGCAGAAGTGGGGTAGTTTATGATTTTTATATGATATGATGGTATAATATATTTTTTTATGAAATTGATGATGGAGAATTGATTTATTTAATTTTTTAAAAGAAATAAAGTGGGGTCCACATGGAGAGAGAAGATATGGGTTAAGAGGGGTAAACTCCCCCCCCCTCCCTCTTATCGAACGGGTCTAAGTGTTATTCTTTGTTTAGTTAATACACAAGAAATAAAGAATAAGGATTACAAGTTAGTAGATAAAGAGAAATAAGGGAAGAGAGGAAGGAAAATAAGGAGAGTAGATGAGAAGAATAAGTGAAGATGAGAATAAAAGAAGTGGAATAAAGAAGTGGATAAGAACGAACATGAAAAGAGGAGAATAAGAGCGTATTCCAATCCTTACTCCCCTACCATTACACATAGGAATAAGGGAGATGGATAAGAGGGATAAGGTGGGACAAAACACTCGTCATGTTCGGTAGAAAGAGAGGATAAGGAGGGATAAGTAATAGTTATTTGATATTCTCTGTTCGGCAGGAGGGAGGAGATAAGGAAGGATAATAGGGTTACGTTAGGTAAGTGGTTGCTATTTGCGTGTTCTTAGCAGGAGAGGCCAATGATGGAGGATTAGTGAAGGAAATCTTATTTTTCATTTTAACTCCATTATCAAAATATTGATTGTATATGGAGAGAGAGAGGAATAAAGATGAATATCTTTTCTTCTTCTTCAAACGAACAACCCCTAAGCAAAATACGTCCTTTAGTTTGTTAGAAATTGTGATTAAATTCACCAAGACTAGAGCTAAGGAGTGATATGCACGAAAGTTTCTCGGTATTTTCCTGTTTGCTTGGGATTAAATTTTGGAAGTGTGTTGATGTTACTAAAATGAAGAGCTTCATTATGACAATATTTTGGTGTAAATTTACTCTATTATCATATTTTATATCCCATTTTACCGGTACTTTTGATTTGTTGTATTGACAAGTGTGTTCGTGACTCAGTGATTCACATTATATATGTTATCCTGAGGTTTAGATGTTTTAATCTCTCATCATTCTCTTATAAATATATGAGTTGCAGCAAAATTCTAATGTCTATTATATCTATTTACCAATTCTACAAATTTATCATTGTTTTTTAAATTTTTTTTTGAAAAATAATTGGTACATTACTAAGGATTTTTATTTTATAAATTGTCTTACAATTAACATAATGGAGTTTATTCACAATAGTTCCAGATAACAATGGCTAAAAATGTAAAATAATTGATATATTTCTAATTAAATTCTCATTTTGCAAAGGTGCATAGAAATTTCACAAGAGGATGATGAATTTTATATAAACAGATAATATTTTGTGAACAATGTTTGCTAAAAAAACTTAATCAAGTATAGATAAAAGAATAAATAATATTTAAAAATAGAAAAATAGATCGATTAAAGATAGGTAATTTGAATTATTAAATGAAATTTGGAAAAAGATGTTGGAAATACTCTTTTGGATAAATTAAATGGACAAAACCTATTATAATGGATATTCTTCAATTATAGAAAGAACCTACCTCTTTAGAAGGGATGCATGCGTGCGCGCACATTTATCTAGCAAAACCAATAAATACATGGTTCATTAGTTAATAAGAACACAATCTCACCCATTTTTTATCTGTCGTCATCATTTATTACACAAAAAAATCACTTTATGATTTTACAAAATGCTATTTGCATTTGGTCTCATGTTTACATGTTTTCAAACAAGTAATCTAAAGCATGTTGTTTCTAAAAGATCTTGATTTTATATGGAATGATTATTTATTTCAATCCTTTTATGTTTTAGAATTTCATTTTTATTTATTATGATCATTTTGTTGCCTTTTATAACTTCGTATTATTTTATAATTACATTTTTATTTTTTATAATTATGTATTTATTTTTCAATTATGTTTATTTTTACAACGCGATGCTAAGGGGTGGAGCTCGAAGTTTGTTTACAATAGTTTACATTTTACAATGAACACTTTACAACTTCAGTTTTTATTGTTTACAACTCCTTGTATTTACTTTTTAAAACTATGTGTTTATTTTTTTACTATTCTATGATGTGCTCGGGCTTTGAGCTCAAGAGGTACAAGAACAACGGTTCCTCATAGGCAGAAGTCATTAACCAAAGAAGTGCAATGAAGAAAAGGTTCCTCCTAGGTGAATTTACGTCGAAGGGGCTTTGCCCTGAGACATGTGATGAGGGTCTGAATCGTTATAGGAGCAATTGGTGGTGGTAGATCTACCACCACCATGGTCGGTTTAGTCAACAGAGTGATATGGTGGACAGAGCACAACTACGCAATGTAGATCGAGGCAATGCATGGCGTTGTTTGATGTTGTAGCCCATAGATCCTATAACAATGGTGGCTCCCAGTCATAGTGACGAGTGTGGAGGTAACAAGGTTGACTTTGCGCTCAGCTAGGATGGTGGTGGCGGAGTAACACCGTGAGCAATAGAGGTAGTGACCAACAATCTTGGAGGTGAAGGCTCCTCCACAACACTTGAGGATCCTTTGCCCATTTGTTGTCATGGAAAAGATAGGACTGGATCCTCCAAGCCAGGGACAGAGCCATGAAATTATGTAAGGAGGGGCACAAAATAGACATAAAATTGTAGAAATATATATACATCAGACAATGCAATATCAACTAATTGGAATTTTTATTTTGCTAAATGAGAAATGTATGCTTACTTTTTTCACAAAATAAGTACAAAACTTACTAAATTCTTGAAAAAACTATTGATCTTATTTCAAAAATAATTTGGGTGGATAGAAAGATAAATGTCAATATAAAATACTCATATTGTTTCATTTCAATTATATTTTCCTAATCCTTTCATTAAAAATTTAATATTAAACATATCTGAAATAGTTAAAAGCATCAAAGTTTACTTTATCAGATTAAAAAAATCAGAAATGACTGATTAGAATAATATTCTATTTATCGTTTATCTTCGTCTCTAGCTTATAAAGCTTAAAAATCACATCAAAGTAATTGTAACAATGTACAACATTCTCGATTGCTTCAAAGAAGTCGAATTAAAAAATATTAGTATGTAACATGAGTTTACATATGAAAGCAGAATTTCAATAATATATGATACTTATTTTAGAATGGATACAGACGTCGATATCACTTTTATATCCACGAATATTTGTACATGTATTCGTATATCCCCCTTCTATATTCATACCTTTTCATACCAAAATTATATGGTTTATTTCACAATATTTTATATAATTGGTTTGATTTGTAAGCATTTACTACATTTGTTTATTATGTAAATCATCCTAAACATGGATAATGGCAATATTTGGATGAAAGACAAAAGGAACTCTCTTAATGATTAGTTTTTCAGGTCAAATGGTCATATCATGATACAACATCTATTATGTTATTGTCTACGACATTTATCCTTTCCTTGTCCCTTAAACCAAGTGAACAAGAAGGAAGAGTAAACCTATTATCTCTTATCATAAACCGACTGAACAGGAAATAAGGATAAACCTACTTATCCTTTATAACACATCATTTCTTATCCATAATATTCTTCTGCAAATATGCATATTGCATAAATATTTGTTTACATTTGTGTCTGCTTCTAAGGACATGACAAAATAATTTTCATTTCCATCTGACCATTTTTATCCTTATTTTTATGCGATTGTAAAAATCCTTTTATTTTATCCTTCAAACTGTTTTGCATTCTTTATAAATTAAGATATAAATATTAGGGCTTTTATCAATTGCCCCTATATTAGGGCTTTTATCAATTGCCCCTATGAGATATTGCAATATCAGTTATGTCCCTCCCTTTTTTGAAATATCGGTTGTGCCCCTACCATCTTGTAAAATTCATAGTTCTACCCTTCTATTAAGGAAAAGTAAGAGCATAACTGACATTATAAAAGGACAGAACTGTGAATTTTGCAAGAAGGTAGGGGCACAACTGATATTCCAAAAAAGAGAAGGACATAACTGATATTACAATATCGCAAAGGGGCACAACATATAAAAATCCTAAATATTAGCATTTCATACGCACAGCTTTACACACTTCATTTTTTAATGAGAGATTAGCAAGAAAGATTTGATTGACAATTAATTGAGAAGTAAAAAACGAAATAAATGAACAAAATTACCAATGACAATGAAACTAGTTTTAGCTGAAATCGTTGGATGGAAATCTGATGGTTGAATCACATGCTTATTACTTCGCTAACGTGCCTTATGGTCTTTGGAAAATTATCTCTCGGTCTTTCTCTTTATATCACACTCAAACTTATGCATATAGAAATTTACAAAGATAAAAATAAATAAATAAATCTGTATAGCTGCAACTATATTGCCTACATATGGTATTATATTTTACACGTTCCACTATTTTCATTTTCTCACATTGGTATAATGGTGGCTATGATAACCTCAAATTACATGCATAAAACTGAAAGAATGCTTTTTTTTAAGTTTTAAAAATCTAAAAGAAAAATTGCAATTCAGAAAAAATAATATATGTACATGTTGAATACCCTATGTGCCCGTTCGGTTGGGGGTTACCCCCTAAACCCCACATCCCAAACCCACTAGTGGGGCCCACTCCCTTCCCATCAAAAAAATTATATATTATATCATCATATCATCTGGAAATCACAAAATACTCAACTTCTACTCACTATTCCAAACTTCAATACAATCACATCACAACAACCACCAACCTTTTCAAATTTCAATACAATCATATCATAATAACTATCAACTTTTTCAAATTCCAATATAATCACATCACACAAACCCTACCAACCCTTAAAACCGCGTTATCCTCCCCTGGATAACCCAATAACCAAACGCAACCTATAGATATTACTTTATTTATCTATATGTACATGGGTTAAATTTCTAGTCTATCTTTTAGGGAGTTGCACTTGTGACCATTGAATGTTGATTTTCTAATTGGTGTACATAGTTATGAAATAAATGAATTAATTTCGATCTCAATATAATGACTACATTCTGTGTTCGACTTCGTGGTTGAGGACATGTAATTGGATCTCGCATGATATATATTCTCCGTATCAACATGTGGATTTTTGAATAAAAGATCCTCGCCGTGGTTTTAATTCCAATTCCAAAGCGTGGCAGATGCCATCTCTTGCAAAATTAAAGGAATAGTGTAATTTTGCTAATTCTTTATATACTCCCAACACTTTATCATACAACTTGTTTGTACATTTGTAAATTTCAAGGTTTTTGAAATCGAACCGGACACCGAACCGGAAATCTTGCTGAAATGATCAGATCGGATCGAACCATGTAATCAAACCGGGTCAACCGGATGATGACATCATCATTATTTAAAATCAGATTAAACCGGACCGGTGAAAAAAGTGGTTAAACCGACTAATCAAATCGAAATTAAATAATATATAATATACATTTAATATACTTGAAATATATATAAAAGACATAGATAAATGCATATATCTCACACTATACATAAAAGTATTTTCTTATACACCATCAAATATCATACATATCATATATATACATATTATTTGGATTAGATTCTCTATAACATGATATTAGTTTAATTATATTTAAAACCCAATACATGATATTAGTTTAATTATATTAGTTCAACTCCCACTACCAACAAAATTTTTAGATAATTTAAACATTAAATGTGGTTCAACTTCGGTTGAACCTGGTTAAACCGGGTAAAAAAATAGGTTGGACCGGATAGGTTAATTAAAATTTGAATAATTGAACCGAACCGGCATAAACCGATTAACCGGACCGTTCTAGACCTGATTCACCGGTGGGTCCGGTTTCAAAAACACTGGTAAATTCTCTTCAAGTATATAGAAAGATGATCGACTGCATAGTTTAGATTACTGACCTAAATTGCATGCCAAGGACAGAAGATTTCAAGTGGCAGAAAGAATTAAAGCATCCAGAACTGGACGACTGCAGTACTCACTGATGTCAATCATGAAAATAAGGCCCAACATAGAGCAAGTTACAAAATTATATATACATCAAAGCATCAGCATTTATATACAGATCATTCATTCATTATTAACAGAGACACGAGCTGGATTTAACTCAAAACACCTCATCGATGGTTGAGAATCATGACTATCGTCGACCCTGATCAGAAGTGTATGAATCATGAAGCAACAAATCATGCAGGCAGCATTTCTTCTCATGCCTAATACGCGTATGGGCATTCGTATACTAGTCGGAGCACCTGAATGCAGGCATACCTGTCAAGCCGCGGATGGAACAGAGTGCCTGAAGTAGTCTTTCAGCTGATGCCTACTGGAAGGTGGAGCGGAGTGCTGAAGGAAATCGCTCAGCTGATGCCTGCCGGAAGAGTCATCCGCCGCCACGTCACGCGAGCGAAAGCAGAAATATCTGTTTGCTGGTCTCGAGTCCGCAACACCAGATTCTTGTGTTTGATTTTCAGTTGTTTGATCTGTCACCGTGGAACTCACGTATGGACCATTGGTTCCTGTCTCACAACAGATACCTACCTGCCTCCACGACGAATGCGACACCATGGGCATCTTTGAGGGCGACTGCAGGGATGTCCGAATCAGAGGTGTCAAGTGTGGCATACCTTGGATGACCCCGTGCATCAAACTGGTAGTGAACCGCTTCCTTGTGGATGGACTTGGCATGGAACTACTACGTATGGAAAGAGTTCTTTTGTTAGTAGGAAGAGATGTCGCTTTGGAGAACCTCTGCCTTAGGGGCGCTGCATCTACCAAGTCCTTGCACTGAGACTGAGATGAACTGGCTTTTTTCTCCATCTGAGGCCATTGAAGCAGGTTTTTTAGACGATTCGCTACAGAAAGGCGCCTTTTCTTCTCTTCGGAGCTCTTCTTTCCATCGGAATCATCAGATATGCAACAACTTTCGCCAATGCTCAAGCGTGAACTAGAGCCTCCACTATTTCTACTAACTTCATGCCCGGAAGATTTAACACCAGCAGATAAGAATATCTCAGAATCTGATAATTTGAAAGATGTACCTGGGCTACTCCAAATGGTCTGCATTTTTATCTGAGATGCAATGAAGGACCGAGCCCGGTGGTCTATTGAACTCGACATACCACCAGCAGAAATCAGTTGTTTGATCAATATCTCTGACGAAACGGTTTTAGGGTGTTGTCTAAGAAGATCCAAAGGTGTCATGCCATCAGCATCCCGGAGGTTCAAGTCAATTGACTCGACAGACATCAAAAGAGAGACCAAATCAGGGTGTGCATTCTCAGCAACTGCCATGTGAAGCACACTCCTGCCATCATTATTTTGGAGATTGATGATATTGCTTATATTTACGATATTCCCAGAAATCAAGTGCCACATAAGTTCCATTTGACGATCTAGCCATTGGAAACCTGGAGCCCTAAAGCCAGCCACAGCTACATGAAGAAATGTGTCACCATCATTGTTCGTTAAATATGCAGAAGGTGGTGATGCATTGATCAAGGTTTCCACGACAAGTAAATGCCCCCGAAAGGCTGCAACATGTAAAGGAGTGTTTCCATGGTTATCTCTGGAGTCTAAGATGTCAAAGGATGCGATAAGACCTTGAACAACCTGCAGGGTCAAAAATAGATGTTCAGATGAATGAATAAATCAATCAATCAAATAGTCTTTCAATCTTGTTACAGTAATATAAGAGATGCAAATTAAAAGTTCATCAGAGGCTGACAAAACAATCATAAGCAAGCAAAAAACACCCGAACATCCCCACTACTTCATTTCCAGCTTCAAAACTGACAGTAACCATCAATCCAATATTAATACCCTCAACAATAGAAGAGGTATGCCGTCTTATGTAGGTAGGTGTGTGCGTGCAGACATACAAGCCTATGAAACAGATGTATTGGGTGGATTACTCAGATGGATTTGAGGAATGGGATTTTTTCAAAGTTACCATTGAAAATAGTGAGTGGTTGAGTCAATTGGGTAATTAAATCTCATGTGTTTAGTACCTCATTATCTAGTTGTTGGGCTTGGATTTGTTGATGAGGCTATATATGAGCCTCATGCCTCTTATGATACATTGATCCCCTTCTCCCGTGGAAAGTTTATTTTTCTTGTTCTTTGATTGCTGGACATTCGGATCAAGAGCCACATCGGAGGGATTATTTGCCACTTGGCCAGAGAAAAGTGGCGTGTGTTTTCTTAGTTAGGGTGTCTGCTCAATTGCTTAATTCTCTTTTTTTCTTGGCCGTATCTTCTATCCAGTTATCGAGACAAAGAACGAATTGTTTCCACAGCAACACTTCATAAATATAGTTAAATCACAGCATCAGTGAGTACTTGTTACTCGTCAGGAGCAGGAATGCCATGTTCCAAAATAGTATCTCTTCTAGATGTCTGCCATTTACAATCAAGATGTTTAAGATTGTCAATAAAATAAACCATGAAACAGCTCTTGGACTGTTGGAACACTTTGATCAGCATATAGGCCATTATAATTGGTGGCACAAATTTCATAATGAATAATAGTACAACAAGAATAATATATAAATACCAATTTGAAAATTCGGTACTCTATTTTAAAAATAAATGACAAAAATGATGAGATAAGCCAATCATGCAAGACATCTAATCTTCACAGGGAAATTTGCTGTAAAGGATAAGCAGGACATAAATAGACACCATATTCCATAACGACAGGTGTCGGTGCAGAGATAAAAAAATGACAACTAATCGAAAGCATCATCAAATATGCCCCCCCACTAACAACAAGCAACGTGCATCTACATATGAGAATTCTCCTTTTGGACATTACCTCGCAATTGCGCAATCTCCCCAAGATTTTCTATTCTATCCCACAAAGCGAGCGATTTCCTTGGCATCCCCATCACTCAAATGCTCTGTTAGTGCATTTGATTTTGAAATTTCCCTGTCAAGGCATCAATCGACGAATGATTCATTGATCGAAAAACCGTTTGCTGATCAAAATACATTTTCTGTCAAGTTACTATTGTTTATCAGCAAACCATTTATCGGATCGTCGAATAGTTTGCCTTTTAAATTTTATATATATTAAACTCAATATATAATATTCTTTCATATGTTATTTCAATTTTATATATATTAAAAATAATATATAATATTGTTCCAAAAACTGTTTGAATTTTATATTATATATGTATTAAAAATAATATATATAATTATTTAGAAATGATAATGTGCCAGTTATCATTTCTAAATAATTATATATATAGATATATATTATTTTTAATACATATAAAATTCAAATGGTTTTCCAGAATAATATTATATATTATTTTTAATATATAAAAAGCCAAATGGCGAACCATTCGTCGAACGTGTCAGAAGTATTGTTCGGTAAATGGTTTGTCGATCAACAAACCGTTCGCCGATCGATACCTTGATAGGGAAATCTCAAAATCAGATGTCTTGATAGGATATTTGGGTGATGAGAGAAATCACTCCCGCAAAACGCGGAACAAATAGGAAATATTAACAAATAAAGACTTCGATAAACTACTTGAACTCATACCATAACGAGCGTTTGTAGTGACAAAGCCGATCTTCCGTGAAAGAAGAACAATGGAGAATCCACTTAACAGTATGATGGCTGAGACAGCGTGCGTGTCTGTCATACTCTTAGGGATGAAAACGGATACGGATATGTGCGGATATCCGCTTACCATATTCGAAAAATCGTCGTATACGGATATCCGTATCCGACTTATGTTCGAATCCGAATCCGGATACGGATATGAAATTTTAAAAATACTCGGATATGAAAACGGATATGGTTTTAGTAAAAAACATCGGATCCAGATACGGATATCCGATTTCTCTTTTAACATTCTTAGCTTCCAGGATTCTCAAATCACAATTCACGGAGTATCCTATTGCACTCCATTCACGCCTTTTATTACTAATTCAACCTTTCCAATTCAAAATTATATGAGACGTTTCCTATTCCATTCACACCTTTTATGATTAATAAATTCTAACAATACTCGTAACATTCCAACTTCCAAAAAAACAATTTGCAAGAAATATCAATTGCATTGCATGTGCGTTGGTTCATCTCCTCCATCCGAGAAGTCCATTGTCCATATGAGCCACGACTGCATGCAATTCCAAGTTTACAAGTCGTAGACCCTTCCTCTATTCATCACCCACCACTCAACTCGACTCCTTCGAGTCGGCCCTCCCTCATCCTTGGTGACACAACCTTCTTCCCTGGCGTGAAGACAACAACGCGAACCGTGAACAGTTCAAAGAATTGTATTCTGCACCTCACGATCTACATCTATACTTCGTAAGTGCGGCTTGTTAGATTTTATGAAGTTTTGTTTATAAAATAAATATGATCATTGAGATAAATATGGTCGATGTTAACGGAAAATGGCATTTTAATGAGCCAAATTTAAAGTTCCTTCTTTTCTTTCGTGTTTTATATTGCTTTCAGCCTCTTATTTTGATTTCAACCTTCGTGTTTTATATTGCTTCCATCCTTTGTGTTTTATATTGCTTTTAACCGAATCTAAATATTGTTTTCAGCCTTTTATTCAAGTGGCTCAGAAATGTTGATTTCATATGTTGCAAGTTATGAAAATTACGTAGGTAGATGATTTTCCAGAATATTATAGGATCTTTATTTTATCCATATTCGTATTCACATTGTATTGGGTCTTTATTTTATCCATATTCGTATTCACTTTATATTCGATCCATATTCGTATTCGATCTTTATTCGAACCATATCCAGATTCGATGAATATTCGATCCGAATTCGTATCCGAATGTTAACCAAATATGGTTTTTAAAATTCATATCCGATAAGTATCCGTATCCGGATTCGTATTCGATATAGATGAGGCGAATATGGATACGGAAATAGCCATATCCGAACCATATCCGATCCGGTTTCATCCCTACATACTCTGCCTCGGGATTTCAAATTTTACCACTACTACTCACAAGATAAAATAGAAATATAATAGAAGTGTTTGTTTTTTAACTATAATACAGTAATACCCATACTTCAAATCTCTAAGATAAAAAAATTATCTCCGTATGTCATAATTGATATTAATACATGTTTTACAAAACACTCCACTGGACAATCAATGGATACACCGGGTTAAGAAACTAATACATAAATCGAGGAAATAAGAATAACAGCTATAATTCATCAACCAATATTTTCCAAGAAGTTGAAAAGATATTTAGTTAATTGGCAAAAATTAAAAAGAAATTGCGTCAGGTCAAATATTTTCTGTAATAACTCAACCCAAAAGAGGAGACCCAAAAGAGGAGAAATTAGTTAACATGGTCCAATGAAAATTGATCGAAAGGAAAATTACTTTCTGTCGACCAATTTTCATGTGGTTTGAGGGCGTTTCTGCTTAATGCAAAAGAAAGTATATTGAAATATTTTTATTGGTAATTTTCAAGAAATAACGAGAAAAAGAAAGAAACTTGTTTTTGGATGGGGATTAAGAAAAGCTAATCCGGGCTTCTCCTGTTATCCAGTTTTTTTTATTCTCGAAATAGCTATTCCATTTCCTTATTCCATAACTATTCATACAATAACTACTCCTCGTTATATAACAATGACTTACTAATTAACCCGTGTCCACACAACTTATTTCGTAGTAATTACAGACTTATTCAAACAAATAAGGAATAGGAATAACACTGACTTTTTCCTCATTTATTGCACCAACTCAAAAGAATAGAAATAGAACAATTTTAATTTCCTTATTTCCCAACCCAACGCAGCCTTGGAAGGGAAATAAATGAAACCATTCAATAATAAGAGGCGAAGTAGATTAAGAAAAATATCACTAACCCATTTGATTTGTCGTTCAAATGATACTATTTTCCTTTCTTTTGTTTGGCTAATTCTGCCAACTTGCAAGCTAAACTAACAACTAAAACCAGTTGGGAGTTAAAAAACAAATGAGAAACATAGTTTCGAATTACCCGCACTCGCAACTATTAGCAAGGCAATCCACATCGACACTGAGCATCAATCAAAACAGCAGGCAATGCGAAACCATTTCCCATCACTTAATCGATTGTTCCGCTTTAAGATATTCCCCAAATATTCCTCAAATCAAAGAAGAAGAACAAGAATCTCACCTCAACACGCCCCTTCGCAGCGGCCGAGTGCAGGACCGTCGATCCCTTCGCATCCCTAAGCTCCAGCACATCCTCGCCCCCACTCAGCAGCTCCGCCACCACCTCCCAGCTCCCACCTCTCGCGGCCGCGTGCACCGCCCTCCTCCTCATCTCCCCCTCGAACACCCCCTCGCCGCCCTTCGTCGCCGCCCCGTACACCATCCCGAACACACTCCTGCTCCCGCCTCTCGCCGCCGCGTAAAGGATCTCCGTCACACCGAACTCCCCCTCTCCGAACACCATCGCCGGGTCCCTCTGAAGAATCTTCTCCACGAAGGCAACATCCCCCGCGGCCGCCGCCGTGTAGAGCAGCCAACCGCCGTAGCCGGCGCGGAGGAGTCCATCGGCGTAAAGGCGGCGGGCGACGGCGGCGCGGCGGCGCGGGGCAGAGGAGAAGAGGGTGTGGTCGTCCCAGAGGGACTCGAGGCGGCGGAGGCGACGAAGGGAGGTGAGGGAGATGATGAGGTTGGGGTCGGAGCGGAGGAGCACGCGGACGAGGTCGTAGCGGCCGGTGGCGGCGGCGAGGTCGATCGGGGAGGCGTACCACCACTGGTCGCCGGTGGACTCCCAGCGGAGGGGGAAGAGCGGGGGTGCGGTCATCCCACTTTTTTTTGGGTTTCGAAATGGAGAAGAGAACGCGATGAGAATGGGAGGGAAGTCAAGAAGGCGCTAAACGGTTGGAGGGAAAGGAGGTGGAGTGGGTGTGGGGCCCACCGGAATATTTCTGTTATGGGGGGTTTGTTAGCATCGGGGTTGGATAACTTTGATGTGAGCAACTTGACCGGTGGGATTAAATGACGGTGGGGCCTACAGGGTAATTAATGGAGATTTTAGAAGCAAAGTCAAATGCCTAGATTGAGTTGGGTTCGTCTCGCCCATGGATCCGTTGGTGTCGGTGGGACGACGATGTGAAAGGATGAGCTCAGGTCCTTCTCTTCGAAGGGAAATGGGGGTTGGTTGGATCGGTTTTGGTAGCCATTTATCAAGCTTTGAGTTGAGACCCACTACAACTGCAAGTGGTCAACCTAACAAAATGGGGTTTATGCTCTTATTTTACCATAACAGGAGCACAGCGCTGTGAATTTTATAATAATATAAGAATACAAATGTTATTGCAAAAATGTAAGAACATAATTGTAGTTGTCGGACGGACAACAAAAATATAGCAGTGATATTGTCACATATGGGTTTACCCTCGGAGCTTAACCTATCTTCTACAATAATACCTTAACCCCAAACATAGTGTCATACTTAAAACTTACGAAGTGTGGGTGTGGTTTATAAGTAGCGGGGATTACCACTTGACAACTTGAGTTTAAGCATTTTGGGTGGTTGTCAACGGATTCAATTGGGCCCGAACCCAACAAGTTGTCAGAGCCAGCTTTCCTTGATAACAGACCGGGGCCTAAACTCGAGATGTTACATTTCATTTTAAACTTCGAGACTTTTTTATTCTAAACCAAATGGGATCTTGGTATATAATTGCCCAATGCGGCATAGGATGATTGAGTATTTGTAGAAGCTTGAGAGTTGTTATAATGGATTCTGGTATAACCTTCACTCAATCCAAAAAAAAACCCTAACTCATTGTTGCGATTTCTAAGCGATGTCAACTTTTACCCATTTCATGTTTGGTTGTGCCTTCATTTCGCCTCTATCGCTCTCATTATAGCTATCTTCTCTGCCTCCCTTCTGTTCTGCCTCCACCTCTAAGACATCTTTTTTTTTTCTCGCTCAACCACTAAAAGGTTTTTACATTACATTATCCAAAGCAACACTATTTCACTGCCCTTCCCGAGAGACACTCTTACTTAGCCTTCTCGAGTGCGCATTTTATCTGAGTCAAACTCAAATATTTCGAGTTCATTTATTTTATCAAGTGTGAATTCCATGTGCATCACCAATTTAATTAAGCATTTCACCTTTGATCTGTAAAGAATATAAGTCGTGATTAGGATCCTCTTCCAGTCCACGATTCCCTCTCCCAAACCCGGTCTCTACTTAATCCATTTCCCATAGTAGGAGAAAGTGGCATAAGGTGAGACCGAGGGAGACACATCCTCAATATTATTCATTCCAAGGGAGGTCGACTACTTCGATTCTTGAGGAAATCGAGGTCGACCGACAGCCAAAAAATAGCGACGATTTGGGGACTACTGAGATGAGGCGACGACGATTGGGAATAAAAAAGTCTAGCTACTACCACCTTCCTAAGATGCAAAGAGGAGCGAAACACTGAACAGATCGAAGAACAGTTAGCCTTAAAGACTTTAAATGCGAGCTAGCAAAAAAAAAGATCTTCGCGAGAACAAAAACATGAATACCATAGTTATGTTGTATATAATCACATTCTGCGGATAAATAATCAAATTGATAGAGGAAACAATTAGCTTTGGATGGAAATCACTACATGTATTTCTCTTCGGATTTTTCTTCCATATCAATTAAATAATCATCTTAGATTAATCTTGTAACATTTTATTTGCAATCTCTAAAAAAAGAGTTTGGGATTCCACCTTTCTAGAAGGATCACTTCGATGGTAAGGATACTCACAATTGCCGAGGTTCCATTCAAGTTTACATGTTTAGTCGGTACGTAGTAGACTTTTTCAAAGTGCGCGCCGAACCGGGTCATTGGTTGGGTAGAACAGGCCAAGGTTCTAAAACATCTTGTACAAGGTCCAACCTATCTCGGTCCACAGATCATACTTCAAGGCCCAACCTTAGGTCTGAAGCGGGTCGGTCTATGGGTCAAATGTAAATCATTTTTTTATTACTTTTTTAATCAAATTATAGAGATAATTAAGTTTTTTAACATCATCTAATCTTTCTAAATCCAAGTAATCATAATATGTGTTACTTTGCATTTAAAGTATATAATAAGATGTAATATTGATAGTGTAAAATAAAAAAATTGAAGTATATTATATTAAATATATCTAAAATTTAAATTTTATAGCTATATTTTTATATGTGTGTCCGAGCCAGATTTTATGATACATGTCCACGGCCAGTCCAGTTGACGGGCATGTCGAAGAGCAGACCGGGTCGATCCATTCTTGAAATCTCTTGACCCAAGCCTGGGCCATGAGCGGGTTGGGCGGGCGGGCCCCCGACCCGTTAGCCAGCTCTAGTCGGGATGGAATATTTCTATCATATTTATACCCATATTTATTCATGCATACAATAATTTTTATTTTATTAACTATTTATATATTTGTCAAATTTTTAGATTGTACTTTTAAATCAAACATCAATGTTGAATTTAGTTATATTTGGACGGTAAGTACAAGCATAAATTAAAAATCTATGGAAATATTTAAGTGACTGATGTATTCGAATAGATTTATAGCGGGAGAGATTTAATAAATTACGAGGATTAGACATATGTAAGGCTGATTCGTCGTTAAATAAAATTTGGATCCTCTCTTGCTTTCATTTTTATAATCTAACATCATATATGGATTTTGTTACATCTGAACCATATTTATATCAATATTTAAGATTTTTTCATTAAATAGTTGAAAACTCTATCAAAATTTACAACTAAATCAACCAGATGCTTAATCTATACATAAAGATCATAAATAAAAATATAGTTTATGACATCTCCGTCTGCGGGATACGCTGCACAGAAAGCTGCCTCAGCGAAAGTTGCTAAATATGAGAAGGCTTATATTGACAATTAACATGTCTTCAACCCTTTCGGGTTTGATACCTTTGGGTTCTTAGCGTCTGAAGCTATATAGCTCTTTAAGAGGGTCCAAAAATTATGCATAGTAATGTTATGGTTCCCAGGTCTATGGATGTTGTGTTCCGAAGAATTGGATTTGCCATCCAAAAAGGACTGGAGGCGCAGCTTGTTGCCTGTCTCCCAACAGTTTCTTTGTAATCTTGATCTATTAAGCACGACCTTATATCAAATGTTTATGACATGATATTATCGTTCCAATTATTTTAGAAACAATCATAAATCGATCATTCTTCCAAAGTACAATGAAGCTGCATCACAATAGACACATCAATAAAAAATTTTTTGGCACGCAACAAAACAAATAAACAACTTATAAAAATATATGTTATAACAAGACAATATCATTTCAATTATTGATCATTATTCCAAATTCAAATAAAGTCACACTACAACAAACACATAACAACAACAAATCTATAATCTAAACAACAAAAGAAACAAACAACTTACCGCATAGTTTATAACTTACACCTTTATTAGTTTAACACTCCATCCAAACGCAACCTAATTCCAATTTTTTTTGCAAATATACATAAAAATATGAATATTTCATAACTATTCCACTTCCAATTATTTATATTTTTTCAAACGTAGCGTTAATTTACATAATAATAACTATCAGTTGCACTACATTTTCACAATAAACAAAGAAACGAAAAATAAGAACTAATTAACACATATCTTATTTTTATCTCATGAAAATAAAATTTCCGAAGATCCTTCAAATGAGGGTTAAAGTGTCATCATGTTAAAAGATACTTCACCTTGGAATAAAAGGTCGATGAATAGAGTGATCACATCATTATACATTGTCCGTAACAATCCTAAAATTATTTCACATCGGAACTCAAGAAGTATGAGTGTGGGTTATAAGAGATCACTACTTAATAACTTGAGTTTAAGTATTTTGAGTGGTTATCAATGGATCTAACTGAACTCATACCAACAAGTTATTAGTGTCAGTTTTCTTCGACAACGAACTGAGATCCTAAGTCACGGTTTTTACACCATCGACCCATTATTTCTTTGCGTATAATATTTATTCCTTTCGATATCACAAAATTTACAGATTTATTCTTTCTTATTTCTTATCCCTTATCTAAAGGACATTGAGAAACAAGAGTCTGGAATATCCTTTTACAAAAAAAGGAAATTTAAAATAAACCACCTTTTTTATCGCACCTCCTTATTTAATCCTCTTTATCTCAACTAGAGATGGTACGGTTGGCTATGGTGAGAGGCAAGGAATAACGATGGATATGAGATAAATAAGGTTTATTTCTTATTATCGTTTTGTTAGTTGAAAGTTTAGAAAGCGATGCGATATATATTAGAGGAAAGAGAGTCTACTTTGTAAAGTAGGTAACTTACCTACTTCACATTTAATTTTTTACAAAATTTTTTATTTTTTATTTTCAAAAATACTATCATGGATTTTCATGATCATATCCCTCTAATATGTCATTCAAATTTCGTCAGAAACAGATACTCCTACGGCCTCCATCCAGACAATCATTTTTTAACGGTCACAGATTTGTTGTATTTTACATGTTCTGGATGAAGGCCGTAGGAATCTCTGTTTCTGATGAAATTTGAATGACATATTAGATGGATATAATTATGAAAATTCATGGTGGCATTTTTCAAAAAAATAAAAAAATTTACAAAAACTGGATGTAAAGTAGATAAGGTTACCTACTTCACAAAGTATGCTCCCTTTCGTCTATATTATATGTATATATAGGGGGCCCTTCTAATGAGGTGGGTCTTTCCTGAAATTCAGAAAGCCACTATCAAATTTGTAAATTACGTAACAATTTTGTAAATTTAAACTACATATTGTAAAATACTGACGATTATACAGTTATGTAAAATATATCATCCATATTGTAACAAACTTTTAATGTCAAATATAGTAATATTTTCATAAATTTTTCATGATATACATATTATATTAATATTTAATATTAAATTTATGGAGTTAGAATGTGTAAAATAAATAGAATAAATGCTTAAATTGACGTGGCTTTCCATGCATCCAGGAAAGGTGCACCTCATTTGAAATATTTCCTATATATATATATATGGGTAAAATGTGTATGCCCCCTAGGGGGAGCTAACTTAGCTCCCCCCGCCCTTTTTTCACAATTTTTTTTATTTTTTTGAAAATCTAAAACCGTGTAAATTCATTATTAAATCCCTATATTATGTCATTCAAATTTCATGCGAAACAGAGACTCCTACGACCTCCATCCAAACGGGGTCGATTTAAAAAATCATGTTACCGTTAAAAAATTGACTGTCTGGATGGAGGCCGTAGGAGTCTCTGTTTCACACGAAATTTTAATGACACAATATAGGGATATAGTGATGAATATTCATGGAAGAAATTTTCAAAAAAAAATAAAAAATATGGAGAAAATGGGGCGGGGGTAGCTAAGTTAGCTACCCCCTGGGGGCAGCCCCATTTTACCCTATATATATATATATATATATATATATATATATATATATATATATATATATAATGGATGGCTTAGTCATGATATGACTATTTTATCATAGGATTAATCTAATCGGAGATAAAGTTCATTGTATTGAGAGATAAAGCGATGATATCCACATCCAAATAAGTGGAGAATAAGGAGGTCAAATAAATAAATAACAATAATTCTCAGCTTTCCGTTCTTGTTCTTTAGAATGTAGAATAAGCGATTTATTGTGGAACGATTGGTACTTATTGTAGAACAAGTAACGTGAACGTGTGACAAATAGTAATCGACATTTAAGAGAAGAACGAAAATTAGGGTTTATAAACTTAGATCGAATGGACTGGCCGAATGGGGAATCAGTTTCGACCCGATCGGTTTCGTTGATTTCATATAATTAATTTTTTTAAAAAAGAATAAAGTAGAAAATCGGGTTCCATCGATGGTTGGATCAAGTTATCCTCGATTGACCAATTTTTTATGTTTTGGTAAATTCTTAAAGAATAACGATTCAAAAAATTAAATAATATAATTTTTTATCACTAATACCCTTTATAACTTTTGTAATATCAGTTATGCCCCTCTCTTTTTAAGAATATCAATTATGCACCTATCTTCATAAAATAGTTTTTCGGGAGCAACTATACATAAATGATTATAATACTGCATTCATATACAATGCTAGAAATTGTGGTTAACTTTTGTAGAGTTTTATTTGAAATAGACAATCACGTTATTTTATTGAAAGATTTGAAATTTAAAATAATTTTTTTGTTGATACATACATACTTACGTATATGTATCTGATTTTACTAGCTCAAAAAACTGACTCGACCGGTCGAACCGACAAATCAATGTCGGTCTGATTTTCTGAGTTGATAGGAATGACAATCCATACTGTCATACTGACATCATCATTGGTCCAATCGGTTTGGACTGACGGTCCGACTTGGTTGGATCAAACTAAAAATTGACCAATTGGACATCTAGTTCAAATTTTAAAACATGCAAGTAAATAGTAATCATCATTTAAGAGAAAAAAGGAAAATAGTAATAGAATAATTGTGGAATAAGAAAGGAGGATAAAAATAAAAAAAAACTTAGACAATGGGAGATCTTCCCAAATTTATTACCTACGTTCTCTAACAAGAACTGGCATTCTCTCCATTAAAGTGTTTTATACATAATTAATTATGTATGATATAGCCAACAACTTCTTTTTCTGGTGCTTTGAGAGTCAATTCTCCCCCATCGTTACTTTTCGTTGTCTAAATAGACGGCATGTATCTCTTTTTGCTTTTTGAATGTCAAACGTAATTCGTTTGATAAAGTTATCGACGACCATACGCTGAGAATATCCTTTCAACTTCTCCTCGTTTATCTATGAGGTTTTTACATCTGTATCCTTCCGAGTTTTCACAATAACAGCCCGACTTTTTTTGCGGTGACACTCTTGCGCTTGTATTCTTACAAAATTCACAAGGGATTTTTACCCCCGTAACTCTGAATAATTTCGCAATAACATTCATAATTCTGCATAATCACGAATTATATGAGAAACCTGAGTAATGCTTAACTCTTACATGATATAACCCTATGTTATGTTCCGTTTGGATACCTATTTTGACGATTTCTGTTAAAAAGATAAAAATACCCCTAATGTTCATCTTATTTGCAAAACATTCCATCCCCCAGAGTTCCTTCTAGAAGCCTTCCGACCCCCATGCTGAGCTGCTCCACAAAGCCTCTCGCCGCTGAGCTCCTTCTCAAAATCCCCCTAGGACCCCCGCCAGCGCATGCCCTATAACCCCAGTTACTAACTAGCTGACTGGCAATATTGTAGGGCCAACTACAAGCTTCGTCACGACGAGCTTCCTCGGGTTGCTCACGATGGTCGTCCCTGACGCGATAGACGATCTCGCTAGGTACTGTTCCCCCCCCCCCCCCACTTCCAGATGGGTGCAACCCGTTGGATACGACATTGATGCGGAAGCCGAGCTCCTCCTCCGAACCCCCACCCAACCCCGTCCCCGCCACCATGCCAGAGCTCCTCCCTCCTCGAAGCCCCCCCTAACCACCCGCAGGTACCTAAGCTCCCCCACACCGCCGACCCACGCGCAACCTCCATATCCCATTGTCTGCAAGGCTTTGAGGATTTTCTTTCCCTTTTTTTCATTTTGAGCAATCCTAAACGTTCATTGGTAGATTGGTTAGATTAACTCACTTATATGGTTGAGTTAACGTATTAATTAACAGAGGGTTATGGGTGTGAGATGGAGTGACTATCCGAGATTTCTCATGTAATTCACGATTATGCAGGCTTATGAATGCTATTGCAAAATTACTCAGGTTTATAGGTGTAAAAATCCCAATTCACGGTAACACCCTTCTATCAGTACAATATAGGAGAACAAATGTAACAATGGAAGGTTGTTATCGTAGTTAGAAGCATGCTTTTTAACACTTGTGCTCTTCCAAGTTTTTCATTAAAAATTTTGACCTTAAGTTTTGTGTTGTTACACATGTGCCCTTATATTCCTGCAAAATTCACAATATTATCTTGAGTTTTTATCAGTTGTGCACCTCTAAGATACTCCAATTTCAGTTATACCCCTTCCTTTTTGGGACATCAGTTGCGTCCCTAACTTCTTTCTCCATCATCACTTGTGCTCTTCTATCCGATTGACCATCAAAGAATTAAAATAACCATAATTTATTCAAATTGTTGTACGATTAGAGGGGCATTATGGGATGGAGGGGGCGGATTGGGGAGAGGGGTGGAACTGAGAGGAGGAGGTGGTCGGTGGAGGGGCTAGAGGGAGTGGAACATGGAGGGACAGAGGCGGAGTAGTGGTTGGAGGGGGCAAGCTCGGAAAGATGGGGCAGAAGGAGTGGCAGGACGGAGTGGGATGGGGAGGAGGGGCAGAGGAGGGGTGGTGGAGGAGGTGCGAGATTCAGGCGGGGGAGGAAAGGACGGAGGAGGAGGTGCAGGGGCATGCTGGAGAGGAGGGGCTGGAGAGGGACGGGCTGGGGAGGATGGACGAAAGGAGGGGCTGGAGGCAGCTGATGAAGCCACATTTCATCATCTTTATTCTATCATTTTGGCATCAAAAACCCTAGCAAATGCGTATAAATAGCATTAAATCCATCATCTTAGCATTCATGCATGTGCATCCAAATAGTGTATAAAACACTGTAATTAAAGTCAAAATTATAGAATAAATAAAAGAAAAGAAAAAGAATAAAATATTGTAAATATTTTATGACCCAAAACCTCGAGACCTAGGCATCTTAATGAATAGGTCGACAAGGAATATAGTAGGGGGAGATAAGGGCCAAAATACAATAAAAATACCTTTTATTTTAATTCATTCTTTATTCATTTTGGGACCTATTTTTGGTTCCATTTTTTATACCTCAATTAAAGAGACTTTGTACATAAATGTTGTATATAATTAAATAAATAAAAATACAAAATTGATTTCACTGAAAAATAATGTACAGATAAAAAGTTATGGTCTGAATAAGATTCTAGAACTCCAACTTCCCAGACCTGCATCTCGAAAATAAAAACTTGAAATGTACCAAGCTCACCTTTAATTTTATATAACATAAAATAATCTATTTAATGGAGGTGGTTTCATATTTTTCGAAGTTACGGTTTGAAAGTTGAGTTTTGGACCCTTGTAGTATACTTGTACATATTAAAATATTCAATTTATTATTTATTCATTATTTTTATACTTTTATATTTTTGTAATTTTGTAAATGTTATTTACAACATATTTATATATTAAAATCAGAATAAAAATGCAAAAGAAACACAAAATAAAATACATATATATAGATCATATATACAGGTATAATACCTATATACATACCTATACAATTTATACTTTTATTTTATTAAGTATACAAAACACATCAGAAAAATAAAATAAAAATATATTTAAGTGTATAAAAGTAGTTTATAATTTTTGAAAATAATAAATAAAAATAAATAGAATAAAAACACAAAATAAAAATTAATTAATAAAATATATATGTAATATACCTACAAAGGGTATAAAAGGGAACTTGTAAAAATATACCTCATAAAAATAATTAAAATTCATAATAAAATACCTTATAAAATAATAAACATTTTTCATTTAATAATTAAAAATTAATTCATGCATTTTCTATTTTCAAATAATTTTCGAAACCTTTTTCTTCAGGATTTTCCTGGTTGGTCCACGTGGACCAACCAGGGGGCTTGGACTGTTGACCGAGGTCAACAGTCCGACCCTCCTCCTGTGGTTTTGTCAGAAGTGAGTTTTGACTCCTTTTCGCCCTTTTTCGAGGCTACTCGTTACATCTTTTCATGACGCATCCTAAAGGACTTTTTCTCCCCTATGATCCAGCTTACACGCCCTAGGCTCGCATCGGGGATTGCATCACTGCAGCGCTCCAGATCGCTCGATCTTCTCGTCCACTCCACCACCTTTCAAAACCGAACCACCATCTTCCCATTGGCCTTTGAACCGGTTTTGAGCGCCAAAAAACTTCCAGGTGAGGGTCGAGCTGAAGCTCCGGTGACAGGGGAGTCTCCCCCCATCTCAGTCGAGGTGCGGCGAAGCACCTAAAGCCGCGTTCCAACCCATCTCCGGCGGTTGCGCCGCCGTGAGGTCTACCTCGAGCACACAGCTCTTGAGGCCATTTTTCTTCGTTTTTCTTTCTGTATTTTACTTGTCTCTAGCCATAGACTCGATCGCCATCTTCATTTCGCTTTTCATCCACTCCATCGCCACTCGCCACCCATTCGCCGAAGCTTGTTCCGGCGAACTCCCATTCGCGCCATCGACCACCTATTTTGCTTGTGCTTGCCCTGGAGCCACCTTCTGTCGCTGTGCCCTTCTTTTGCAGGTTCTCAGGAGCAAGGGACCCCCTCCTGGGGTCGATCTTTGGCAGAAGACGTGCTACCTGGAGCCACACTTCCCCCCTGACCTCGCGGCGGCGCATCAGGGCTCCTCCGCCCATTTTGGCTTCACCGTCGGGTCAGGGAACCTTCCAGAAGCTAAGAGAGACCATCGACGGGCTTGAAGGAGGCCGGAGGAGCGCGCACCACCAGGTCTAAACTCGCCCTGGGCGAGTTCATCTCCACTTCCTCCAGCCCCTTCGAGAGCCGTCGGATTGGGCCTGATCGTAGAGCGCAGCAGCAGCCGCAGGATCGCTTCGCGTCGTGACCGTCAGATCCCATCGTTGGATGTAATCCTGAGCATCCAGATCGAAATGTCATCGGTGCCCCAGGCTTCGACACGTGGCAAGTGGGGCACGCTGCGCTGTCCGATCCGCCAAGGCGCGTGGGCATTTTGCAAGATAAGCCCCGTGCGATTTTGTATTTCTAATTTAGGACTTAAACATTCCTCTACAGGGTATTTAGTTTGTATATTTTGCATCTTAGCCCCTACGTTTTCGAGAATTGCTTTTATGCCCCTGTCAGGCGCGTGCACGTCACGCACGCCTAGGCATTTTTGCGTCGGGGCCCCTCGGACTTTTTGTTATTATTGCTCAATACTGAAACTTTGCATTTAGTTATATTTTTCCTGGTAAAGATGCATTTGGACCCCAAGGTTTTGGATAATTGCGACTTAGCCCCTGAGAGGCGCGCGTGCTATGCACGTGTGTCTTAGGGATTTTTGTACTTTTGCTCTTGCGGATTTTGTGATTACTATTTAGTCCATAAAAGTTCAAGTGCAGCGTATAACTTTTGTGTTATTTGCAGACAAGCCCCTATACTTCCTGATATTTACGTTTATACCCCTGCTAGGCTTAGTATTTTTGTGTGCTTATCTTATTTATTTCACGCATCATATTAATTTCAAAAATTACAAAAAAATTTTCATAAGCTCCTGTTAGCTTTCTTGTTCGGCTATATTTTTGTATTGTATTTTTGTTGCATTTTTATATTTATTAAAAATCAAAAACATACATTTCAGCTACTATCTATCTTAGAAAATACCAAAAAAATATTAAAACACTTTGAAAAATTCCAAAAAAAATTACCTACTGTCTATTTTATTGTCTTTTAGTGTCAGTCCAAAAACCACTAAAAATTTCAAAGTAAAAATCTTAAAAATTAGAAAACCCTAAAATTTTTCATAAAAATCTAAAAAATCAAAGCAAAATCCTAAAAATATAAACTCAGTTGCTGTGTCTTCCTTATTTTATTATCTTTATTTTATAATTAATTTGTGAAAATTTTGCCACTGTTTGATATTTTTCATTCCCGTTTTAATTTTGGTCAGCAAGTTCACCCACTGTTTTCTTGTATTTTGCCTTTTAAAAATACCAAAAATATTATGAAAAATTCCCAAAGATCACAAAAACAATTGAGAGATATTAAAAGACCAAAAACATTTTCTTTCCTAATTTTTGATTATTTTTGCCTATTTTTATAAATATTGTATCCTCTTTTTCCCTATATTGTATATATATCCTATTATTGAAAAAGAAAATACAAAAATATAAAATATAAAAAAAATACAAAATCAGTAAATTGAAAATCAAAATACAAAATTTAAAAATCAAAAATTAAATAAAAAGTAAAAATTAAAAACCCACAAAAAGATTTGCATTGCATAGCGTAGACATTACTTCACATTCACACACACACACACACACACACACACACACACACACACACACACACACACACACACTTGTTGATTTATCCTGCCTTGCTCACTGTGTTCGAACTCTCTACATACTTACACCTATGCACCTTGTTTGTAGAGCTAAAAATAAATTTTAACTTCACATCGATTTTCATTGTTTGAATCATTTGATTATGGGTTAATTGTTGATTAAATACGGGATTTTGTAGTGGTCAAGACATCGACTGTTGATTCGCCTTGTGGATTAATATGACCGCTCTCAATTTCGTGTTTATCAGCAGTAGGCTGAGGAAAAGGGGGTGGTGGAGGTGCGGGGCAGAAGGAGGGGCTGGAAAGGGATGGGTTGGGGAATAGGGGGCGAAAGGAGGGTTGGACTAGAGGCGATGGGCTGGAGAGGAGGGGGCGGAGGAGGAGGTGTGAGGGCGGGCCTGGGAGGAGGTGGCAGTATTGAGAGGAGGAGGTGGTCGATGGAGGAGGTGATATGGGGAGATGGGGGTGAGGGGGAGGAGCTTGTGCGGAGGAGGCAACCGAGGAGGAGCAAGGGCGAAGGGGGAGGCACAGGAGAAGGGGGGTTGAGGCAGAGGGAGGAGTTGAGGGTGAGGGCGATGGAGGAGGAGCAAGAGGTTGGGTTTTAAAATAATTCCGCTTGCGTCCCCAAAGTTAACGTCCATTTGCATTAGAGATGGACAACAACTAACCCGAGTAACACAAGTGATCAAATGATAAGAAGTCGGGGGCACAACTGATATTCCCAAAAATGGATAGCTATAATTGATATTACAATATATCGAAGGGGCACAATGGATAAAAAAGTCGATTATCTTTTGATTATGGCAATTTAGGAACACAAGTGTTACGATAGAACATCTCTACTGTGAATTTTGTAAAAATACAAAGGTACAAGTGTAATTAAAAAAAGTTAAGAACACACGTGTTATTGTAAAAACTCAAAAGGGTGCAATGTACAAATCCCTCATGGGTAGATGGGCCTGATTTATTTTGATTTCTTCTCCTTTAATTCTTTGAACCCAATCACGCCTTGTATCTGGATGGGCCATATGGTTTTCTAACATTCAGAAGCAAATGATATATATCAAGGCCTACCCAGCTTAAGAGTCCGTTCGGTTGGGGGTTACCCGCAATTTGGGCGGGTTATCCTCAAACCCCACATTTCTACCCACTAGTGGAGCCCACTCCCTTCCCATCAAAAAATTATATATTATACAATCATATCATCTAAAAATAATAAAATACTCAACTTTTACTCACTATTCCAAACTTCAATGCAATCACATTACAACAACTACCACTTTTTCAAATTTCAATACAATCATATCATAATAACTACCAACTTTTCAAATTCCAATGCAATCACATCACACAAACCCTCTCTTAACTCACCAATCAAACACACAAACACAAAAATGTGTTATCTTCCCCGGATAACCCACGAACCAAACGCACCTTAAACGATTTATATGTCCAAATTTATATTTAACGAGTAAAACCATATGAATCGTAATATATTGTTTTATAAATCTCATTTTGGATCACTATATTTTTATATAAATTAAAATATTATCATTCCGACATAAGGCTCTTGTGTTAACTAAGTCATAACGATGTATTTCCCAAGCAACCAAATTTTTTTGCCAACTAAAATTCTGTCGCCCAAACTCTTGCACCAAATTGTTGTCACACATCATAGTATGATGATCAGTTGCAACAAGTTGTGACAATAAATTGTTGTTTGGAAGAAAACTACGTTTATCGAGTTTTTGACAACAAGTATAGTGTCATTAATAGGGATGCAAACGGATACGGATATATCCGTATTCGATCCATCACCGTATTTGTTTTATACAGATTTTGACATCCATATCCATATCCATTTTAAAATGAATACGGATATGGATATCATTTTGATATCCACAAACATCCGTATCCGTATATCCGTTTTTGTATATAAATATAGTCATATATTTATTTTTAACCCTATATAACATAATTCTCTACATCCTTTTACCATATTTATATAATTTTTATGATACAAAAACGTTTAGTAAATTAATATCATGTATTTTCCATCCAATTCTTAAATATTTAAGTCCAATTTATAAAGTATTTCTAACGTTACTCGTGTGCGATCAGTATCCGTTTACATATATATCCGTTTTTTAAGGATATAGTAATATAGTTTTAATATCTGTCAATATCCGTATCCACATCCGTATTCATATTAAAAAACATATAAGGATAAAGGTAATATTGATATCCGTATCCGTATCCGACCGTTTGCATCCCTAGTCATTAATGTCCGAATCCGTTTTCATAAGACAACTTTCTATAGTTATAACATGATTTTTTTATTATAGTATACTGTGATGGTTTATATCAGAGACTAATATATCTAATTTTTTTATATTGGATTGTAAATATTGTAGTTTATATAAAATCTATGCATACTTACATCAATAATATTTAGATGATGTATATGAGCTTTATGATTGTGAGTTCATTATACATTATGGAATTTAGATGATCTCTAATGCACGAATGAACATAATTACTAATATTAGGGAAAAAAACGCGCTTCACTGCGGACATAAAATCTATTTATATCCTTGTTAACATAGATATATTTGATGATGAAAGTTAATTTATCACAATATTTTATTTCAAGAATTTAACAATACTCATGTAAAAATTTCTCAATATATATATATATATAAATTAAAAAATTGATTTTAAATACTTTTAGCGCCTAATTTATTTCTCTTTTATCAAGATGAATGGGTTACTATAAATTTTTAAACAATAAGATATTATATTATAATGATTTTTTTATCACTTGTGCCATCCAAAATTTGTGCAATATCAGTTATGCCCCTCTTTTTTGCAATATCAGTTGTGTCCTTGATTTCTTAAAAAATTCACAGTTCTGCACTTTTCTAATATCAGTTATGTCCACTTTACCTTAATATATGAATTTTGTAAGAAGGTAAGAGAATAATTGATATTAAAAAAAAGAGGAGCGTAAAATGATATTGCAAAAATTATGATGGTGTAAAGTAAACAAAACCTATAAAAATGCATAATCTAAGGGTAAATAGTATTTAGTACTTGTAAATTTGATTTCTTTAATTTTATATAATTTAACAGTAGTTATAAAGAGAGAAGATAAGTCCTAAAAGATATCACAATCGGATAAAATAGCGTACAGGAATTTACACACTGTGGACCTATGATCAATTTCCTTATTTACAATCCATATAGATCTTCAAGTAAACAGAGAGAAGTCGGTGGTGGTTCCTTTCGGTCTCTCGGAAATGGAGCAGCGGAGCGTGTCTGAGGTATTGGAGTGCCCGATTTCGTCTCTGCCGATTACATACTTGGGGCTTCTTATTGCGGGGAAGCCAAAGGTAGGGGACTGGAGGATTTTGTTGGAGAGGTTAGAAGCAAGGCTAGCGGGTTGGAAGGCGACTTTCCTCTCGAGGGGGGAAGTTGATTCTTTTGAAGCATGTTCTCTCGGTGATCCCGATTTTTTTTTGCTCTACGAGAGCACTGCCAGCGGGGGTTCGAAATAAGATGGAGATCTTGATGAGAAGATTCTTTTGGTCAGACGGTCGACAGAGCAAGAAAGGTATTCATCTTGTAGACTGGGCCAAGGTGACGAGCTCGAAAAAGAAGGGTGGATTAGGGGTGTTGTGGATGGGGGAGATGAATAAAGCTTTTATGGCAAAGTGGGTGGTCCGGCTATGGGGTAAGTCAGAGGACTTAGTATGTCGATTGTTGAGGAAGATTTATGGGGTGAGGTTGTCGCTGGAGGTAGTTCCGGGGAGGTTGCCATCGTCGTTGTGGAAGGGGATTACTGCGGTTGTGCCGGAGATTTCGTCCAAGTTACGTCCTGTGCTTAGGGACGGTGCGGGATTCCGTTTTTGGTTGGATGACTGGACGAGGGATGGTGTATTGGGAGAGAGGTACCCACACCTGTTGAGACTGGCGCGCGACAGTGCTGTCACAGTGAGGCAGATTTGGGACAATGGGACATGGTCTCCGGTTTTCTCTTCAGCTTTATCAGATCAGAGGGTGGTGGATTTCTTGGCGCTTCAGACGGACTTATTGCATACCATGGGACCGTCCACGGGCATGGATCACTTGGCATGGGGAGATGGAAGATTTTCAATCAAGAAAGCATACAAATTTTTGGTAGACGATGGAATGGCGGAGCTGGATGAGGTGGGGGTCGACATGGTAATGATTTGGAGATACAAGTTGCCGAATCGGATTAAAGTTTTCCTTTGGTTGTTCAGACTGGGGAGGGTTCTCTCGAAAGACCGTCGAGGTATATTGCTGGGCATGGAGGATGTTTCTTGCGACCGATGTGGTGCGGCAATGGAGGATGCATACCATATGTTCTTTGCTTGTCAATATTCAGCAGAGGTGTGGGACAGGACCAATATTGCGTGGCTGTAAACCCGAGATTGCGCTACTTTTTGGAGGAGTATGAGATTGGTTAGTGGTGTTGGGCATGAAGACAACTCGTTTCCGTTTATTGTTGTCTGATCCATATGGCGAGTTAGGAATGATCTCATCTTTCGAGGCCAAATATTCTATTCTGATAATGTGATCGAGCATTGTAGGGCGTTGTGCGCTTCATGGCAAATGTAGCAGGATGTAATTTTTATAACCTATAATTTTATATATAAATATATTCTGAGGTGGTTCCCTACTTGGGACGCCACCCTTTTAGTTTAAAAAAAATCCACATAGATCTTTAAAAAAAACAATGCATATCTTGAAATTTAACCTTATTAAATTAATTGTTTCGTATAGAACAATATTTAGTATAATAATAAGTTGCAACATACATTTTAGATTTTTGTAATTTTTAATATATTTAGCTTATATTAGGTGCTTTTGATTTATATTTTGGTTGATTGAATTCGCTTATAATGATTGATAATCATTTGAGATTTTTTTGAACAAAAATAAATTTTACTCGGCTAAATGAAAATATATTTTTGGTTGTCTAACAATCACATAAGTATAAGTAATGTGCTAATATTATGATCTAGTTATATTTGTTTGATGTATTTTTTATAGGAATTATTATTTGTATTGTAAGATTAATGCTTATAATTAGATTTTTATAGCGAAAGAACTCGTAAACTATTAATGTAATCGGTGTATAAGAATAACTTTCCAACTTTAAATATAGAAAATAAGAAGTGAGATCGATAGATAGATCATGTCACCTATTAGGGTGGGGGGAGGGAAAACAAGTTGTCACGATGAACTACAGATTCATCACACCAAATGCTTAAACCTTGCTAGTCTTATTTAAGATAATTATTTGAAAAATAAAGGAAAATAGGCTTAAACCTTGCTAGTCTTATTTAAGATAATTATTTGAAAAATAAAGGAAAATAGAATGTACATTGATCACACAGCAATTATACATAAAGTCATGGGATCCTAATCCAAATTTAGACAAATAACATACATAAATCGAGAAGACATTTGAATTGTTGGTTTGCTTCTGTTTGGTTCCAGGGTTGGGTTGGGTTGAGGTACCTCAGAGAATAGTTAACTGTGAGGAGGATTGGGAGGGTTGGAAGGAGGGGTACTCCGGGTTGGGCCAACCCAACCCAGTCCAACCCTGCAACCAAACCGACCCCTAGACTCGGGGATTTAGCTCGACAACCCTCACGCTCTATTAACCTTAGTTGGTTCAAAAGTGCGGCCAAGTTAACTCTACTAGATTATCAATTGTTCTCTTTAACCTTGAGTAGATTTTGAATTATGTGAAGGTTATGACTCTTCTGAGGTTGTGAGACGAGACGATCGAATGATTTAATTATACCAAGGTACCCAAAGATTTCCAAAGCCCCCCATTCTCCCCAAATCCGTGGTTATTCTCATTTCACCTAAGACTTTTAGCAGAAATAGGAACTTAGTAGATAATAAGAGTTTTTCTTTGAGCTTTCGTAGATTTCTTTGGTCTTTTAGTTGTTGCATAACAAGAAAGTTCCGCAACAGATAACGTTTAATATATGCCACACTTATAAACTAAGGGGCATATATATGGTTCGAGAATAATTAGGGCTAAGGATGGAGAATAAAGAGAATAAGGATATATTATCTATTCAGTTGGAAAGATAGGAATAAGGAGAATAAGATGGAATAAGGATACGAACAAATATGAAATACAGTGAAATAATGGGATGTGAATGAGAATAACCGTACTCTTAGGAACCACACCGAGCGAGGAATTGGCCCCTTATTTGCTTATTAACGAACATATCCTAAGGCTTATGGTATTAATCGAAAAAGAGAAGGAATCATCGGAGCTCAATACTCACATATAGGCTCCAACCTAATTAAATCTGGTGATGAATTCCCATGGACTTCTCTGATCAAATCGATTAACCACATCTTCCCTTCGATTTAATATATCTTTCTTTTATAGATTAACATGCAATTAATGTTGCTTCCGACACACTTATTGGAATCTAACCGACAATTACATCAAATGAATTTATAACATGAGGTTAATGGGGCTGCCCCAACATGGCGGCCTCCACGTTGTTATTTGCGGCGTTTTTTATTTTTATTTTTATTTCAAAAAATATCACCACGTATATTCATCCCTATATCACTCATATCTGTCATTCGAATTTCGTAAGAAACAGATACTTATACGGCCTTCATCGAGACGGTCATTTTTTAACGGTAAAATCGACACCATCTCGATGGAGGCCGTAGGAGTCTCTGTTTCTGACGAAATTCGAATGGCATGTAGGAGGGATATAGGGATGAATATGGTTTAATTTTCAAAAAAAAATAAAAAATAACGCCGAAATAGGAGGCAGGGCAGCCAGACAGCCCCCATTAAATCCTTTATAACATATATGACTTAAAAACAATCCTTCCAACAAATTTGGCCTAAGATAACCAAAAACTGAATTTTGTTGGCATATCTTCTATAGCTAAAATTATAGCAACATTATTTCCTGTTCAATTATTTAGATTTGAAACGAATAATGTCACTACAAGGAAAACAAGTTGCGGTTATAGAACTATATTCACGGATGTGGGGTTTGTGGTCACAGAATTGGACTTTGTCCACAACACGTCGTGGCCAGTTGCCGTAGTTACAAGTCTCGCCGCGAGAGTTCTCTAACCACGAATATATCGTGGCTACTATAAGTGACCACAGAACTTATCGTGGCCACAACTCTTATATGAAGACTTTTGCCAAGAATTGTAGCTATGAGAAAGTAGTGGCTACGGAATTATTATGGCCACAAGTTTCCGTAGCTACATTCCGTAGCTACAACCCATTTTTCTTATAGTGTGTATTCACTACTATATTGCTAGTAACGAATCATACGAGAACTGTTATCAGTTAATTTTTTTCTTGCAGTCTTTACAATTAGCAACAATTACTACAAATTAAACTATAAGTATATGAATAATCATCATTACATGGAATTTTAGCAAGAAATATTAAATGGGAAATTACGTAACTTGTTATACAACAAGTTCACTACAAGAAAAATGAGTTGTGGCTACGGAAACTTATGGCCACGATAATTCCGTGGCCACTAGTTTCTCGTAGCTACAATTTGTGACCAAAGTCTTCATAAAATAATTGTGGCCACGACAAGTTCTGTGGTCACTTGTAGTGGCCACGACATACTCGTGGTTAGAAAACTCTCGCGACGAGACTTGTAGCTGCAACTACTGGCCACGATGTGTTGTGACCATAGCCCAGTTCCGTAGCCACAAATCCAACATCCGTGAGCATAGTTCTGTGACCACAACGTATTTTCCTTGCAATGGTTCATCCCAAGGTCTGATCAAAATACAAATTTGTGCATTGTGAATCCTTCCTCCACCAAGCATGCCTCCCCTCGTCACTACTTGCTGTTTAATAAATAATAACCAATCATGGAAGGAACTAATTAAGACTAAATACCAAGTCCAATATAATTGCTCCCATCTTTCTTTATAATAAAGGGCATCATGCGTATGCGTATTGAAGTGGGCTGCCACATCTCCTCCACCTTCTCCAAGCTCTATATAAACCAATCCCTTCTATGCTTCTCCACCACCACCACCTCTAGAATTTCATATCGTTTCTCTCCTCCTCTCCGATCTCGACTCCATGGGTAAATAACTCTCCCCTCATTGTTCCACATACTTCTGAACGTGTTCAACTTCATTTAAATCTGTTTTTATTCTATTGCAGCATCCGGCAAGATCAAGATCGGAATCAATGGTAACTCTTGTTCATCCCATCTTTCTGTTTCTAATCCATATCACTTAAGAATAGATACATACTTAGCTGTGATATCTCGCTGCGAAGCCTTTTCCCGCATATAATCACGCTTTATTACGCGATTATTTTCTAGTTGATCTATACTTTATCTTGATCATGCAGGATTTGGAAGGATCGGACGTCTGGTGGCGAGGGTGGCCCTTCTGAGCGACGACGTGGAGCTCGTCGCTGTGAACGATCCCTTCATCAGCACCGACTACATGGTATGCTTTGCTTACTGGATATGTTACATTCAGATATCATCAATAGATTGTTATGTATGATATCATGTCATAACATGATCAACATCCACTGTTCAAACATTTTAAGATTTCTAATGCTGTCAATTTTTGTTTGGTCTGATTTTAGCACTTGTAAATGGCAGGCCTACATGTTCAAGTATGATAGTGTGCACGGACAGTGGAAGCACAGTGATGTTAAGGTGCAGGACTCCAAAACACTTCTGTTTGGCGAAAAGCCAGTCACAGTCTTTGGATTCAGGTAGGAATTTATTTCAAATCATGGTCCTGTTGATTTCTTATAAGAGCTTATCAAAGATGGTATGTGAGAAATATATGTCCAATTTGGCAGAAATCCTGAAGAAATCCCATGGGGTGAGGCTGGTGCTGAGTATATTGTGGAGTCCACTGGTGTTTTCACTGACAAAGACAAAAGCTGCTGCACATTTGAAGGTGCTCTTAGTCCTCCCACGCAACAAAATAATAATATCACAGCCATTGTGGATGGATGATAACATTCTAAAAAGTTTTACCTTTGAACAGGGTGGTGCTAAGAAGGTTGTCATCTCTGCACCAAGCAAGGATGCCCCGATGTTTGTCGTCGGTGTCAACGAGAACGAATACAAGGCGGATATCGATGTTGTATCGAACGCTAGCTGCACAACCAACTGTCTTGCTCCACTGGCCAAGGTTCTTCGTTGCTCCCGTCTTTCCTATGATCAATGCCTCTAATAATGCATGAGAGTATTTAAAAACATTTAAGTTGGTTCGACATTGTTCTTGCTTGTTAACAACTTACTGAGTATTTCAAAAAACTTGACTTCTCAGGTCATTAATGATCGTTTCGGGATCATCGAAGGACTGATGACTACTGTGCACGCTGTTACCGGTAGTATACAAAATTAAGATCGTGCCACTACAAGGAAAAAAAGTTGTGACTACGTATTTATGCCTATGGATGTGGAGCTTGTGGTCACAGAATTGAGCTTTGACCACGACACATCGTGGCTAGTAGCCGTAGCTACAAGTCTAGTCACGAGAGTTCTCTAATCACAAATATATCGTGGCCACTACAAGTGACCACAGAACTTGTCGTGGTCACAGCTCTTGTTGAAGACTTTATCCATAGAATTGTAGCTACGAGAAACTAGTGGTCACGGAATTATCGTGGCCACAAGTTTCCGTGACCACATTAGGTGACCACAACTCATTTTTCTTGTAGTGTGCTTTTATGAAAGAACAGCTCATTGGACATATGAATTATTTTTCTGATGAGTACTTGTAATTATTCAGCAACACAGAAGACAGTAGATGGACCATCCAGCAAGGACTGGAGAGGTGGAAGAGGTGGTGGATTCAACATCATCCCTAGCGGCACCGGAGCCGCCAAGGTACGTCACGCAACCCTCGTCGAACTACGCTATTAGTTCTAGTTTCTGGTTGAAGTTCTGCGATTCAGTTCTACAGCTAATTTGTTGATTCTCACAAAACAAAATATGTTGGTAACTGATATAGACGTTAAAAAAAGCGATCATCAGGATCTAATATCAATTAACTCATGGTTTTCGACAGGCTGTGGGGAAAGTCCTCCCAGCTTTGAATGGGAAGCTCACAGGCATGGCTTTCCGTGTTCCGACTGCTGATGTCTCTGTGGTGGATCTCACTGTTAGACTTGAACAGGAGGCTACTTATGATGAGATTAAAGCTGCTATCAAGTAAGAGATGATCAACTGATGTTACAGTTCATTACCATGTTTTGATTTCATGAGATTATTCATCACACTCTGATCACAGGGAAGAATCCGAGGGGAAGCTTAAGGGAATCCTCGGATACGTGGACGAGGACTTGGTGTCATCAGATTTCATAGGTGATAAGAGGTGGGATGCCGTTCCTCTTAGATCAAAACTTAAACAGGATCTATGATCGATTGCACAAGTAACCGATTTGGTGATTGCAGGTCGAGCATTTTCGATGCGAAAGCTGGAATTGCTCTGAGCAAGACCTTTGTGAAGCTGGTTTCTTGGTATGACAATGAATGGGGCTACAGGTAATATAGAATTTATATTGATGCATAAATTAGAATTATAACTGTAGTCTAAATAAATTATAAATATATACAATGTTTCTTATATTACAAGAAAAACAACTTGTAGTCACAGAATTATGCCCACGGATGTGGGACTTGTGACAACATGATCAAGCTCTGGCCACAACACTTCATGGCATGTAGTCGTAGTTACAAGTCTCGTCGCGAGAGTTTTTTGACCACGAATATGTCGTGACCACTACAAATAGCCACAGAAGTTGCCATGGTCACAATTATGACATTTACATCTCTCTGAAGACTTTGGTCACGTAATTGTAGTTATGAAAAATTAATAGCCACACAATTATCGTGACTACAAGTCTCCGTAACCACATTCTGTGACCACAAGTCATTTTTCTTTAGTGTTAGATTACTGATTTTATTTGAAATGATTTTGCAGCAATCGCGTCATCGATTTGGTCCTTCACATGTCCAAGACAAATTAAGCTTTATGGAGTCTTCTTGTTGGGATAGTGCCTCATGAAATCATAAGTCTCTTGTAGAATAAAACAAAGTGGACAACTACAAGGAGATGTTTTTTCTTTTGAGAGTTTTTGTGAGATTTTCTTTTGCTACAGCAACAATTTGTTGCAAATCGTTTTGTTTGTAATATTGTCTATCATTTTCATTCAAAAAATATCGATTAATATAAAAACATCTTGGAATTTTGCTTCCACATTCTTGCTCTTATATTGATCTTGTGTGATTGACGTTCTAAAGGAGGTTGATACGGCACAAATAATTATTTTGTACACGTAGTACATGATCAAATTAAGAGAATATTCAATTTTATCTTAGACACAAATTATAGTAATGTTTGTAACATTTGTGAATATTATCGGATCAAAATCATAAACATTCGAACCCGAATAATTTCAAGTCGACTCATATCAACAACCGAATTGAGCGTACCATGCAAGAGAATATCTTAAGGTGTTATGTTCTTGGGTGAAATAGATCTTCAAGAGGCCACCTTCCCTTGATGAAGTTTGTCAACAATAGAAACATTTTTCGACATCGTCATGTTATTTTTTTTCATTGTAAGAAATAAAAAATGATGCTTCTCAAATTGTTGGCGAAAGTAGGAAAAAAAACGTAAATACCATCTTTGTAATACATACATACCATAACCTATAAGACCTAATTGGTTGCCGGGTTACTTTGGGGTAACGTGACATACCTCCTACTCTATCCCTACATTCCTGGTTTAGAATTAGTTGTATGGATTATACAATTTCTTTGTTATAATATTTCTAAAACACGTTCAAATAAAAAAATAACATAATAATATATTATAATCATTAAAAAGTTACTATAACACATAATCGAATCCTATCGAAATAATCCCGCCCATTGAGATCAGGTTTGAATGATCCCATGCGGGATGTCAATAATCCCATCCGCGTTAATTACCCTTAAGCACAATTATTCTAATAAGTCATGCAAATCACAACCATGTAAACTGACCACAATTATATTTCCAGTATCACACGCACAAACACACACGAACATACATGCTCGCACACATGCACACACATGCACGCACACACACACATGCATGCACATGCACAAATGCATACGCACAACATGAAAGGCCACTACAAGGAAAATAAGTTGTGGCTACATAACTATGCTCACGGATGTGGGGTTTGTGACCACATAATTGAGCTCTGGCCACAACACGTCGTGGCCAGTAGTCGTAGCTACAAGTCTTGTCGCTAGAGTTCTGTAACCACGAATATGTCGTGGCCACTACAAGTGACCACAGAACTTGTCGTGGCCACAACTCTTGTATGAAGACTTTGGCCATAAATTGTAGCTACAATAAACTAGTGGCCACAGAATTATCGTGGCCACAAATTTCCGTAACCATATTCCGTGATCACAACTCATTTTTCTTGTAGTGGGATTAAATTATATATCAAACTAAATACAAATTCTTAGCTATCAGCTAATAGAAAATCTTAGCTACCATCTGATAGCCCGCTCCCGCTACCCTTGTTAATTTAGGTAAATTAATATCCAAATTAATTGATTAATGTTCGTTGCAGTCGGATAACGAGAGCGAATCAAAAACCACTTTTAATTTAATAAGTCAATTTCGAATGGCAATATTTTTCTTTATTTGGTGATGTCCAAGGTCGAACTCAGGGAGGCATCTGTCTCCTTAGGTGAATTTTAGCAAAGTCCAAGTGTAAGATTTTCGGGGAATAATTTTTTTGGTCTTCTTCTTTTTTTCTATGCAGACACATGCAAAAATCAAGCCAATTTAAAGTTAAATCAGTTAAGGTATCAAATGAAGTCCAAAAATTATGAAAATTGGTCAGATGATGAAGTATGGTGAAATTAAGCTGCCCTAATTTTTTGGAATTTTTCGACACTAAAATGAATTTACTGTGAATTTAAAATGAATGCAGGGTGATTTTCACTAATTTAATTTTAATAAATATCAAATCACAATATTTTAGGAAATAAAATTATCCTAAATAGATATAATGATGAGGAATCTAGGAAAATTGTCAAATCTTAATTTTAATGTGAAATAGACCTATTAAAAATAAACTAAGGAAATCACCAATTAATTTATTTAGGCCTCAATATGTGTGCAAATGAGATGAAATTTTTATGCCATGTTAAGTTAAGTATCCTAGAGCTACTGTGAGTTTTTGAGAATTTTTGGAGTTACAAAGAATTAATTATTAATTAAAAGGTCCAACTGGGCAAAATATCACAGAAATAAACCAATTAATTAATTTAAAAATGTACTGATATCTCAAAAATATGACAAGTGTCACAACAGATAGAGGACAAGTTACACTACAACATGCAATTTTTGGAATTTCAAAATGATGCAAAATGACACCTAGGGATGCGTGCAAAGACATGGGTGTAATTGCAATACAGGAAATAAAATTTAGGGTAAATTACAAAAAAGCGACTGACCTTTACATGAATTCTCAATTTAGGGACTAATTTTTAATTTGTAACAAATAGGGGACTCGTCTTTGATTTAACGGAGGGGGCCCCAATGACGTTAATGAGTTGCTCGATTTGTGATGTATATGGACGAATATACCCTATCCTCAGCTGCTTCTTCTTCTCCCCTTAAAACACGCGCCCTGCCCTCTCCCGCCCGCCCCAAGACCGCCTCCTCTCCGACTCCCAAGACCGCTCCGTCAAGGCCCTCGACCTTTGCAATGCCATCCGCCACGGCCTCGATCACCTCCGCCACCTCCTCCAGCCCCTCCGCATTGTCCTCCAAGTCCCTCTCCCCAACACCTCCTTCGCGAGTCCCACCCTGTATAAATAGCAAACCCGTCACTCCTACTTGTCCACATTGTACACCTCCGTCGAGATGAAAGCCCTCTGCCTCTGCAAACCCCTCTTCGCAACTCCTTCCCACATTCCGCCACCGACACCGTACACCTCCGCCGAGATGAAAGCCCTCTCCCTTTGCAATCCCGCCGCGGCCTCCGGCATCCGGCGGAGACGTGGCGTGGCAATGGCCGCGGTCACGGTGGCACCGCCCAAGCCCCGCCAGCTGGTGGTGAAGCACTTGATGCCGCCGGAGAAGGTGGAGATATTCCGGTCGCTGGAGGGCTGGGTCACCGAGACGGTCCTGCTGCTTCTGAAGCCGGTGGAGAAGTGCTGGCAGCCGCAGGACTTCCTGCCTGACTCGTCGATGTCTGTGGACGAGTTCATCGACGAGGTGCGCGCGCAATCAAGAACAACTGATGGATGAAAATAGCAGCAAGGAGGGAATGAACAACTGAAGCAGGGCCAGCAACAGGGATATTCCTCAGCTTGAGGATATGATGAATCATCTCAACAGCAACAACAAAAAGTGCAACAACATGAGTTGATCCAGAAGCAACAGCAAGCAGAAGGATTGCAGCTTCAACAGCAGCTGCAGCATCAGCAGAAACGTGCAATCCACTTATCTCTGGAGGATGTCCCTAAAATGCATGATTCATGAGAAAGGATGCAGGAGCGGGCGGATGCGCGCGTGAAGAAGGTGGAGCGGTGGCCGGTGAGGTTGAGCTGGTTGTTCGATCAGGAGATTTTGGTTTGAGATGGGGGGTTGTGGTGTTTTGGGCGGAGAAGATATCTTGACCGTCGGAATAAGGCGTCTGGATTGGGCATGGGCTGGAGGAGGTGGCGGAGGTGATCGAGGCCGTCGCGGACGGCGTTGCAAAGGTCGAGGGCCTTTACGGAGCATTGCGGGAGTCGGAGAGGAGGCGGTCTTGCGGCGGGCGGGAGAGAGCAGGGCATGTGTCTTCAGAGGAGGAGAAGAACAGCTGAGGATAAGGGTATATTCATCCATATACATCGCAAATCGAGTCACTCATTAACGTCGTTGGGGCCTCCTCCATCAAATCAAAGATGAGTCCCCTATTTGTTACAAATTAAAAATTAGTCCCTAAATTGGGAATCCATGTAAAGGTCAATCCCTTTTTTGTAATTTACCCTAAAATTTACATAAAAATAAACATGCTGACAGGGACTTAAATGCAATTTCCTATAATGCTGGGGAGTGGAATGCAATTTCTCCACGGTGCACGTGCTCCTCACGTGGAGGTGCTTCACAGGGACCAACTTCTACTTTCTTGAAGTTCCAGGGGCTTCTCTGCAATTTACCCAGGCGCACGTGCCGCTCACGTGGGGCGCCTAGGTTCGGGTGGTGTCGGCACCTCGGGTCTTGGCTCGGGGGATTCTGGAGATTCGGCTGAGGCTCGGTGAAGCTTCGGGCGGTCTGAGCCTAGAGGTCGGGGAAGAGGCTCGGACCCGATGGCGTGGCCTACACTAGACGGTTGGATCTAAGGTGATCCAACGGTTGCTGCTGATGAAGACGTGGTGAACCAATAACCGTCGGATCTGGAGTGATCCCACGGTGCCTGGAGATCGATGGAGGGGGGCGATGTGGCTGGCGCTGGACCGTTCGATCAAGATGATCGAACGACGGCTGGGGCTTCGTCCTCAGCGGTCCTCCACCGCCTGCGGAGGAGTTGGCGGGGCTCCGACGATGGGAGCTTAGCTTCGCCCGATCTTCCTGGTGTCGGTGAAGCTCTCTGGATGCTCGGAGATATCTCAGAAGATGCGCGGTGGTGCGGCGAGGCATCCGGTGGTCTCAGGAGCGGAGGAGGTGCGTTAGAGCTTGCTGGCGATGAAGCTTGATAGGAGCTCCGGCGGGACTTCCGGCCAATGAACAAGATGGGTACCTGCAGGTGTTAGGTCTATAGCCGAAGCACGTGGAACATCGGTGGAGGTGTGAAGTGGACCGCGAAGGTCAGAGCTCCGTCGCGGAGCTCGGCGAGGTGGAAGCGAAGCGAGAAGATGAAGGTGGAGCGCGAATTAAATGGGAGAAAAACCAAAGAAAAATCAGATGAAGATCAGAGAGGATGGAGGGGATTACCTGGGATTTGGAGCTCATATTGAAGCTCCAGGTCGTCACTCGAGGGATCGGTAAGGTCCCGAGCTCAAGCAGCTACGCGGAGGGCGGCTGCGACACGGTGGTGGCGCCGTGGATCTTGCCGGAGAAGAAGCCCTTAGTCGCTCGAAGATTCACTCGCTTGCTGTCACCAAACGAAAGCTCTGAGCTCAGGGAAGCTCTCTGGGGTGGCGGATAGGGCTGAAGTCGGCCGGTGATCGAGTATTTATAAGATGAAGTCGACGGCCGGGATGGTGATGAGGTGATGATCATGGAGGTCGTGGAGCATCTCTAGTGGACGACGTGGTGAATGAGGGAGCTGGCGAGGATGAGGGGAGAGCGGGGAAGGTCGTGGGAGTGTTGGCGGGGCAGCGAGGTTGGCTGACGTACGACCGAAAATAAAAAGGGGCAAGCCCCACGCGCACGGCTGAGATCGTGGGAGAGAGGGGCGTGGGAGGTGGAAGACGAAGTCCTCACCATTGGATCTTGTGATCCAACGGCGGAGAAGAAGGCAGGGAGGGGCGGGTAGGATTAGATCTTAGGCGAGGTGATCGGAGGGACGTGATGCTACCACGTGGCACGATGGGGGCGAAGCGCGAGCGGGCGACTGAGATGCGATTAGGGCTTAGATCGGAGGGCTGAGGTGCAAGGCGGGATGAGCGGTTGCGATGGAGGAGCGGCGTGCATGATCGAAGGGTGCTGCGTGCGACGCGTGGCGCGCTGTGGTGAAGGAGCTGATGGGCGGATCAGATGAGAAGGGTGGAATGATCAGACGATGAAAGAAAAAGGTGCTCGTGGAGCGCAGTTGGCCGTTGGATCTAGAGAGAAATCCAGTGGATAGAGGCGCAGGCAGCTTGGGCAATGGGAGCGGGCCGCGTGGCGCAACCAGAGGGCGCCACGTGGCCAGCTATGACTGGCTGTGAAAAGAAATGAGTGTAGAGGGAGAAGGAGGCCGAATTTGGAAAAATTCAAAACATGAAAGTTTTAGATCTTGATGAGATCTACAAGTTTCATGTTGACCAAAGACGGAGATGAGGTCAAATATGATAAAAAATACAAATATACATATATAAACATATATAGTATACAAAGAGGCCCAAAAACCTAACTTTTTCATACGAGCTCCAAATTGGATGAAATTAGTCTCATTTTAAAGGTCTTTTAATGTGTATTATTCTAAAAGTGAGTAGACCTATTTTGGAGGTTGTATGAGGGCATTATGGGTATTTTGCGGTCCAAGGGTTTTAAGGCTTTATTGGGTGTTTTTACAAAGGGGATTCCTGATTTTCTTCCTTATATTATTAACTAAGGTGTACATAGTATAAGGGAGAGCTTATTTTATGAGTGGATATGTTACAAGTGATCTTGGCTTCTTATTTAATGCAACATGTGAATGCTAAAATGCATATTTTATGAATGCATGTATGAATGCTATTTATGCATTATAAAGGGAAATATGCATCTATTTACTTGGGAACAAGTTTCTGTTTTCAACTTTAGAGTGATGAATCAAAGATTCATCACCATCTCAAAGTTTAACCAACTCAACATGATTTTAATCTTCGAAAAAAATGACTTACTCTTCCTAGAGTATTACTCCAACTGAGCTATAACTAGTCTAGCAAAAATACATAAACTCGATTATATATAAAAGAAATAACATAAAAAATGTTAGTTAACAAGATTAAGTCAGCGATTAAATAAATTAATTATGTGCATGCATTGATCAACCATACGAGACATCATGTAATAACACCACTACAAGAAAAATGAGTTGTGGTCACGGAATGTGGCTACGAAAACTTGTGGTCACGATAATTCCGTGGCCACTAGTTTCTCGTACCTACAATTCATGACCAAAGTCTTCATACAAGAGTTGTGGCCACTACAAGTTATATCGTCACTTGTAGTGGCCATGACATATTCGTGGTTAGAGAACTCCCGCGACGAGACTTGTAGCTACGGCTACTGGCCACGATGTGTGGTGGCCAGAGTTCAATTCCGTGGTCACAAACCCCACATCCGTGGGCATAATTATATAGCCATAACTTGTTTTCTTTGTAGTGCATCTAACTGAGAAATATGGCTCCACTACAAGGAAAACAAGTTGTGTCTACAGAACTATGCCCATGGATGTGGGATATATGGCCACGGAATTGGATTCTGGCCACTACACGTCGTGACCAATAACTGTAGCTAGAAGTCTCTTCGCGAGAGTTCTCTAACCACGAATCTGTCGTGGCCACTACAAGTGACCACAGAACTTGTCGTGGCCACAACTCTTGTATGAAGAATTCGGTCACGGATTGTAGCTACGAGAAAATAGTGGCCACGAAATTATCATAGCCACAAGTTTTCGTAGCCACATTCCGTGACCGCAACTCATTTTTTTGTAGTGATTGATTAAGAATATATGTTTTTATCATCAAAGTTCACAGGTGCACCCACTACAATAAAAATGTATTGTGACCATGGAATGTTGCTACGAAAATTTGTGACAACGATAATTCCGTGGCCACTAATTTTTCACAGCTACAATCCGTGGTCAAAATTTTCATATAAGAGTTGTGGCCACGATAAGTTCTGTGGTCACTTGTAGTGGCCACGACATATTCGTGGTTAAAGAACTCTAGCGGCAAGACTTGTAGCTATACTGGCTACGAAATGTTGTGACCAAAGCCCAATACCGTGACCGCAAACCTCACATCTGTAGGCATAATTCTTTAATCATAACTTGTCTTTCTTGTAGTGAACATTAGCAAATTTATATAGTGAACTTTTATAAGTTGTTATATGTTACCTCATTCTCAACTACAAAAATTTAGTTACATAGTTTTGTAACTTCTATTTTTAATATATATATATATTCTATATATTTTAATATTTATTTTTTATTCGAGTTTGATTGGATTTATATATTCTTTTAATGAGATTGGATTTATATATTCTTTTAATGAATTTAATTCTTTTTAGTTTTTCTTTTGGTTTTCGAAACTCAATTAATGTGATAATATCTAAAATTAATGTAAGACACATATCATATTTTAATAAAATTTCAACTATTTTTAATGTATTTATATATATTTATAATTATAATTTATGTTTATTGTGTATCATCTTTTTTTATTAATACAATTTTAAGATATAACATTATTAACCAATATCTAATTTATATGGGTTTTATTTTTGAAATAATGTTCTAATATATATGAGATATTTTTGCATTTTTTATTTTATTTTTCATATAATAATTTTTTCTTAACATATTTTAATTTATATGTTTCCTATTTTCATAAAGGTTTTAGTAATGTTTTTGGTTGGATTTCGTGGAGTTAATACTACTAATATATCATGCAATATGAATTATTATTAGTATTTATATTTTATAGAATTACTTAGGTGAAAAAATGGAATATATTTATTATTTTTAAAATTATGCAAATATTATTATTTTAAAAATATATGTTATGATTGCTACGATAATAGGTATACCAGGGTGCTTTTGTTTTTTTGAATTTTTATTCCTTTGTAGTTAATTAAAGAAATTTTTAATTTTAAATTTTATCTTGAAATCTAAATGTGTTTTCTGAAAATTATAAAAAAGATGATTGCTGATAGTGCACGATAAAATATATTTGTAAAAAGTACATAACCTAGATAATCTGCCTTCACTAAGCTACTGGAGTCGTTATATTAGGGTATTTTTACCCGCAGACCATATAATCTTTGTCAATTACCTCCACGACCTTTGAAACTACTTAATTCCCCCCTCGACCCCGTAAACTTGCTAACCCTTACCCTACAGACCCTGCGGTTAACTCCCATCCATTTACTCGTTAAAACTAGCTAGATTCCGTTATATTCTTTTACATTATACCTATTTTCATTATCCATGTGTTCTTTACTCCTCTAGTTGCTGACCTAGATATCCCTATTGCACATCGAAAGCAGAAGCGTGCGCGGACGATGAATCCCAAATACGGGATGGAGTTTGGCTCTCAGGTTTCGTTGGAGCGTCTATCCACAGACTTTCGCCAGTTTGTTGTTGGGTTATCGGCAGTAGAGATCCCACGGTCATATCAGGAGGCACTACAGAGCAGTCCATGGCGTTTAGCTATGGAGGAGGAGATGGCGGCGTTGCAGTCGCGTGGTACGTGGAATATTGTGCATCCTCCACCAGGTGCGTCAATAGTAGGCAGCAAATGGGTATTTACTGTTAAGCATCGTGCTGATGGTACGGTTGATAGATACAAAGCCAGGTTGGTTGCTCGTGGGTTCACCCAAACATATGGGGTGGACTATCAGGAGACGTTTTCTCCAGTAGCACGTCACTCTACCTTACGGATTCTTATTGCAGTTGCTGTTGTCCGTGACTGGCCCCTATTTCAGTTGGATGTCAAGAACGCTTTCTTGTATGGTGATTTGCAGGAAGAAGTTTATATGCAGCAGCCACCAGGGTTTGTTGCTGAGGGGGAGTCCAGTATGGTGTGCCGTCTTCATAAGGCCATATATGGCCTGAAGCAGAGTCCACGAGATTGGTTTCAGAAGCTCTCGGAGTTGATTGAACAAAAGGGCTTCGTCAGATCTACAGCAGATCATACTCTCTTTGTAAAGAGAGATCGACGGGTATTGTGATCATCTTAGTGTATGTTGATGATATTGTTATCGCCGGCAGTAATGAGCAGGGCATTCAAGCAGCCAAGGATTTTCTTAGCGAGCAGTTTGTTACGAAGGATCTGGGTACACTTTGTTATTTTTTGGGATTGGAGTTTGCATGAAATGAGCAAGGCATGGTAATGACACAAAGGAAGTATGTTATTGGTCTGTTATCTGAGACAGGTATGGCAGGATGTAGACCAGCTACTATCCCTATGGATCCTAATGTTAAACTTTATGATGATGACTTTGAGGAGGTGGACAAGAGACGATATAGAGAGCTAGTGGGGAAGTTGTTGTATGTTACTATTACCCGACCTGATATAGCCTTTGCGGTTAGCAGGGTAAGTCAGTTCATGGAGCAACCCAGGCAGGCTCACATGAATGCGGTTTTTATGATCTTGAGATATCTGAAGTCGTCTCCAGGTGCTGGTCTTCTGTTTAGAAGAGATACCTCTATATCCGTCACAGGTTATGCTGATGCAGACTATGCTGAGTGTCCTAATGATAGAAAGTCTACTTCAGGCTTTATTGTATTTGTTGGCAGGTCACCAGTAGCTTGGAAGAGTAAGAAACAAAATGTCGTGGCTCGATCCAGTGCAGAGTCAGAATATAGGGCAATGGCCCAAGGTAGTGCTGAGATGATGTGGGCAAAATCAGTTTTGACTGATTTAACTATTGAAGTACCTCTTCCTGTGCATCTTAAATGTGATAATCAGGCATCCTTGTTTATAGCCAATAATCCAGCCTTCCATGAAAGGACAAAGCACATAGAAGTGGATTGTCATTATACACGGGACTTGATTCAAAAAGGGCTTATTTCGACATCTTATGTATCATCAGGAGAGCAGATTGCGGACATGTTCACCAAGGCTCTTGCTAGGGGTCCATTTCATCTCTGTTGTTCCAAGCTGAGCATGTTAGATATATATGCTCCAGCTTGAGGGGGAGTGTTAGAATAATTATGTTATTTATTTTTTTATTGTCCTGTTTCTGTAAATTACCCATAGAGCTTTTCTCCTATATAAGAGAGCTCTAGGGTTTGATGGAATTTATCTCGCTTATTCCCTACAACAAAATTTACACTGAGTGCCACTCCCCTCAACCTCCTCCTCTCCCTTTCTCCATCACACTTCGAGCTTGTCGGACCGGTTCTGATGACGTCAACGAGCCCCTACGCCACGTGCTCCTCCTTCCCCACCCTCCTCCAGTACAAAGGGTACATAGACGAGATGTTGAGGAGGGTCGCCACTGCATTCTCCCTCACATGCCACGTTGCGCTGGAGGCCAGCATCTGGGCAACATCGGGCAGTGCTCCCGACATTCTCATGATCTGCTTCTTGTTGTCCCCGAAGGGAATGCCTTGGTCACGGCACCATTGCGCGATGAGGTTCTTGAGTGTCAGGTTGGGCAACAACCGAAGGTGCACGAACGATTGCCCAGTCTTTGGATGTGTTGTGGTCGGAGGCGATCCAGCGAGATGGGGTACTGGAAGTCAGAGGGGATGGAGCTCTCAGAGATGCTAAGTGAGAGACTGACGACCCTCGACGTGGATGCACAGAAAAGCACGAACTTGGCGTACCGACCACCTCATCCCTGCCGCATCGCTGCGGATCTCCACCTAGAGTCATTCGATCTCATCCTTGCAGATATGCAGATCGTCTAGACCCATCTTCCCGAACATCCCCTTCAACCTCTCCACATCGGGTACGATCTCTCGTTCGAGCTCAGAGATGGCATCCAATATCTCCAACCGGAGATTCTCATCCACACTAGCATCGGCTCCGACGGGCCTTCGGCCCAACCATTCATGGAAGGGTTATCTCTCTGATCACTAACCCTTTGATAGGAGATTACTTCAGCCCAACCAAATCCTGTTACCAAACAGAAAAGGGTTAGCGATAAAGAAGCACCATCGACAAGCGATTCCTACGGAAGGGCTTAGGAAGACAATGAACTTAAATTTTTTTCTTGGGAATTTTGTTTTGGTAGATGTTATTCTAAAAAGGAGCCGACGAAAGTCTACACATAAAATTTTGAGAAATTACAAGGGGAACAACATTAAGTCTCTTTGAGAAAAATTCCTTAATTTGAGAAGAAACAGAGCTTACAGATTTTAAAAGTATTTTTATGGATTTTTCTTACATGATTTTTTGTATATTTTATAATTATTTGCTTTAACAATGTAACATATTTCTTTAAAATTTTATTTAAAAAAATCACAATTTTTATAAAAATTATAAAAAATTGCAAAACAAAGCCAAACTCCATTATTACAAACACAAATTTTAGTTACGAAGTAAAGAGGAAATCAAGTAACTAGTATCAAATTAAATCTGCCTCAAAGTCAAGTGACATTCAAGCAAATTGCTCATAATTTAATGCTGAAGATACCATGCGCATAGAAGTGGATTGTCACGCCTCCTCCACCTTTCCCTAACTTTATATAAACCCCTCCCCTCCAAATCACCTCAATCACAATTCCTTGTCTCTTGACCTTAGTTTGCTCTTAGCTTCTATATTTTCATCTTGGTCTTCAAATCTCGAATTTATGGGTAAATTAGCCTTTCTGCTATTCCTTTACCCTGAACGTCCATGCATCTTTCTGTAATTATTCTCTGATTGTTTTGCAGCCTCCGGTAAGATCAAGATCGGAATCAACGGTAAGTTTGTGATATTCATCATGTCAGTTTTCTTCATCTACTCGTATTCCCTTTGATATTAATATATTATGTTGCTTCTATCACATAGGATTTGGAAGGATCGGACGTCTTGTTGCGAGAGTTGCATTGCAAAGCAATGATGTGGAGCTCGTAGCAGTCAATGACCCCTTCATCACCACTGAGTACATGGTATCATCGATGTCTCGTTATCTCTCAGTGTTCCATTCACCTTAATCTATTTTCGCAAATAACAAAATGTTTCCAATGGTCATTTGATCTATGCGACAGGCTTACATGTTCAAATATGATAGTGTGCATGGACAATGGAAGCATAGTGATATTAAGGTGAAAGATTCCAAGACACTTCTCTTCGGAGAAAAACCAGTTACTGTTTTCGGAGTCAGGTAATTTTAATGCACATACATAGAGTGGTACTAGATAAATCATAGTTCCAGTAATTCACCATCCTGGAAAAGAAAATAATGATAGATTAAACGCAATGTAAATGATAGGAATCCTGAGGAAATCCCATGGGGAGAAGCCGGTGCTGAATATATTGTAGAGTCTACCGGTGTTTTCACTGATAAAGACAAAGCTGCTGCACATTTGAAGGTTACTACTCATATCTGTTAAGCTCATCTACATATATTTTAGAGATTTGTAGTAAATTTATACAGTATTTACCTTGTCAATATTTTACAACATTCTAAAAAGGGAAGATTAAACAACTCTTAATACATAATTATTTTTAACATAGGGTGGTGCGAAGAAAGTTGTGATCTCTGCGCCGAGCAAAGATGCACCCATGTTTGTTGTGGGTGTCAACGAGGGAGAGTACAAGGCTGACATCAATGTCGTCTCCAATGCAAGTTGCACCACCAATTGTCTCGCTCCATTGGCCAAGGTTTATAATTGTTCGATCTCGAGTGCTTAGATTCTGCGCCAAACCATGATACGTTCTCAACTAAAATGTTCTTGTATCAGGTCATCAATGATAGGTTTGGTATAGTTGAAGGCTTGATGACCACGGTGCATGCTGTTACTGGTACAGATGGATATCTACTTTACCTTTCTCACATCTGATGGAAATTAATGTTGTGTTTCTACAAGTGACCATTGTTCTTTGTTAAATTCGTTTAGCTACACAGAAGACTGTAGATGGACCATCCAGCAAGGACTGGAGAGGCGGAAGAGCCGGCGGATTCAATATCATTCCCAGCAGTACTGGAGCTGCCAAGGTACTGCAAGCATGCTGCATGCTCTACCTGATTATGTTATTAGATCTTTATATCCTATGTCTAATTTCTCGATGGTGATTCATAAATAGGCTGTGGGGAAAGTTCTTCCTGCCTTGAACGGAAAGCTTACAGGTATGGCTTTCCGAGTTCCAACAGCTGATGTTTCTGTCGTGGATCTCACTGTTCGAATCGAGAAAGAAGCTACATATGATGAGATCAAAGCTGCTATCAAGTACGAGCTATATATAACCGACTATTATTAGAAAGAAATGAAGTTATTTTTAATGAAAATCACCATTTCGTGGACACCTGAATGTAGGGAAGAATCCGAGGGAAAGCTTAAAGGGATCCTTGGATACGTGGATGAGGACTTGGTGTCATCAGATTTTATTGGTGACAAGAGGTAGGACATCATCCCTTAAAATTGACGTAACCATAATTTGTTATTAATTATACAGGTAACTGATTTGTGATTGTTTGCAGGTCGAGCATTTTCGATGCAAAGGCTGGAATAGCTTTGAGCAAGAACTTCGTGAAGTTGGTTTCTTGGTATGATAATGAATGGGGCTACAGGTAATGCAAGATTTACATGTCTTCTTGTTTGTATGCATCAAAAGCATGCTGATTAAATTTCCGACTAGGCAGCAATGTACCAGTTTTGGGACATGCATACAATTCTCTTTTCTATCTGTCAGCTGACATTGTGGAGCATAATTTTGCAGCAACCGAGTAATCGATCTGATTCTTCACATGTCCAAGGCAAACTAAAAAACACGAGGGATCGCATATGGCAGCATGTATTGAAGCTTCTCAAAGCAGCTTTTCCTGAGAGACGTATTATTACGAGATCTCTCGCTTTATTTGTATTATTTCCCTTCGTTCTTGCAACAACGAGTGCTATGAGTTGTTGTAGTCAGTCAGATTTTGTTGTCGAGAAGAATTTGAGGGTGAATAAAATCGGATTTTTCTTTTGAAATTCGTCACATGGCTTTACTCCTGCGTATTGATATCAACTCTGGGATGTCGTTTGTAAGTGGTTGATGATCATCACACAGTTTTCAACGACGTCGATATTTACAACTTCTATGGCTACGTCCTCTATATACGAAATGCGCATATGTACTGTCGGTAAAAACACTTCTTATTAATGTTTGGTGTCTAGGCAACCATCCATTGTCGTCTAGTCCGGTTAGGATACCTGGCTTTCACCCAGGCGACCCGGGTTCAAATCCCGGCAATGGAATAATTTTTTTTCTCAAATATCTTAATGTGCTTGGTCAAATTTATTTGAAGACCCTTGTACGATATTTTTCTTTATATGTAGTTCAAAGTTATTACAGTCCCTGCTGTAAATGCCAATTACAGCAGACGCAGGCTCCCTCTGTTTCAGGCTCTCTTACCTCGAAGCAGCCCCCCTTCCCACTCATAGCAGTGGAGTTCGAGATGTAAGTCCTATATATCTCGGGCTGCGGTGGTGGAATTCCCTGTGACAAAACCCAAGTCTTTGTTTCCATTATTGCTCTTGGACTTCTTTTGTGTGGAAACCAATATAATGTCAATGATTGTTGTGTGGAGATGACTCTGAGGTGATAATTGAAGGAGCTTCCAGCCCTTCCACCTCTGTGACTTGTATTCTGTTCTTATTTCCAAGTATCATATCGTACATGTTTACCCATTCTTGGTCTCCTCCTTTTCTTCATCGTCCCTCTCCTCCATTTGTTTCCTCGTTGCTTGCTTGAACCCAAATCCTCATCCTGAATCGCCTCCACCTCTTTCACCTCCCAACCTTCATGGTCCCTTCATCTCCTACCATAGATGGTGGCTGGAGCTACGCTCCGATCTTCTACACCGCGCACCTAGATCTCTATCAGCTTCAACAACAACCCTCAACCGAGCCCCTTATGGTCAAGGTCATGTTGCCACCAGAACCATCACTTGATCGACCGACATCTCGTGGGCGAGAGGATCTTACTGCAGTTTCTGCAGTAATCGTGCGAGCCGCTCGATCTTGATCGAGTAGTTCGCACGAATACACGTTTTTTGTAGACTTTTACCATGCAAATTCGTACAAACCGCTTGCTCTCGTGCGATTACTGCGGAGTCTAGAGTACCCCAGACGGTCCGGATCACAATCGTGGAGGTCCTTGCTACGTGGCTCACTCAGATCCACTTCACCAACGGGGAGATTGGCATCTGAACCGTCAGATGCAACCATTGAATCACGTGGCATCGACCACGTGATGGAAAAATAGCATGAAGCCCTTCTGAACTTCGAGAAATGGTAGACGAATCATGATGTCTGGAAAGCTCGTGCGACGCACGTGGGTGATAGTCTTATTACACTGCAACCTTGTTGAGTACCTAGAAAGACAATTGAGCCCCTGCATGTAATTGATTGAGCTTTAGATATATTGGTCTTGTTATAGAAAATACCGATGAATTCCAAGCTCAATAATTTTCTGCCCTACCTTCGATTTTAATTATTTAAATTTGCAAGTCTTTTTTTACTTTAAATGATGGTTAAGAATTTTTGTTAAAGGATGCTTTTTGCTAGGGGTATCAGAAAAATCTCAACTTCGGTATTCTCTCATTTTCGATTTGTTAAAGATTTGATTCAGATTCAGTTCAAAAATAAATGACTCGAACCTTGATATAGGTTCGAGCTCGTTTATTTAAACGAACCTAACCTTGAAATGGTAGGTTCACTCACGTACAATTCGTTAAAAGTTTGATACAATATATATATTCCTAAAAAATACGAGGAATAAGGAATTTGCACCATGATGTAAATAAGGTATATGCATAAAGTTCATGGCCCACGATCAGGACATATCGAAGGACTGTGATCATTCCACATTCCCAAAATACTTAGATTTTGAGGAGTTTTATTGCTAATTAAATCTTAAACGAACCGAACCAAGCATTCACGAATCTGGATCGAGCCGAACCGATTGAATAACATTTTCATCTTAACGAACCAAATTGAACCCGAACCTCTGAAAATGCTAAATGAACAAAACTTAACATTGGTAGGTTCGCTTAAGTTCAGTTCGTTTACACCCCTATTTTTGGTTTATTAAATTTATATTAACTCCGTGCCTTAATATTTCACTTTCAATTTTGGATATAATGTGTGTATTTGATATTACTCTAACTTCTAGCTAAAATAATTTGGAAATTGATGCATTATATGGCTTGTATGAATTAATTAGTGGAATACAATATTGAATTTTCTTGGATCAAAGATCTTTCAAAAAGAAAAATACTATTGTGTAGCCAGCACTAACTAGCGCAATTTTTTATTTTTGTAGAATTTTTAGGTTTGATTTGATATTGTTAAAGATTGAAAAACACCATCCGATTTTTTATTTTTGTAGAATTTTTAGGTTTGATTTGATATTGTTAAAGATTGAAAAACACCATCTGATTAGTTTTTTATTTTTTTATTCTCAATATTGTCAAAAGTTTAAAGAAAATAGGTCAGCTTCCCTTATCATACATTTTTGGCTCATAAAATTATTGCACTTATAGCTTGAAAATACAAAAACCCTCAAAGCCTGTCTAAAATCACAAAAATTCACATATTATCCAAAAAAGGTAAAAACAGTATTCTAAAATCCTTGTAAAAAGTAATATACAAGAGACATATGAAGGTATTAATAGAAACATTCAAATATATTTTCGGCTCCTTTTATTTTCCTTTATTTTAATTTTAAAACTATTGTTTTGTGCTTGTTTTTTCTTTATATATTTTCTCTTATTTCAAAAGAATCCAAAAATATCATAAAAACATAAAAAAACTAAAAACCGATATCTATATTATTACCATATTATCATATAATTAAAATCCTTCATTTTTTCATTATATATTCGTTACATCTTTTTCTTTATTTATTCATTTTATTATTAAAATTTTAAAAAAATGTGAAAATTAAGTAAGAAACTAAAATATTAACAATTAAATTTAAAATCATAAAAAATATAAAAATATCATAGCTATTTTATTTACGTATTATTCAAAAAATATTATAAAAATTAAAAACAAAGATCGAGATTAAAAATCAAATAAAACTAAAAAAAGAAAATATTTGAACATACACACAATCGACTTGAGCACATTTTACCTATCTATGCACATATCCGTTTGCACATCTTTAGTTGCCTGCCTCTTTGTGACCGACCCAAGATTTCCACATTGGTGAAATAAAAGAAATATTGAAATAGTTTTCTGATTAATTGGAGTTGTCTGCGTGTGATCCGAATTAACTCTGCCAAACCCAAGCATGTTGTGCACGCGTTTGACCCCCTCTCTATGTTTGTTACAAGACCATAGAGCGTAACTCATATATGAGCCCATCAAAAGATCAAAGCAAGGCAATATGGCACTATACCGCAACTAAATGAATCCATGCTTCGCATCCACAAGCTCCACATGTATAATCAGTTTGGTTTCCCATCTCAAAAATCATCTCGAAGTTGTTCTTGTCTGAATTGAAAACTGCCTTTTCCTGTAGTGTAACGTTTGGTATCATCCAGAAGAGTGAGATCAGGAGGTGGATTGTTTGTTGTAGCATGCAGTGCAGCAGATTCTGCTGCAACCGCTAGAGATCGAGCGGTTTGCACGATCTTGCACTTTTTTTGTGGGCCCGTACCGTATAAGTGGGCACGATCGAGTGGGTCGAACGGTTACAACATGCACAACACCACAGCAGAAGATCTTCTGTAGCGAGATCAAGAAAGCTCCAGTACTTGTCAACACAATATTAAATTCAATGTATCCAGGACATACAATTTACTTTCCGTAATTATCCTTTCATTACATTTACTTGCATCAGAATTACAATTTCATACTATCGAGCCCTTACAGATTACCCTGAAACACAGAACATGACTTTCCTATCAAGTAGTGTTTGCCACATCTGCTGAAAGATCTCCTGAAAGTAAAAAAGAATCATCTGCTGACAGAAATTCATAGGAAATCTTTGTTTGGACATGATGGACATCAAACACAGCAACAAGTCTCACCTATACTCAATGCTGAGCTAGCAATTGATTGTGGGCAAGTCCCTCGATACACGCGTGTACGTATTCGTGTACGCTGCATCACATGAGAGCCATATGTAGAGTATCGTTTTGGACATAAATGAAATGCCAGGAACTGTGTGATATGAAGATTCAAATGCCAAGAGAATATCTGTGTGTTGTCCATTTTGCCAAATGGAATGTATGGAATGTGAGGAATTTTTGTTCAAATCAAACAAGTTTGTGCATTACCTTAGCCCGAACCTGTAGCAGGCCAAGAAGATCGACAGGATGCCTGTTATGATGCCATGAACAGCCAGAAAAGCCTGGAGATTTTGTAACAATCAGCATCAAATTTAAATGTTGGAGTGATATTGCAAGATAAGTCGCGGAACCTGTTTGAAGAACAAGAAGAAATCATGCCACAGCTCTCCCCAGATGGACATCTCGTCGGCGTACCGACGCATGACAAACAAGTTCATGACGACATGGAGAGCGTCGTCCGCCGAGTGCCAGAAAGCCTTTGCTACAGCGAAGATGCTTTCGATCAAAGAGCAGATGTAGGTTCCAACAGAAAGCACCGGACGAATGAGAAGATGGAAGAATTCCAATATTGATAATATAGCCGCTTGAATCTGCGTTGCTGAATTCGCAAAGCGAAACGACGAACAAAGAGACATTCAGAAGGCATAAATTTCTAACCTTTGAAGGTTGCTTCTTGGGGATGGGATTGTCTGTTGTAGAGGCTGCTGCAGCAGACTCTGCAGTAGTCGTGTGGACCGTTCGATCTTGATCGAACGGTTCACGCGATTTTGCACGATAGAGACCTACAGAAAGTGTGAAATCGTGTGAACCGTTCGATCAAGATCGAACGGCCCACACGATTACTACAGAGTCTGCTCCTGTATGTGCTTGGGATGGGATTCTCTGCTGTAGAGGCTGTTGCAGCAGACTCTGCAGTAGACGTGTAGACCGTTCGATCTTGATCAAGCGGTTCACACGATTTCGCACGATAGAGACCCACAAAAAGTATGAAATCGTGTGAACCGTTCGATCAAGATCGAACGGCCCACACATCTATTGCAGAGTCTGTTGCAACAACCTCTGCAGCAGACGATCCTGTCTGTGCTTGGGATGGGATTCTCTGCTATAGAGGCTGCTGCAGCAGACTCTGCAGTAGACATGGACCGTTCGATCTTAATCAAGCGGATCACATGATTTCACACGATAGAGCCCCACAAAAAGTGTGAAATCGTGTGAATCGTTCGATCAAGATCGAACGGCCCACACGTCTACTGCAGAGTCTGCTGCAACAGCCTCTGCAGCAGACGATCCTGTCTGTGCTTCTTGATGTACGCGGTACCTACCTGTATCCAACAAGAATGCATAGAGATGCTCGAACGGGGAGAGAAGGAAATGGATCGAATCGAGCAGCAGATCGTGCAAATAATCGATCCCCAGCCACATCGTCGATAAAAGCAATTCTCCTACTTCGGTGCACGCATGGAAGATAGGAGAAAAGTACTCCATAACCTCCTTGAGAGGCCTCGCGAAAGGTTTCTTTATCACCGCGACCAACGGTCTCACTGCCCGGATAAACGCTATGAACCACTTCACAGCCTTCTCGAAATTCTGAAGGAAGATCATCGTGCCGAGGTACTGGATTCTGGAGGCCATCTCCCATCTGTCTATCCAGTCGAAAACAGGACCAAACACCATGGCAATGCTTGCTTTCAGTACAGGTACCTTCTTGTAAAGATCGAAGAACGCGATGATGAACGTCGAGAGCGATATGAACACGTAAACCGTATGAAACAAATGCCGAATCCACGGGCGATAAAGATGGCAAAAGAGAGGATAGGACTGGAAGAAGATCACCCATGATGGAAGCCCGAATTCGAGCAATCTAAGAAGCCTTGGATCGGACGTTAATACCTGCCTTAGCTTGAATGGAAGCACAGTATCACTAAATTTTAGCAGCAACATATTATCTTTGTATCCTATTGGAGTAACCTCCGGTGTACTCATCTCTGCCGACTGTTCATCTTCTGAATCCAATTGCTGATCTGATGAAACTTTCGCAGAACATGGCTGGCCAGTTCTCTCGCTGTCGCCCGATTCGATCGGAGAACCTTCAGCATCATAGAAAGAATCCTTCCTGCAACAATCATCCAGTAGGGATGTGTCGCGAAAGAGAGTACGCTTCGACGATACGACAGATATCCAACGATGCAAATTCAGATCATTCAGCTTCTGTAGATTTTGCGCTAGAGCTTCTTCTTCGATCACGCTTCCATGGAACCACAACGACATGCTGCTCATGGCGTGCTCGATGTCTTTGAACTCCCACTTCATCATGGATTGCACTTCCAGAGCAAGAGAAGTATCGGTCTGCGAGCAACGTCGAGCATCAAATCGTAAAGTTTTAACGACAGAAGGTGGAATGCGAGGGGAGGAGACTTACCTGGAGCTCGTTCAAGTACTTGATGCCATGAACATCTTTCCAGCTCAAGTCGAACACTATGAATCCAGAAAGGGCCTTGCAGATGTTGAAGGAAAACAGAGATTCTCTGTGCAGCCTCACTGTCTTCACCATGTGGAGCAGCTTCGCGAGCCTCGTCTCTTTGTTTTGGTCAGGTCCCAAGCAGCAGCTTCTTCCGTTGTCGGGATTCTGCGCGAGCATCCTCGTGTTTATGAACGGGGACACCCTGTACTGCAATCGCAAGCGCTCGGATCGTGAACGACGATCATCATACATTACAAGAAAAATGAGTTGTGGCCACGGAATGTGGTTATGGAAACTTGTAGCCACGATAATTCCGTGACCATTAATTTCTCGTAGCTACAATCCGTGACCAAAAGTCTTCATACAAGAGTTATGTCCACGATAAGTTATGTGGTCACTTGTAGTGGTCACGGCATATTCGTGGTTAGAAGACTCTCGCGATGAGACTTATAGCTACGGCTACTAGCCACGACGTGTCGTGGCTAGAGCCTAATAATGTGGCCACAAACCTTATATCCGTGGGCATATTTCTGTAGCTACAACTTGTTTTCCTTGTAGTGATATAAGAAATATATGAATCAAAGTAGCAAGATGAACCTTGGTGACCATCAACTGCCATAGTAGACGTATGGATCTTGAATGCCTCCGTAGATACCACGGCCGGTTATCGACCAGGATCAGAAGCCTTCCGGTCGATGTCGCGAAGTACAAGAAAACTTGTGATTTATATGATCGAATGTCCCTGCAAAATTAAAAAAAATCAGCCAAATTTGAAGTCAAGAATGCATAGAACACATTCGTTTGAATCTCTATTATAGAACAGGTGGATAATCCACATGAGATTACTCCATTTCAAGGCAACAGTATGAATGATCAACACGGCAAAAAACCGAAAAAACTAACCCGATCTGCAAGCTCGTCAGAGGATAGAGTTCGGGCAGCGTCTCCATCTGCGTTCTTTGGGATTTACAGCAACTGGAGATTCATCCAAAGAGAGGGAAGATCATGCTACCAACTTCACCGAGAACCGAAAGTCTGGATTCTCCCTTCGCATTTTCAACATATAAACGAAGTCAATTGCATACCGATGACGATCGAGTGATAAACAACATATAAAGATAATGCCAAGTCACGATCACAGAGACATTTATTTTTTAAAATATTTTGCAGGAACAAAGCTGTGCACAGCAAGGAGAAGACATCAGGAATCAAAAGGGAAGAACCCAATTCCGAAAAGGACCGATTGTTAGTTTAATGACCATTCCAGTTGAAGATCTCGGGTTTGAAAAAACGAGCAACTCAGGCATTCCTTTCAGACCCATTTCATAATTCCAGATGAGCAAACTGTTGGCGTTGAGATGATAAGGTGATGTTGATGATGATCACGACGACCAACGTTTTGTTTTAGTTCATCTTTTATTCAAGAAGGATCTAAACAAAGAATGATTGTATTTTTATTGCCATTATCGTTACCTGCTGCTGCTACTGCTAATCTTCGTGATTGTTGGTTGGTCACCTATGTTTTCAGGAATCCAATCAAAGTTTCCATAGCACGGATTGCTTGTTTTGCTTCAAGTCACATCCTCTGGTTTCGAACTTCTTATCGATTTTTGTTTGAACTTCAGATCATGTACATATCTATCTGTATATTATAGAAAGTAGAAATGGTACATCTCTATCTGTATATTATAGAAAATAGAAATAGAAATGTTCCTTTCATATCTTTATTAATTTCCTCGGTGATATAATTTTATATAATATAATATTAATGATTACGCACGGCATGACAAGTTTTACGCGTTTTCTAATTATCACCAATATGAACGTCGATAAAATAAATACATTTAAATTTTTTTGTCTATATCCTTTACATGTATTTTCGAGTAGAACTGCAAGTTATGTCCACTAATATTAGTATATCCAACTGTCCGCACTCTTTTTTTTAGGATTCGATAAGCATTTTATTAAGGGCTAAATGAGTATGATCCCTCTGTGAACGAGTATGCTTATATCATTCTTTCCTCAATTTTTTTTAATTTTTTTTAAAGTAGAGGGATTTGCTTAGAATAATAAATGTAATATGTGTTTAAAATTTTGTCAACTTTAGCAATTTTGAGACTATTAAAATTTGGCAGTCTTGATGGAAGGGATAGAAGTCTTGAATTAAGTTGAATTTTAAATGACGTTATGGTGTCATATTGTGATCTAAATTAAACATCATTTCATTTCAGAAAAATAAAAAATACAGCAAAAAAGGATACGAACATGTAAGTTACATGCTCCTACATGCTCCCACGGAGCATTCATTTTTCCCTTTTATTAATATAGGTATATAGTTAGATTTAAAGCCGGATAAGGATGTTGTATTGTCTTTATCTGTTGTTGTATCCGATCATTTTGCTATACGTCTAATTACAGGACCGTAGGAAAAGAAAGATGCTTAGACCATGTTAGAACAAAATCGATCTACAATAATTTTTTTCTTACAATCCGCTATTACAACAAATAGGGTTGAAGAAGCTACCTTTGGGGGAAATCAACTTGGTTATTCTTACTCTTATTTTTTTTTCATTTTGTAAAGTATTTTCTGAAAATACTTGAGGGATTTACTCCACTAGATGACATTATGTTGTCATTCAAAACTCGTGCAAAATAGGCATTCTTAACCTATCCATCTAACATGGATTAATTTCAGTGATTCTGATACCGTTAAAATTTGACAGTCTTGATGGACGGCTTAGGGTGTATGTTTTATACGAAATTTGAATGAATGTATGGTGTCATATAGTGATCTAAATTTCCCAATTATTTTCATAAAATATCTTAATTTTTTTTAAATAATAAGGGTGGAGGTAGTCAAGTTGGTCCCCCTTAAGGTGCATAAACATTTTGCCCATATATATATATATATAAATATATATATATGGGCCCTGTGCCCATTTGAGTTGAGATGAGCCCACTCATTTTTTACCATTATTTCCTATCTTTTTGAGCCTAATAGGTATTTGTTTACAATTGTTATATCATATTCTTACTACTAGTAACTATTTTCAGAAAAAAAACCTTAAATTCATACAAAATGATTGTATTATTACTTGTATTACTAGTCTCATTTCTTATTCTTACTAATGACCATTTCTTGTGAATCTAAGATCTTCTTTTTATGAAAATGGTTACTAATAGTAAGAATATGATATAACAACTGTAAATAAATAAGCATTGAACTCAAAATGTTGGAAAATATTGGTAAAATATGAGTGGTCTCATCTCATCTCAAATGGGCACAGGGCCCATTGGATAAGCCCCCTATATATATATATATATATATATATATATATGTATGTATGTATGTATGTATGTATGTATGTATAACCATGTTATTATCTGTTGCGAAATTATTTTTACACTTCAAATTAGCGATGAATGATAAAATCGTTGTTACATTATTAGCAGTGGTGCATATTGTACACTATATCAAAATTGATCAAAGTGGACGAATAAGTTAAATTCTTTGTCATAACTTCCACTGTTAAATATAGAACAGCAAACATTAGTCGTTAATTATTTAAATTCACAGTGAATAATCATATTCCTTGTTATATTCCTCACAACAAATAACATTAAAATGATTATTCATTGATTTTTCTTCTCAGCGTTTTTAAATATATCACTGATTAATAATTTTATCGAAAAAAGCCAAGGGAGAAAGCATCATTATATGAACTTTAAACAACAAATATGAAATTTGTAGTTAATTATAAGAATAATAGATGATTTAACAATGAATAATATTCGTTGTTATGTTTTTTACATCAGGAGATTTGCAATGAATATTCAAATTATTTATTGTCTTAGGTTGATTTTCTTGTAGTGTAGCGATGCTTGTTCATTGCTAATTTTCAAAAATTTAATTTATCGACACTAAATTTGAAACCATAATCTTTATTAGATTACAAAAGTAAAACTACACAATCTTATTTAATTAAATCATTAATTAGATTGCAATCTCACCGTTCCTCTCCTCCTCTGCTCTCTCCTTCACTTCCCCTCCTGTGCCACTATCTCGCTCTTCTCCTCGCCTCCTATGCGGTGGGATGCAAAGCTTACAGAAAGATCCTACTACCTCACTAACTGGATGAAGATCCATCGCATGAAGGACCATATCTTGGTCCCTCATCGCCATACCAAGAAGAAAACCAAACCCAAACCTTCTAGCAAAGGTGCTGTAAATCCCAATAATTTTTTTATGATTTAGATTCTAAAATCCAACCTTATAGATTGAATCTCAGGTTAATTCTCTATATATCCTCCAAATTTCGCTTAAATCCGACATTATTTGCTATTTTATCTTAATTGTTTAAGTTTCGGATCTTTTTGAAATGGAGTTCAAGTTGCTTAGATCTTGACCGATTGTTTGCCCATTAAGATAAAATAGCAAATAATGTCGGATTTAAGCGCAATTTGGAGGATATATAGAGCATTAACCTAAGATTCAATCTATAAGGTTGGATTTTAGAATCTAAATCACAAAAAAATTTATTAGGGTTTACAGCACCTCTGCTGCAATACCCTCTACAGCAGAGGATCTTCTCCCCCACCTGGTTGCCCACAAGAATCACCTGTACTAGCTGCACCATCGATCCAACCTTCGACACATCCTTCCCCTAACTATCCCCCAACCCACTTACACCGCAAATGGCCAAAATCACAGCAAATTTCTCAAGACGATCGATACATTTTTGTTGGATCGCCATCACGAACTCAAATTTGACATCCGACCTTACACCCCTCTGAAATCCGTCACCGCTCCCCGTACCCACCCTTCACCAACCTTATCCAATCAGTGGAACCCACGTCAGACCAAAATTTTCCCATACATGCGTAACCTCTCTACATCGTTGGTAGCCTCGCAACTAGACTTGGCCAATGGGTTGGAGGCTAACTCATGGGTCGAACTTCAAGAGATTTCATGAATGGACCGGCCGGATCCGTTCTTTGGCCCGTCCGTCAACTGAGTGGGCAATGGACATGCGTCACAATGTCCAACCTGACCCAGCACGCAAATAAAAAATATCATACATCTAATAATATACTTCAAGTTTTGTTTTACATTATCAATATTATATCATTTTTTATAATTTACATGTCAAGTAACACGTACTATGGTAACTTAGATTTACAATGATTAAATGTATTCAAAAAACTTATTTATCTCTATAAATTATATTAAAAATGAGAAAAAAAACTTTACATTCGGCCCATTGGTCGACCCGGTCCAGCCCAGCCGAGAGATGGGTTGTGCTTGGGTCTTGAAGCATGGGGCATGCCGAGTCAAGCCCCAAACAAGGGATTTTAGAACTTCAGTATTCAGCCAAGCCCATGGCTCAACTTGGCCCGCACTTTGGCTAGGTCTACTTGCAACCCATGTCAACCTCAAAAAAGACCAGCAACATGAAAATTCCCATCGGTCGTTCACCAAGAAAAAAGACCTATAAGGCTAAATTGGTGAAAATCTCAATATCGATAAAAAGCCCAACTTTTAGGGCATGTTTGGTTGATGGGTTGGACTGGGTTGGGTTGGTTGGGGTTCCCCTGTAATAGTAAATTGTACCCCTGTGAATAGTAAACTGTGAAGAATTTTGAACCCAACCCAACTCAGTCCAACACAGCAACCAAACAGGCCCTTAAAGACGTTCGTCCCACATAGAGGTTCTGTCCTAACCAAATCTTTTTCTTTTGGCACCATCGATGGGCATATATCTTTCTCTAACCCCCCTAAACCCCACCATGTCCTCTCCAACCAACGAGAACCATGAAGGAACATCCTAGAAACGCAAGACGAGCTCCTCCCCAACCATGCAACGTCCACAAATGTCCCCAAGGGGACCATTTCTAGACCACTTCTAGTGATTGTTGACCCTTCACCCACAAGATCAAGGGACCTATATGAAGGATATGGAAGAATCCTCAAACGCATCACGGAAGCGTGAGGATCGCATCTTATACAATCAAGAGGGACTAGGCGCTGCTCAGTGCAACAGAATTAAAAAAAATGATACGATGAAATCACATGTTCCAAGAACGCTTCTCAGATCGTTTCATCTAAACCACATAATAGATAAAGGAATACCTCTTGTAGCGTGGAGAGTCCACTTGGCAGAGTTAAGATGCTGGACTTTGTGGGGGTGTCTCGCAATTTTGTTTGTGGTTGGAACGACGAGAAGTTTTGTTTACAAGAGGTGGCATATGGTGAAGGTACTCAATTTCTGTTGTGCTTAAGCGAAAGGTAGACGTCTCAGTTCTTTTTATCACTGACGTGTATGGACCATCTTGCAGCAGGAATATTATTGATTTGATTGATGAGTTGAGGTTGATCAGAGCCAGATACTCCTCTTCTACCTGGATTATTGGAGCGAATTGAAAGTGACACTCCATCCATAAGATAGACTGCACATGTGTGGCGGGGTTGATGGCAGTTCAGAAGCACTCTCTTGTTTTATTGGTGACTATGGTCTTCATATTGTTAACCAATGGGATGCACGTATACTTGGAGGTGCTTCAGATCTAGATCATGCATTGATAGTTCTAAACATCTTATGAGGCTCTCAAGTTGTTATTGTTGGGTGTGCCCACTCGAACCATACCTCGCTTTTGTGATCCTTAGGGGGGAGGTGCGCTCGAGATCATAGTTCAGATTTGGACGTGCTTGGCTTCTTGAGTACGGATGTTGGAATATGGTGAGCTCTTTCTGGAGCAAATGTCAGCCTGGGGTTTTGGCGGATATTCATCTGGCCACCAAGTTGTCTTTACTCTGCAGGCACCTTTGAGATTGCAATAGAAGTATTCAGGAACAATGACACAGGAGTAAGTAGTAGGTGCAAGAAAAGGCTACCCAGCTGGATTCTGTGGAGGACAAGCGAGATCTGAAGACTGAAGAATTGGAGCTGAAATCAAGGTAGCTTCAAGTAATCTACCTAGCGGATGGGAAGAAGGAAACAGAATGAAGACAAAGATCTAGACAACGATGGCTGAAGGAGGGGGTGGAAACATAAGATTCTTCCACTCCATAGCTAGTGGCAAAAGATGCGGAAACCATATTCAGAGTATAACGATGGATGTCGTGCATGCGAATGGCGAATTCTAAGTTGCCCATTCCAGCTCTCAGCAAGCGACAAGCGCATGATGGCTGGGGCTGGCGTGGGAGGGGTATTAAGGCACTCTCCTTGGTCCATGCAGATGCCTTAATCGTTCCATTTGGTGAGTAAGAGGTGGAGCTGGTTGTTAAGCAATTGAATAGAGATAGCACTCCTGCCTCTTATGGATTTTCAGTGGCTTTCTATAGAGATCTCTGGATTGATGCCAAAGAAGATGTTCTTGTTGTCTTACATGAACTCAGGGGAGGTAATCATGACTTTGAGTGTCTAAATAAAGCATTTGTATTCTTGCTACCTGTTGAAAGGAATGAATGAGATGCATTACCATTAATCCTAGAGCTCTCTTATATAGGAGAAAGCTCTATGGGTAATTTACATAAAGAGGATAAACAAAAACTACATAATAAAGTTACTCTAACACTCCCCCTCAAGCTGGAGCATATATATCCAACATGCTCAGCTTGGAACAACAAAGATGAAATGGACCCCTAGCAAGGGCCTTGGTGAATATGTCTGCAACCTGTTCTCCTGATGATACATGAGAAGTTGAAATAAGTCCTTTTTTAATTAAGTCTCGTGTAAAGTGGCAATCCACTTCAATGTGCTTCATCCTCTCATGGAAGGCTGGATTATTGGCTATGAACAGGGCTGCTTGATTATCACATTTCAGATGCATGGGAAGAGGAACATCAATGGTTAAATCTGTCAAAACGGATTTAACCCACATCATCTCAGCACTACCTTGGGCCATTGCCCTATATTCTGACTCTGCACTGGATCGAGCCACCACAGTTTGCTTCTTACTCTTCCAAGCTACTGGTGAGGTGCCAACAAATACAATAAAGCCTGAAGTTGACTTTCTATCATTAGGACACCCAGCATAGTCTGCATCAGCATAACCTGTGATGGATATAGAAGTATCTCTTCTATACAGAAGACCAGTACCTGGAGACGACTTCAGATATCTCAAGATCATAAAAACAGCATTCTTGTGAGCCTGCCTGGGTTGCTCCATGAATTGACTTACCCTATTAACCGCAAAGGCTATATCCGGTCGGGTAATAGTGACATACAAGAGCTTTCCCACTAGCTCTCTATATCGTCTCTTGTCTACCTCCACAGAGTCATCATCATAAAGTTTGACATTAGAATCCATAGGTGTAGCAGCTGGTCTACACCCTGCCATACCCGTCTCAGATAAGAGATCCGTAACATACTTCTTTTGTGTCATTACCATACCTTGCTTGTTCCGTGCAAACTCCAGCCCCAAAAAATAGCGAAGTGTACCCAAATCCTTCATAACGAACTGCTCGCCAAGAAACTTCTTGGCTGCTTGAATGCCCTGCTCATTACTGCCTGTAATAACAATATCATCAACATATACTAAGATGATCACAGTACCTCGCTGATCTCTCTTAACAAAGAGAGTATGATCTGCTGTAGATCTGACGAAGCCCTTCTGTTCAATCAACTCCGAGAGCTTCTGAAACCAAGCCCGTGGACTCTGCTTCAGGCCATATATGGCCTTATGGAGACGACACACCATACTAGATTCCCCCTCAGCCGCAAACCCTGGCGGCTGCTGCATATAGACCTCTTCCTGCAAGTCACCATACAAGAAGGCGTTCGTGACATCAAGCTGAAATAGGGGCCAGTCTCGGACAACAACAACTGCAATGAGAATCCGTAAGGTAGTATGACGGGCTACTGGAGAAAACGTCTCCTGATAGTCCACCCCATATGTTTGGGTGAACCCACGAGCAACCAATCTGGCTTTGTATCTATCAACCGTACCATCTGCCCGATGCTTAACAGTAAAAACCCATTTGCTTCCAACAATGGATGCACCTAGTGGAGGATGCACAATACTCCACGTACCACGTGACTGCAACGCCGCCATTTCCTCTTCCATAGCTAAACGCCACGGGCTGCTCTGTAGGGCCTCCTGATAAGACCGTGGAATGTGTACTGCCGATAACCCAACAACAAAGTTGCGAAAGTCCGGGGACAAACGCTCCAATGACGTCTGAGGGCAAAAATCCATCGCATATTTGAGATTCACCGTCCGAGCACGCTTCTGCCGTCTATGAGCAATAGGGATATGTAGGTCATCGACAGAAGGAATAACAGTATCATCAATAGCCTGTACATCAGTACCCTGTTCATCCATCTGCACATTCAAATCACCTGTGCCATCAGTAGAACTCAAATGATCAGTACATACCTCGGGCGTGCTGGATGATGGAGGAGGCACATGAGCAGAGGGCCGTCGCTGATAGACCTGAGGATAATGAACAGTAGCTGGTGGTGGCGGTGGTGGTGGTGGTGGTGTAGGCTGTGGTGGTGGTGGAGTAGGCTGTGGTGGTAGATGAGAGCATGGAACAGATGGAGGTGGAGGCGGCACATAGATGTTGTCTCCTTCCTCTGAGTGAGTGAGTCTGTCACCTGTAGGAGAGAAATACATAATGGACTCACAGAAGGTGACATCTGCACTGACGTAGTACCTTCGTTTAACTGGATCAAAACACTGATATCCCTTCTGGGTTTTGGAATAACCCACAAACACACATTTGACAGCTCTGGGAGAGAGCTTGTCAAGACCAGGAGAAAAACAATGAACAAATGCAACAGACCCAAAAACACGTGGTGTTAGGGAGAACAGATCCTTCTCGGGAAACGCAGTCAAGAACGGAATCTTCTCCCCTAACATTGTCGAAGGCATACGGTTAAGAAGATAACAGGCAGTTAGAACCGCATCCCCCCAATAGGAGTGAGGGGCACGGCTCTGAATCAAAAGGGTTCTGGTCATATCCAACAAATGACGATGCTTCCGTTCAGCCACCCCATTCTGTTGGGAGGTATAGGCACACGACGTCTGATGCACAATCCCATGAGACATATGAAATTTGGAAAGTTGGGTACTACACAATTCTAGAGCATTGTCAGACCGTATGTACTTCACTTTAGCAGAGAAAATATTTTTTATTTCAATAATAAAAGCTTGAATAATATGACCAGCATCAGATTTATTTTTAAGAAGAAAGACCCAAGATAGTCTAGAGAAATCATCGACAGCAACAAGATAAAACCTGTACCCTTGAAGATCAGGGACACGACTGGGACCCCAAATATCAAAGTGAAGTAACTCAAACAGACTATGATGACTCGGACCTAGACGACTCTGGAACGACGACCGGTGATGTTTCCCAAGCTGGCATGCCTCGCATTGAAAAGTAGACCTGGGAGAAATCTGGGGAAGGATATGGACCATTTTTTGCAACAGAAGATGACCAAAGCGGAGATGCCATGTGTAAGGTGAGACAGACCCAGCACGAACAGAAGAGACACCAGCGTAAGGAGACTGTACCAGTCTATAGAGACCGCCTCGCTCACGGCCAGTTCCAATCACTCTGCCCGTTAGGATGTCCTGAAACACAAGAGCAGATGGATCAAATATGGCACGACAATGTAAGTCTTTAGTGATTTGACTAATGGACAATAGATTCATGGAAAAATTAGGAGCATAAAGAACATTCTGAAGCCGTATCACAGGGGTCAATTGCACCTCCCCCTGACCAGTAATGGGAGAATGTGTCCCATCAACTATCACCACGGAGCGGCCTGTCTGGGTTGTAATAAAACCATCCAACTGCTTCTTGTTACCACATAAATGGTGAGAAGCTCCTGAGTCCATGATCCATTCTGATAGATCTGCACTGTAACTACTAGTAAGTGCATACATTGTACCTGAATAGGATGCTGAGCTGGCTATCTCTGATGATCCTGAAGTACTAGCTGATCCCTGACCAGGAATGATCTCCCGAAGTCTCGCCACTAACTCCTCAAACCTCTGATCCGGGATAAGGGAAGGACCTCCTTCCTGCTGAGCCTGCTCCGCCACACGTGCCGTAGTAGTAGGAAACCCATGCTTGGAGTAGCATGTTTCCTCAGTGTGCCCAGTCCGGCGACAGTAGGTGCACGACTGTCTAGGAGGTCTGCTACCTCCTCCTCCTCGACCGCGACCGCCTCTACCTCGAAAATGTGAATAGCCTCCTCTGCCACGAGAAGATGCCATGGCTGAAGGTGTCGAACCTCCACCATGAGATATGGAGAGTCTACTCAGCCTGCGATATGCCTCCTCCATAGGTGGGATGGTGGCATCTGTAAGAATCTATGCTCGGGCGGCATCATACTCCGGATCAAGGGTTGCTAGAAACACTCTAGTCATCACCGAGTCCCTGTATGCTTTGAGCTGCTCCGGTGTAGCTATCAAAGGAATGTACCTGTGTAGCTTCTCAAACATACCCCTCAGAGAGGTGTAGAGGGTATGGAGAGGACGCCCGTTTTGCTTCGAGATGAAGATATCATGCTGAAGTTGTAAGATCTTGGAGTCGTTCTTTACCGGAGAATATGTGGCTGCCAGAATATCCCACATAGCCTTCACAGTGGGTTGACTCAGAATGTCATTGGCTATTTCCATGGACACGGTCCCAGATAGCCATACACGCGCATAAGCGTCGTCAGCCTCCCATGAGGCGTTAACCCCAGTCTTGTCAACAGGTTCCTCTTGTGTGAGGATATGCTTCTTGCCATTGCATTGCATAAGACTCATGAACTGCATGGCCCACAGTTCATAGTTCGTACCGTCCATCTTCACAACTGGTGCTGGACCTTTGAAGGCACCCAGGGACGGAAGATCTACCTTGTTATCTGACATGACAACAACAATAACCTGTAACTGGGGTTACACAACCTGACAACAATGTCTACTTATACATGTACCCAACACGGTTATACGCACAAAACATGTGCAATGAAGGAAGCACTGCTAGGACATACGGTGCATATGCACACGACTTGCACGCTAAGACAGAACACGCGCATAAGAAATCACGCGTCACCAGAACCTGCACAGGACTTGCGCATAAGGCGTGCGCAGATGACTGCTGCTGATGAGTAGCGTCACGCACAGATGGAAGAAGCTGCTTCACGCGCAGGCACAGGGGTTGGACAAGAGATGCTTCACGCACAGGGGCTTCTTGTGCACACGCACACGCGCGCAGGGGTGTCTCCACGTGCGTGCAAGCATAGGCGTGCTACACGCGCAAGATCGAGAAGGCGGCGCTACAGAGCCCCTTCGCAGAACCGGAGAGAGTCGACACGCGCTACCGGAGAGGGCTGCGCATGACCGAGAATGCGCGATTGGGAGGTGCGCGAACAACGGCTCAGCCGCACGACAGCGGCTCAGCCGCGCGTACGACGGGGTAGGGGCGGCGCCGATCGAGAGAAACGAAGAGAGAGAGGCCGGCGGGTGGGGTAGGGTTAGGGTTAGGTTTCAAAACTCCGGCCTAGGACCGTCGCTCTGATACCATGTTGAAAGGAATGAATGAGATGCATTACCATTAACCCTAGAGCTCTCTTATATAGGAGAAAAGCTCAATGGGTAATTTACATAAAGAAGACAAACAAAAACTACATAATAAAGTTACTCTAACACTACCAAAGAGGGAGATCTTGAGTAGGGTGGAGGACTATATGCATATTGCACTTTCTAATGTTGTCTACCTCATCATTGCAAATGTTTTGGCTAACCATCTTCGTGGTGTCCTATGGGATATTATTCCCCCAAGCAGATAGCTTTTGTTCCTGGCAACGCTATGGCGGACAGTTGGGTCTTTTCATCGGAGATCATCTTGGATTAGAAGCGATCTCAAGGAAAGGGTTTGTTGTGGAAGTTATATTTCTCTCAAGCCTATGATTGTTTTGACCGGAGATTCTTCTGTATGTCACTATAGAAGAGAGGTTTTTCGAAGATGTGGATTGCATGGATTTATGGAGACATCGACTGCTTCATAAGCAGAGCTCATGAATGGTCGGCCCGAAGGAGGGTTTTTCCAGCCATAGATGGGTGTATGTCAGGAGTTCCCTTTGGACCCCTTCCTTTTTGTGATCACAACGCAGGCACGGGCAATTATGATGCGATTGGCGGTGGCAGGTGGCCTATGTTCGGGATATGGCAAAGAGGAGATCTTTATTCCAATACTCCAATATGTAGATGACACTATACTCTTCCTTGATGGTGAGTTGGATCAGATTCTACGAGTAGCGGATATAATGAGCATATTTGGCGATATTTTTGGACGGTGGCATAATAATGATAAATTCACCTTTGCCCTTTTGGTATGACCCAATACGAGATTCTTGATATGGGAGTTGTAGCCTCACTGTTGTGTACTTGGGCCCCCCCTTTGGTGGTGGGTCATCTTCGTCCCTCAGATTTGAAGATTGTACTCGACAAGTTAGAGTGCACACTGGCTGTTTGGAAGGCTAGAATGCTCTCTATAAGTGGGAAGCTAGTGATGTTCAAGCATGTTTTTTCTACTATATCCATTTTCTTTTTCTCCATGCATTTGCTTCCGGTTGGGGTACGTCAAAATACGGAGTCGACGATGAGACTTTTTTTTCTGTGTAGATGGGAGACAACAGAAGAATGGCATTCATCTCGTGGACTGCGAAACTTTGTGGGGGCACTAAAACTTGAATGCATGAACAAAGCTCTTCTAGCAAAGTGGGTGATTCGATTGTGGGGTAAGTTGAATGACTTGATTTGTAGTCTGGTTTGAAGTATCAGCAGTATTGGTGGCTCTTTGGAGGTGAATGGCGTGCGGCTTCCCTCCTCTCTTAGGTAAGGAATTACCTGGATCCTTCCGAGCTTAAGGGAGAAGTTGTGCCCATTGCTTGGAGATGGAGAATTACTCTGTTTTAGCTTGACAAATGGTCTGGTTTAGGTGCGTTGAAGGGTCACTATCCCAAATTTTTTGCACTTTCAGAGGACCGCTATATTGTTGTGGGGGCAGACTTGGGACTTGGGGACATGGAGCCCCTCATTTACGACAACTTTTTTGAAGCAAAGATTGCAAGACTACTTGGCTTTGCTTGGGAACCTAGCAGATTTGGACAAAGCTTCAGCTGGTAGAGAGCACTTTGTCAAGGCCATTGGCAACTTCATGGTGAAGAAGGCATACATATTTTTCACTAGCAGCAATAGTTCACTTGCTGTTGAGTTTAGGCATGATTGCAAGATCATTTGAAAAAGTAAAATTCCTTAATGGGTGATTTTTATTTTTTTGTTCAGGCATATTAGGCTGCTTGAAAAGGTTCAAAGAGATCATTTGTTACACACATGTGACTCAGTATGTAACAGATGTGAAAATCAAGAGGATATCGAGCACTTTTTCTTTCGATGCAACCTATCTTCGTCGGTTTGGGAGGGGACTAGTTTCCCTTAGCTCAGAAGTGAAGAGTTTGACTCTTTTTAGTGTTCCATTAGATCAGTGTACGACAACTCACAGGAGGACATCTCAACTCACAGGAGGACATCTCTTCGATCTTTTCTCTCCTATGGTTTATTTGGTGTGCTCGTAATGCTTTAATCTTTTCTGGAATTTGATTTTATCCTGAGAATGTACTAGGGCATTTCAGGTCCTGATTTTAGTATGGCAAGTTGTATATATTTTTTTAATTTGATTTAGTATAAATATGTGGTGGGTCCCATCTCGGGGAGCCACCCTCTTTTCCGCTTAAAAACTCTTTCATGTCACTGCAACCTCCCACCCTATCCCCACGTAGAGGAATCTGTTTCGGAAGTCAACACAAACCATCATGTTTTGTGAGAGGGTGTGGTGTCTACTTTTAATTTCTGGGGCGATGTTAGCAATCGTGTTTGCAAGAATCAACTTACCGTCAATTGCCACGATGACATCCTCAAATATGATGTTATGCAATGTTAAGGCGCATTTTACGAAAGAGGTAGGAGTCTTAAGCGAGGATGTGAGAAGGGTGGACCTTGGAGTACGGTTAGAAGTTACTATTCTGGAGTATAACATCCGAGACCACACAATCTCCGGAATGCGTGTGAAATAGTCTCTGAGGGGACAATGCACGTCAAGCCTTTATTGAGATGCCTTGAAATTTTATCCCAAAATGCTGGAAATGCTCATAGAGCACCCGATTCTTGGTGTTGTGACCCAGGTAATATAATAGTATGCAGAGTGATTCTCGACCTTTACATGTTTCCTTCAGGCATGCGTAGAGTTGTGTGATGGTGTCAGTGTACATGTGAAACTCCTTGAACAATCTCTCGATATGGCCATTTAACATCTCTTGGATCCATATGTGCCCTGTACGGATCGATGTGTATTTACAGGCATGGGGGTGTAATCACCAATATGATTTTCATACTCCTCTTTCTCTTCGAGTAGTACTCGCAGATAGAGCATGTTGAACATGACCAAATTGTATCTCATCATGAGTATGGTTGCCATGCTGTCCATTTCTTGATTCATAGACAACACAAATATAATATGTGCACCTACTCAAATCGATAAATTTATGTATAAGGATATATATAAAACTACTATGTATATTCCTAAACAAGAATTTATAGTTACTGCATAAAGTTTAGACTAAACTATGTAGCATTCAAGGAATCAAAATAGTTTAACCAACAGTAGGAGGAACTAGAGAGATACACATGCAACTATTGCAATCTGTGGAGAGGATAGTGAGAAATCTCACTAGGGCTTGTTCAAATGAATGCCCACCCAAGCCGCTAGTTTAACTGGTATAGACTTTGCATGGTTGAAGATGATCCCCTCATACGGGTCACGTATGTTGTGTGAAAAGCTTGATTTGTGCATCGGACAGTATGCCTAGAAGCAATGCCTCCAACTCGTCTAGAATTTCCTCCATACCTTCGTTAGGGTTCTTCAGCATCTGAGCATTGATCTGCTCCAGTTGTAGCTCCAGCATCTGCTCGGTAAGCTAAACGACATTTTCTCTAACAACTTGGAAAGCTGGAGGGGCATCGGTGCTAGATCGCTTACCGGTCGGGTGATTATCCTCATGAATCTCTACATCACCTCCTACGAGTCGACTGGGTCGTCTGCCGCCATCCTCAGATGTATCAAATTTATACTAGAGCTCGTCCGTGAATGTCTCCTATGTTGATGTGTCTCCCTTAAAGAAGGCAATGAATGATCCAGGTGGCATGATTTTCGATGAGAAGGCATAGGTCCCCCCAGTAGTGTACTCCCCTACCATGGCCTCTACCATGACGTAATGGAGGAGTGTCTTCGTTCAATAGGGTTTGTATGCCTTGCCGATCTGAAATAGATTCCATGCGACAGAGGCGATACAACTATCATGGCATGTATAGTTCGAACGAAGTTATTGCACACCGTGAGCCAAGCTGACTCATCGGAAGAGACAACTGTGTAGGAGGTCGGATCCCAGCCCACTCGTTCTTTGTCATCATGTAGACAAAGCTGTCATAATCCTTATTTATTGTTTTGAATCGGTTGTTTAGCTTCGGCTTGTCCAGTTCTTCCCAGTTTGCACTTTGAAGTGGACGACAATGCTTTGCTAGGTGGGGGTGCGAAGGACCCACCGACCCATTCACCTAAGTCGGAGTAATGCTTGGAGAGTTGTATAAAGTATACTATAGCAGTAGTTGGTATTCGTTTGTAGTGGCTATACTTGTTTAGGCTTCATATTTGTCAAAAATGCTATTGCAAAATGAAACATAGGTTAGAGTCATTTCCTTTTTTATTTCAATCTAATCTTGCATCTTAAACACTTCAATCATGATTATATCCTAATCTTCGTTAAACAATTCCAAACTTCTGACGTCTAGGTGTTATTTCTATGGCATGATTACGTAAGCTTCTATGTGCAATTTTCTAATCCACCTTCAGGATCCATTAAAATATTAGTCATTACAAAGAAATTGATAGGAGACGGGCAACAAGTTGCTTCGCCAATCCCTTTTGGATGGCAAATCCAATCCTTCCAATTACCATTTAGATTTTAGCAGCTATTGTTCTCTAATCCGAACACATTTTTATTCCTCGCACCCAACTAAATAAATAAGGATAAAAAATAACCCCTCGTTGTCTTATCTACACAAAATCAATTCCTTGAATTTGTCTTAGGTAAATTATAAAAAGGGTTTGATGGGGCTGCCTCGGAGCAGCCCACGAGCTGTCTCGCATCTTTTCCTGTAATTTTATTTTTTTTTTGAAAAATATCATCATATATATACTTATCTATATATGCCTCTAATCTATCATTTGAATTTCGTCAGAAACAAAGATTTTTATATCCTCCATCTAAAATCGGTCGATTACAACAATTGTTTAAACTGTTAAAATTACATGTTCTAGATGGATGACATATGAGTCTCTCTTTCTGACGAAATTCGAATGACATATTAGAGGGATATATATAGATAAATACACATGTTGATATTTTGCAAAAAAAAAAAGAAATTAAAAAAAAACGAGTGAGGGCAGCCAATGTGGCCAGCCCCCTTTTTTTTCCTTACAAAAATGACCCAAAATATGTATCGATTCCCAATTAATCAAAGATCTCAACTTTCAAGTGTAAAAAGTGTGGACTAATCTTACTTTTTTTTCTCAAGTACAAGCCTCTATCAGCTTCCGCAGCCCGTGTATGTTGACGTGTAATTAACATCATTTTTTAGTTTTTGGGGAAAATTACACTGACTATACACTCGATTTCAATGTCATACATTAACTTTAAAAAGTGACAATGTGATACTAGATTTTTATTATCCCTTCCAATGTGGTTTTGAGCTATAGTGATTTAAGGTTAACAAGTCAAAACATCAACTAAACTTCAATAAAAAAATCACATTAAGGCAAATCTTAAAGATCGGTATTGTGTTAATAGTTTCGAAAGTTCATATACAACATTAAAATCTGGTATTCCGTGTAGGGACATTTTTGTAGTTTACTGTTCTTCATCCTTTGTCATTAGGGCTGGTTATCGAGTCTAAGGAGCCGACCTAAGGCTGGGCTCGGGCTCGATAAGACCAATTGGGCTCGGGTTCGAGCTCGAGCTCGATGGGCTCGATAAGTCTTGAATCGAGCCGAGACTCTTAACGAGCCTGGTCTGGGCTCGAGCCTATTCAGACTCGTTAAGGCAATAGGTGTTTTTTCGATGAAAATGTGTTTTGCCTGGGCTCAAACTAGAGACCTCCTTTTTAAAGATCATCTACCTTACCAATAAGCCACCACCTAAGTTGTATATAAAAGTTAAATTATAATATATATTGTAACATTCTGCTTGTTAATAAAAAAGAAAAAATACTAAATATCTAACTATAACCGAGATTAACATAGATAAAAGGTATAAAATCCAAGTCTACAACATAGTCCACCCAACATTGTTGTTATATAAACAATATAAAAACATAATCCGCCATTAACAATGTTGCAAAACTGATGCAAATAAAAATAAAAATCATTATAGTTTCACAAATAGAATATATATATATATATATATATATTCCTTATCGAGCCCGTTATTCAGTTATCGAGCTGAGCAAGGCTCGCCTCGAGCTCAGCTCGATAAACTATCGAGCCCAAAAATCTGGCTCGGACTCGGCTCAATAGCTTACGAGCCAAGCTCACGAGCCCTTATCGAATCGAGCCCAAGCCTGACTCATCGAGCCGTGACTCAATAGCTAACCCTATTTGTCCTATTCTAATCGGATCCTTGTCGGAGTTGTCTCCCATACCCGTAACTCAGAATTTCTATGCTCGGCCGGAGCGCTCATTAAAAAAGTGGTCCGTTCCACCAGATGCTAGAAGTTTGAAATACCTAAACAAAGTAAAGGGCATGTGTGTAAAAAGTCCATGAAATACGACCGAGGAAAACGTTGAATCACCTCAACGTCGAGTACATTTCTCCTGCAGTGGAATCTGTCCTCCCAACAAGCCTTGGTCCCCAAGGTTATATATAAAATTATATTGAGAATAATCCGTGTGTCCCAAGAAATCCGAATACGTATATTTTCTGTTAACTTCCAAAACTACAAAATCATATCCCAACGACTCCCCATACACAACCGAGCCCAAAGAAGCAAGAGGAGATGAGGAGGGAGGGAAGGCAACATGGTGTGGTCAGGACCCATGCGGTCAGGACCCAACCTCCGCGCAAGCTCCGCCAAACCGGTCCATCTCCTACGCCATCCTCTCCAAGGACACCCACAGACCTCTCGCCGCCTCCTCCCACAGCCGGCGCGTTCACTAGAGTCCCTTCGAAACCCACCAACCACTCCAAATTCACCGGCAAATGTCGCCGGACCGCTTGCAGGCTCCACCACCTCAACCCGCCGTGCAAATCCAAGGACAAGGTCAAGGGATCCCGGAAGTTCCTGCATGTCGAGGTTTCAACGATGAATGATGAAGATGACATGTTTGAATATGTTTGAATTGGACGATGCATCAGAATGGATGTAGAAGCAAGACTACGTATATAATTGAGTTTTTTACACATGTACCCTTTCGAGTTTCAAGAAGTACAGTTATGTCCTTATATTACATCAAAGGAAGGGTAGCACTTGTAAGAATACAAAGAAACGCGAGTTACTAAAAAAAGATAGAGACGTAAATGTAATTTAATAAGATCAGAGGAGCAAAATTATAAAGAATTGTATATAATTTGGACACTATTAGCCGCATACATGGAGGTGAGGGAGATTGAAGAGGCCAAAGATGATTTTGCTGAGTATATATGTATGATGCTGTAAATTGTAACAATAAGGATGCATGCTTCGTATTTCTTCACAGCTTCATTTGCTCTGTTTCTTTTCCGACTTGTTACATTGATAGTCATTAAAATAACAAAAATTGATTCACGAAGGTTTATCGAATCACTTCCCAATTACAAACTAAAAATGTCTGTGTATCATCCAGCAGTGTGAGCCAGACTTGGGTCTAGTCTTAAATATTCATAAAACTGAACTATTTTGGCCTACATGTAATGGTAGGAAGCTTTCGAAAGGGTTGTTCCCAACAGGTATTGGGAGACCTTTATTAGACGTGAAGTTGCTTGGTGTGGCGGTTAGTATGGATAAAAATTTTATTAAAGGTTTGGCCCTGGAAAGGGTTGCTAAAACTGTGAAGTTGATGCATCTTCTTCCTCAGTCGGGTGATTCATAGAGTGAGCTTCTTTTACTCCATTCATGTGTGGGTATAACAAAACTTTTATTTGATTTGAAAACTTGCCAACCTATGTACATGAAGGAGGTAACATTATTATTCGACAAAGGCTTACGAGAGCTATTGAAGACTGTTGTTTGCGGAGGCTCCTTTTTTGAAGACCTCCAATGGAAGGTAGCTTCATTTCCCATTCGGTTTGGCGATTTGGGGCTACATTCAGTAGTTGATGCTTCATCATATGCTTTTGTGGCTATCAGGGTGTAGTCTTGGGATCTTCATGATCATATTTTGCAAGACAATGAGATTTACGATATGGACTCTGTTTTTTTATCATGCTCTTCATCGAGTTCATGATATGATTCCCTCATTCGACTTCAGTCATTTCTCTAGAAAGGACACCGTCCCCCAAAGATCAAAAATGGTTTGGCGAGTGTCTTTTTTAACAAAATAATTGAGGGCATGGAGATGAAATTTGACATGATTGTTAGACATAAGGCAATTTTTTGGTGTTTTCAAGCTGATCATGCTCAAGATTTTCTCCTTGCTATTCCTATTGATGGACTTGATCTGCGCATGCCACCGGTGGAGTATTGCAATATCCTCATGTATCACCTCATGATTCCTTTATTTCCAGTTGATGAGATATGCCCATTTTATCATAAGACAAGCTTAGACAGTTTCGTGGATTATGCAGTTCATTGCATGGAGCTTTCGGGTTTTAAATATAGACACGATCTTGTTTGAGATGTTTTATTTGATGTACTCATATGTGCGGGTGTTGCTGCTAAGAAAGAGACGCTTGTGAACTTTTTAACTGATCCGCACGAGGGAAGATCCACACTTAGACCTGATGATATATTGATCTTTAGAAACAATTGTTATGCTCCAAACAAGTTAGTTACTAGGAAATGAGAGAGGGCCGAAGAGAGTGGCGACGGAAGGCTAGAGATTCTCGGGTGAGCCACGTTGAGGAAGAAGGTTGGAAGACGGTCACCGGCAGGAGGTTTCGTCGGAAAAGTACCAAGTGCTTTCGATGTGGGTGGTTAGGCCATCGGGCGGCCTCATGTGTGGCAAAGGTCCGCTACCTTGCTTGCAGCAGAGTTGACCATTATAGTTTCACCTGTGGAAGGTTTCGCCACTTACCCGTCGACAATTGCGTTGTTGATAGCTGGCAGCAGGCGTCAAAGTTTATGGATACTCAAACGTTTGTGTCGAAGTGCATGTTGTCAAAGGTCTCTCTGAGAGGGCGCTTTTTTGTAGAGGTGGTGATTGTAGAACGGTTGTTGACCAAGTGGCCAAGAACCGTCGCCGCCCGATCCGGGGGGGCGGCAGTTGCGGCGTGGTTGGGTCGCAAGGAGGACCGCAACATCCGGGGCGTGGGGGAGGGGGCGGACTTGGCGAGGGGTGAACACGCCCCTATATATAGATCTACCTCACATGGGAGGAAGATCATCATCCGAGAACAACCTCGCCATAGGGAGCCCCCTCTCATTCTCTCCATCTCTCCCTCTCTCTATTCTCTCTCGTTCAACAAGAAGAAGGTGAAGACGCCTACGTACCTCGACTCGATCCTTGACTGGTATCAGAGCAATTGTCGCTGTTGCGTTCCTCCGCCATCGAGCTGCTCTGGTGGTGGCGTCGCCGGGACTACGATCGCTGATCGGCTTCAGCTTTCCTGTCCGCCGCCGCTAGCACTTTCTTTTTCCCAAACCTAAACGAGAGGAAACCCTAAGGAGAGGTAACATCGTTTTTTTTGTCATATTTGAATATCACGTGAATACATATCACGTGAATGCAACGGTACTGGAAAAGTTGTTTGCACTCTATTTAAGCCATATTACATATCACGTGAATACATATCACGTGAATACATATCACGTGAATGTAACGGTACTCTCTTTAAGCCATACATATCACGTGAAAAGTGTTTTTTTGTTGTTTGTTCCGTTGATTATTTATCAAAATTAAAGTGGAAGTTTTTTTTCAATCTTGCCGTTCTTTTAGAAATTAAAAAAAAAACTTGAGGAAAGGATTATTTTTTTGTGAAACTAGATAATCTTATATCTTTAGGCACTTTGTTCGATAAGTTAATTTTTTTAAACCTTATCAAAAAGAGGGCTATTTTTGCTTAATTAACTCACGTATTCAACTGTTATTGTTTGATGTTTTGTTTTGCATTAAGATTAAAGCTGACTATAGTTGCTATTAAGTTGCTCAAACAATATTGATCTAGTTTTTTTTAAAAAAAAAGGTTGATGAAGAGCCTTGTTACTTTTAGATTTTAATGTGTTTATTAATGTTTAAGATAGAAGTTAATATCTTTGTTGGTTAAATTAGAGTAATATTATCAAGTTTTTTTTAAGTGGTATTGCCGTTTTTTTACCTTAATTACTTGAATCTTATTAAGAATCCCATTGATTACCTTCAAACAATATAGGCTGCTTAATTTTTTAAAAAAAAATTGTTGATAAATTTTTTTTGCTTAAATTATATATATGTATATATATTGCATCTCTGTTGGAATCTCATTTCTTTATTGATCTTTGATTTATTGATTGTGTTTCCTTGTAGTCAAAAAGTTTTTTATAATAAACCGTTAACTTACTTATTAAAACACGCTTGCAGTTTTTTTTGTATAACTTGTTAATCCTGCATCCTTATTAACTTTTAGGCACTTTGTCGGATGAACCTCATTGCTTAACCTCTGTACAAAAGGCTTCACTTTCAACTTAACCATACATAATAGTTGTATTTTGTTAATTTTTTTTGAAATCTTTACTTATTCTCGTACAATTTACTTTCTTTGTCCAACTGCTTCGTTAAAGTTTTTTTTTGTAAAATACCTATAAATCTCAAACATTCTTATATTTATTTCATTAGATCAACAAAAATGACAAGCAAGATGATTGCCACTGAGGTAGGGAAAATTGAGTACCTGAACGGTACCAATTACGAATTATGGAGTAGAAAGATCTACTATGGCCTGTTGCACGATAGCATACACACCATTATAGACAAACCTGGCCCAACTTTATCTGAGAATCCAACTGTGGATGAAATTAGGTCCCGCGAACAGTGGGAGAAAATAGATAATAGGGCTAGGAGCTTTATGCTGACCCATATGGATCTGAACCTGATTCGGGTCTTTGAGACCTGCGAATCAGCTTACGAGCTCTGGACCGCGGTTAAGGAGAAATATCACTCCAAATCCGAAGTGAGCGTCCAGCTTCTTCTACACAAGTACAACTCGTATAGAATGAAGGAATCTGAAAGCGTCCTCGAGCACGTGAACAAGATGATCGTGATGGCCAAGGATCTTGCGGCTGCTGATTGCGCAATTCCGGAGAGGATGCAGATCGCAACCATACTAGGAAGTCTCCCTCCGTCATTCGACATGGTTGCCACATCTCTGAGGATGAACGGCAACATTAAGTCGGTGACGGACCTACCTGCACAGCTGGCAATTGAGCAAGACCTCTCCAAACACAGATCGAAAGCTGAGATCTTTGAGGTCGAGGAGGAAGAAGAAGCGAATGCTGTGCACACGAAGAAAAGGCTAGGCCCCTCCAAGGCGAATTTCAAGGGAAAGAGTGGGAAATACCCACGCGGCTCTTGCTACGGTTGTGGCAAATATGGCCATTTCAAGGTCAATTGCCCCAATAAGAAGAAGCCGGGAAATTCTAAAGTACCTGAAAATAAAGGCAAGAAGAAGATGGAATTCGCGGCTGTCGTAGAATGCAACTCTGTCATCACGGACAGTGATGGATGGTGGATCGACTCTGGAGCAACCAGACATATCGCGAAGACGAAGGAGGGCCTGGTGGACTTCAAGGAGCTGAGCAAAGGTGAACAGAGGATCTTCATGGGGAACAACACCTACCTGGACGTGGAAGGTGTTGGAACATACAGACTTGACCTGGGGGATAGCATTATGGTACTGAATGATGTACTATATTCCCCAGGGATACGTCGGAACCTGATATCTGTCCCAGTGCTGCAAGAAAGACTTTGAAGTTAGGTTTTATAATAAGCGTGTGTCAATAGGCAAGAATAAAAAGGTCTATGCGATGGGAAAGTTTGTACCCGAGCATGACCTATTCTGTCTTCCTGTAATAACTTCTAGTGAATCAATGAATGTCTCTTCTGATTATTCCTTGTGTTGTTTGTCTGATTATGACTTGTGGCACATGCGACTGGGTCATCCCGGAAATTCTAAAATGGATCAAATGATTAAGGTAAATTTATTGCCTAAAATCACGGGTGCAAGGACATTGCCCTGCGAACACTGTCTGACCGGTAAAATGACGAGAAAACCCTTCTCAACCGGAATTCGGTCAACAGAGTTACTAGGTTTGATCCATTCAGACATATGTGGACCACTGAGCGTCAGTACACATAGAAATAAGGAATACTTTATAACATTCATTGATGACTACTCTAAATTCTCCTATGTCTATCTCTTAGGAAGAAAATCGGAGGCACTTGAAACATTTAAGAGATATAAGACGGAAGTGGAGACAAGATTGGGAAAACCAATCAAAACTCTTAGGACAGAAAGAGGTGGGGAATATAACTCAAAGGACTTTGAGGATTATTGCATTCAAGCAGGCATTCGTAGGCAGACTACAATGCCATATACACCACAGCAGAATGGTGTAGCAGAAAGAAAGAATCGAACTTTGATGAATGCAGTAAGGTGTATGCTTTCACACTCAGGACTCTCAAAGCAATTCTGGGGAGAGGCAGTGTTGACTGCGAACTATATACAGAATAGGATTCCCACCAAGTCCGTAGAATCAACGCCATATGAAATATGAAATGGCAGAAAGTCCGAATTGGGCCATCTCCGGAAATGGGGATGTGTTGCACATGTTCTGGTACCAAGTCAGCTTAGGGACAAGCTAGACTTCAGGACATTAAAATGCAAGTTTATTGGATATAGTGAGAATTCTAAAGGATATAGGTTCTTTCATGAAACTAAAGGTCTGATCGAAAGTCGTGATGCAACCTTTCTTGAAATTCATCAAGAAAAGGAGCATGAAGTAGAGGAATCAGATCCTCTGATTGTCTTACCAGACAATGAAGACGACTTGAGCATTAGACAAGACCTTGATGATGATATCGATCATCCAAATGTAGAAAATGAACCTATGGAACATGATGATCCTTTAGAGGAAGTGGGTGGACCCACACAACCCACGAGTATAATCGGCAACAAGAGACCCAGAACACGGCCCGCATGGATGGAAGATTACCATTTCTATGGATGCGAGGCGTCGTGCTACACCGTGGATGAGGATGTCGTGGATTGTACAGATCCCATATCTTTTGATGAAGCTATGGCTTCATCTGAGTCGGAATCATGGTCGGCCGCCATGAGAGATGAGTTGGACTCAATCGAGCGAAACGGTGTTTGGGAATTATGTGATTTGCCAGAAGGTAGGCAATCCATAGGATGTAAGTGGGTATTCAAGAAAAAGTACCGAGTTGACGGTACTGTTGATAAATACAAAGCCAGATTAGTTGCCAAGGGTTATACTCAGCAAGCTGGAATAGATTTCCAGGAAACCTACTCTCCAGTGGCTAAGTTTGCATCCATTCGGATGATCTTAGCCATAGTCGCATATATGGATTTGGAATTATTCCAAATGGATGTGAAGACGGCCTTCCTTAATGGAGAATTAAGGGAGGAGATTTATATGCGACAACCTGATGGATCTCAGGTTGAAGTTCAGGAGAAAAAGGTTTACAGGTTAAGAAAGTCATTATATGGCTTAAAGCAGTCTTCACGGCAATGGTATCTCAAATTTCATGAGAAAGTTGTTCAATTTGGATTTGTTTCAAATAAATTGGATAACTGTGTGTATGTCATGAAGAGTGGGAGCAGGTTTGCAATCATGTCATTGTACGTAGATGACATTCTGCTCGCAGGTAATGACATACAAATGCTCAATGAAATCAAGCAGAAATTGAGCAATGAATTTGAGATGAAGGACATGGGCGAAGCATCCTATGTTCTTGGAATTCAAATAACAAGAGACAGGGACTCAAGGACATTGAGCCTTAGTCAAGAAAGATATTTGCATACTGTATTAAGGAGATTTGGAATGCAGAATAGCACTCCAGCTCAAACACCACTTGTGATGGGAAAAAGACTCAGTAAGAGTCAGTGTCCCGGAAAGGGGCAGAAACCTTTAGATGTACCATATGCACAGGCGGTAGGAAGTTTAATGTATGCAATGATGTGTACTCGACCTGATTTAGCTTATCCAGTAAGCTTAGTCAGTAGATATCAAAGCAATCCCGGTCCATCACATTGGGAAGCTGTAAAGAGGATTCTTCGATATCTAAAAGGGACAGTACATCTGAAACTTGTGTATCAAGCAGAATCGCTTGAGGTAGTAGGATACTCCGATGCTGATTTCGGAGGGGATGTGGATGATAGAAAATCCACATCAGGTTATCTGTTCATGTTTGGTGGTGCAGTCGTTTCTTGGGGTAGCAAGAAACAAGGATGTGTATCTCGACATACACAGGAGGCTGAGTACATTGCATGTAGCATGGCCACCACTCATGCTGTATGGATCAGGCGTTTTCTAGATAACCTAAGCCTCGAATTGGTCAAAGGGCCAATTGAAATGTATTGTGACAATCAAGCTGCGATAAGCTTGATCAATAGTGGGGCTAATAGTTCTAAAGGAAAACACATTGAGATCCAATATCACTATATACAAGATATAGTGGCGAAGCAAGAAATCACGGTAACCTACATACCTATCAGTGACATGTTGGCTGATTCCCTTACTAAGGGAATAGTAGCAGGAAAATACATTAAACATGTTGGTTTAATGGGACTCAGGAATGTTTGAGTCAAGAAAGAGGTTTCATAGATAATGATCCTCACATGATAAATCTCCTTGTATATACTACACGGATAGTGGGAGTATATATGTCTTGACCACTTTGGTCAAGTGGGAGATGTAGAACGGTTGTTGACCAAGTGGCCAAGAACCGTCGCCGCCCGATCCGGGGGGCGGCAGTTGCGGCGTGGCCGGGTCGCAAGGAGGACCGCAACATCCGGGGCGTGGGGGAGGGGGCGGACTTGGCGAGGGGTGAACATGCCCCTATATATAGATCTACCTCACATGGGAGGAAGATCTTCATCCGAGAACAACCTCGCCATAGGGAGCCCCCTCTCATTCTCTCCATCTCTCCCTCTCTCTATTCTCTCTCGTTCAACAAGAAGAAGGTGAAGACGCCTACGTACCTCGACTCGATCCTTGACAGTGATGGGGGGACCTCCTACTCCCATGCAGATCTCGGTATGTGGCTTCCTGGTTAGTAGAACAGAGGATCCTTTGGAGATGGCGGCCGTAGAAATATCGTCGTTGCTCGGGGGACCTTCAAGGGAGATGTCGTCGGACTTTCTCCAGGTTAGGTCCTTGCTCGAGGTCTATCGGCGGGCAAGGTTGATGCAATTCTGTCTGGAGGTGGTGGTCTGAGAACGATGTAGAGACGATCGTGCTTCAGTGACGGGGAGATGTCTCCCGCTCGCTTTGTTCTACGTCTGCGAGGAGTGTCTCTCCTCTCGTCATCTGAGGGAAGGTTGAAAGAGCCTTTTGTAGGGTAGGAGAAGATATGGTGTTGCTCTTGGACGGTTTGCAACCGAATCCGGATGCGGTAGTGGTGACGATTGCAATCTGGAATAGAGGTCAACCACCGACTCAGCTGAGCCTCGGGAAGGGGCATGCATGTTTTCAATTTTCTGTTGAGGAGGTTTTTCCTCCTCTGCCATCGATCGTGACAGAGCTACGGTAGAGAGGAGTTAGGGAGACGAAGGGGCTGGACGTCAGCAATGCTGGGGATGCTGGCACAATCCTCGAGACGACATCGTTATTACCAGAGATTACGCTGGTCAAGATACCAAAAGTGGACATACCAAACATCTTGACAATTCAAATCGGTGGAGCCGTTGTTGCCCAAAGAGAGCATCTGCGAGGGGCCTTTTCTGGATCGGACGCTAATGTTTTGGGTCAGGATGCCCATGAGGATTTGAGCCCAAAGTTTATTGAACGTGGAGCTACAGAACCTAACCACCAGCACCACGTGTCAGATTTGCTGGGACATTGCAGCTCCCAATCCTGAGCCTGGAGAGGCCTTCCTCAAAGCTCGACCCTCGATCAAACCATCAGGGGGCCGAATGCAACAAGGCTTTTGTTGGCGTACCTCCTCCAAATCTCCCTCTTCTGGTGTAGTGCGAGTTTGCGACGGTGCTGGGGTGTTATCAGTGGGCTTGCGATGCTTCTTTGCTCAGGAAGCTGTTTCTTTGGTGAATGTCGATCACGCAACAGTGGTGCCACAGAGTGGGGATATGACAGGCGTAGGCGAGGGGGGATGGTGACATGGATACAGATGTGGCCTCTTGTGACTCCTTAGAGGGGCCGAATGTGGGCGATTGCAGACAAAATCGTAGAAAGCGATACAGACCTTGGAAAGGGAGATCTGAAAGAAGCAAGGAGGGTATCGATGATGCTAATTAGGTTTTAGCAAGAATATCTGCGAAAATAAATGTGGCAAAGGTGGCGGGAGTGATCCCCGCCATCGGGAGAGATGTAGTTCGTGAAAGAAGATGGCGTCATGGAATGTGCGAGGGTTAGGGGACCCCGAGAAGAGAATTTCTGTGGGATCTCTTCTTAATGACTAGATGGCGGATATCATTTTTCTGCAAGAGACTAAGCTTAGTGACTGTCCGGACTTGTTGTGGAAATCTCTCGGATTGAAGCGCATGAAAAATTTCTCGGTGCTTAATGTTGTGGGCAGTGCTGGTGGTTTTGCAGTTGCCTAGGATGGTGATATGTTCGACTCTCTAACAGAGAGAAGGGGTACGTTCATGCTGACGATCGAGCTTCTCATGAAATATTTTGGTTCCAGGTTATTTGTTTCTTGTGTCTATGGACCAATTGATCACTCGCTTCGTGGAAACCATTGGACTGAGTTGCGGGATGTAAGAGCATTGTTCCCTGATGTTGCTTGGGCCGTGTCCGGTGATTTCAACGTCATCTTGCTCTCCACTGATAGAACATGACTGAGGGGTGGACAAAGATCTTGGCTCAGAAGGTTTTGTGGAGCTGGTTGGAGATATGCAGCTGGAGGTTCTGGATGCGGTTGACATTTCCTTCACTTGGAGAAATTCAGGATCTCGATTGAGATTGGATCATTTCTTGGTTTCTCCAGAGGTGTTGCATATGTTCCTCTAGTGTAGTGTTTCGTCGCGTCCGAGATCTAGATCGGGTCATTCACCTCTCATTTGGGATAATGGTGATGGAGATGTCCCACGCTCTTTTTTCATATTTGAGAAGGCGTGGCTACTTGAATATGGTTGTCGTGAGTTGGTAGCAGATCATTGGAGTTCAGTGGAGGGAGAGGGTTCGGCTGCATCTCGTTTGTCACAGAAATTAGTAAGCCTTCGGAAGAGACTGGGTGTGTTCAAGCAGGAGGTATGGGAAACCTGGAGGGCAAACATAATAGTGATGGAGGAGGGGATTGCAATGCTGAACATGGTAGAAGACTCCAGAGATTTGGCATATGAAGAGTTGAAGGAAAGAAGCAGTTATATGAGGACCATTGCGTTAGAGGGTAAGAGCATCGTGGAGTGGAGGCAAAGATCGAGGCAGTGGTGGATCAAGGAAGGAGATGCGAATACAAAGATTTTCACACAGTGACTAGTGGAAGGAGGAGAAGAAATATAATTCGGGCAGTGGTTGTGGGAGAGTCGAGAGTAAAGGGAGAGAAGGAGATTGGGAAAGCGTAATGGACTACTTTAGAGGTCTCTACCAAAAAATACCTATGCAGTGCAACAATTATCTCTACCAAAAAGAAACCGAATACATCAAATTCCAAAAATGACCACAATGGTCCGAGCTTCAGAAAAAGCCTGCATGTCTTCATGGAGACTTGGCAAAACTGGCCAGACTTCACATGAGATGTGATTACACCGATCACACTCCAGTTCTTTTCCAATTCTTCCTACTTCTTCTTATACTCGATTGTGGACACAACATGACTTGACCTCAGAAGGAATTACCCTCCTTGAGGACTGAGTTGCTGGACAAGGGCCTAATGGGAGCGTATAACTAGATGGGTGGTTTCTTCGTCTCTCTAGAGCGGGAAGAGCTAAACCTTTTCACACACAGTCAAATTGCTTTCAAAGATGAAAAGTTTGCACGATGAATAAGTGGGTCTGAGTTGGCTGTTGAGGTGGATCTGGATAAGGATTTGTGGAACTTGAGAGTTGTCGAGGTTTAATTCCTAATTCTAATAGAGTTCCGACGCACTATTAATCCAAAGGTCTGAGTCCAGGCTCCAGATTTTGGCGAAGTAAAATTCGGTTTAAAGAAACGAACATGTTCTAAGTTCTTTTATTTTCTTTTTTCTTTTTATTTTTGCTTGCACTTATTTATAGAATAAGTATTTGATAAGGGACTAGCAAAGGTAAAGTATAGGGGAATGATGAATCCGTGATTCATCGCCTTTATTCTTTCATTTTGGCTAAAATCCTTGTTAAATATATGTAAATAATCACTAATTCTAACTAATTAACATTCTAACCATAAATATTAATATTATATATTTTACACTTTTTTACCAAAATAAAAGAATAAAAAAAGAAAAATAAAAGAGAAGGACGTATATAGAAGATATACAGACTGATCCTAACCTCGAGAACAACTCAATATTGACCGGGTCGATAAGAGAAATAAGTAGGGGGAGATAAGGATCAAAACATATAAAAATATTCAAAAAATCAAGACCAAAAATATAAATGATCCATTTTACACATTATAAATAATTCACCTATTTTATTTATCATCAAGACAATTCCAAAACAAAACACTCCTTTTATAAAAGTTGTTCACAAAAATATAAATTATTTTATAAAAATATCAAAAAACATTTCAGTATAAAAATAAAATAACTGCAATGAACCGTAAAAGCCGTAAAAGCCAACTTCCAAGGTTCATAACTATTTATAGAAAACTCCAAAATGACCAAACTCACTTTTAAAATCCGTTTTGTACATACTAGTATTTATTAAAAATATCGGAAAAATATTCGGATAAAAGTTGTGAGTTTCAGCTTTTTGGACCCGTTATCTATATGTATTATATGTAGAATCTTCCCCGATTTTTAATTAAATAACCTAAACCCGATTAACTTAATTCTTTTTTCTTAAAATCTTCTAAAATTATATATATAAATATATAAATAAAAGTAACTTAAAATACAAATAAAATCTGGAGGCCCGAATTCGTTATTTTTTTCCGCTCAGGCCTTATAACTCGGCCGTATGAACTCCGAATTGAGTAATCTCGGTCTCTAAAATTATATTTTTCAATTATCTACAAAATGACACTAGTTTCGCTAAAATCAGAGTTAATGCGAAAAACACGCATCCGTATTAGTATATTGTACAATAAATCGTAACTTATATTATTATTATTTAATACATTAATATTTATATATTTATTTATTCAAAATTAATAATATTTTATTTATTTATTTAAATTATTCATTTAATTTATTTATTAATTTAATTAATTACTTAATTATATATTTAATTATTTAACTAATACTTAATTACCTTATTAATCATATTTATTTATTTATTTACGTAATTAAAATTAATTAATAATTATTTAATTATTATTATTATTAATTATTTAATTTCATTGATTACTTTTATTTATTTTCCCCCTTTCTTTAATTTCTTTTCTCTTTTCCCCTTCTCTCCTCTTTTTCCTCTCTCTCTCTACCTTTCTCAATTTCCCTCTTCTTCCTCCCGTCACCTTCTTTCTCAACCCATCTTCCCCTTCGTCTTCCACACGCCACCAACTTCCTCAACTGCCAAAACGGCTGGCCGTTAGCCGGCCGTTCCTCCAACCTCCACGGCTCTCGTCACCACCGGTCACGGTACCCTCCTCTCTCTCTATATATATAGCTGACTCCCTCCACCTGATTTCACCATCCGCCATTTTTTTTACTCCACCTCCGTTGAGCTCCGAGATAGAGGAAGTGGGTGATAGCGTCTCCGATCTCCGGAGAGGAATCAGCGAGATCCACTGCCGACGTCGAGGTTTTGTTCTGTTGGCGATTAGTCTCCCTCCTCCGCGGTTGAGGCAACGACCAGCAAGAGCTCCTCCGAGCTCCAGTACCACAGGAGACACCATCCATTCCATAGTTTCCTGTTTAGATTCCTTTTTTTCCCTCTGATTTCTCTTCTCGTCTAAATCCTTCTATTCTCTTCTCCTCTTCCTCCTCCCTTCTCTCGTCAATCCCTCTCTTCTCCTTAATTTTCTCTGTAAATCACAACCAAAATCATCCGATCATCATCACCTCATATACCTCCCTACCATTGTGCTACCTCCCATCCCATGACACCTCCGGCCACGTACGGTGGCTGGAGTTTGAAGGCTGATCGATCGCCCCCGGAGCCTTCTTCATTCACTTTCTCCCTATTTGCATTTGGATCGAGGTTCACCTCGAGTCGTGGAGTTCACCGCGGGGACAAATTCGATCGACCGTAGATGTTGATCAGAGGAGCATTCTACTAGAGCATCGAGATACGATCCAGTAGGAGGAGCACCGTCTGACGTTGATCAACGTCATTTGGCCGAGCATCATCGGAGCATCGCATCAGAGAACTCCAATCAGATCACCGTGAATCTAGCCGTAGAAAATACGAGCAGCAGACCATAGAGCATCGCCATTCCCACCACATCGGAAGCCTTGGGTCTTCACTAGAGATTCGAAAGCGAGATCTGAAGAGCCACCTTAGCGCGAAGCACCGCTGCCTGAAGCAGCATCAGTTGTCGTCAATATAAAGGCATCGAAGCATCACCAGAGATCTGACATCTCATCCTTGAACGCTGCTCAAAGACTAGATTTGAGGAGCATCCTCTTCGATCTTTTTGAGTCCTCATCACCTGGAGCAGAAAATGTTGCCGCCTGAAAGCACAACAATGTGATCAACACCTGAAACCTTTGTCTAGATTTGATTTGGGAAGGCTCCAGCCAGCACGTGAGGTTGTTTAGATTTTTCAAGCATTTTGTATAGAAGTCCCCCAAACTCTTCACAATTGCTATCAGGTCCAGCAGGCGACAGCATCACGTGGATTGAACGCGCAACTTAGACATTTGACATAGACGCCCCCGGCGGTTCAGAAAACTTTAAGCAGGTCTCCGAAGCTGAAGCCTTCACGTGATCAAGCACGTGTTTTGACACATTTGCGTACAACCCCCTCCTGTCTTTGCAAATTCACAAGTACTCCAGCATTTCCTATTATTACACCCGTACCCTTGTATAGTGTCCTATTCTATAATATAATATACATACCATATACATAATAAAAAAAATCAAACTACTAAAATATAATAAAATACGTACAAATATAAAACCAAAACCCAGAACACCTAAAAATCATATTTTACCATATTTTGCACAAAAACCCAAAAACAAACAAAAATTAATTAACAAATCAATAAAAAATATAAAATACCCAAAACTTCAAAAATTCATAACTAAATAAATAAAAATCATCTAAAAATGCACAACCTATCATTTCAAAGATAATTTCATCTATTTTCTAATAAAAATAAAATGAAAATATTTTCTTCTCTTTTCTATATTAAAAATCATAAAAACTTCACAGTTTTCAATAAAAAAAGTAGTCTTTTACCTTAAAAATAAACCAAAACTCATAAAGATCCTAAAAACCTTCTAAAAATTCATAAAAATAGAAAAACAATTTATGAATATAAAAAAAAATTAAAAACAAATAAAAATTTAAACATTTTCTAAAATAAGTAAAAAATTAAAAAAACAATATAAAATTTATTAAAATTCAAATAAAAATCCAGAAAAATCTTTAAAATAAAAATTAGGAAACCCTCTCCCTTAGTTTGTCTATAGTTTAACCCTAGTTTTTAACAGTTTGTCTCCCTGAGTTCGACACTCCCGTACTTAACCGCTATACATTTAAGTTTAGGGACTATAAATAAAAATAAAAAGATTAATTAAAAAATTAATCTTTTCTAGTAAAACTTACCTGGTAAATACAACGGTACCTCAAAGTGATGATTGACTATTTTTAGACACTTCAGCACTTCGAACTTCTTTGTCCAAATCATAAACTTGACGTGGAGGGGCTCGAGTCATAAAAGTCATCCATAGAACCACGTGTAGATAATCCAAGTTTCGAATTAATGATGATGACTTTGTCCTTATACAACAAACTGCTCCAGACAAATGATCTATAGACAAATTGTACAAAGGATTGTTCTGTCGCCAATGTGTAGGACCCTGAGAACAAAAATTCTTCCAAAAAAGAACTACTGATCTTATATCTGCAGCATGCCCCTCGCACTCAATAATTGACAAAAAAATCTGGTTTCAATTGAGGCAATGCGAGGGACTATGTGTGATACAATGGGTGGTACTGGTGCAACCTTTTTCTTTATCGAGGCAATTCAGGTCAAATACAAACGCATACATAGCAAAGCCAAGATTTATGCTATGCGTGAAAAAAACTGAAGAGATAACAGATGTAACATTTTTCTTTGTCGAGGATAACATAGAAAGGCTTGCCGAAGGCAAGTCCTCGAAGGAACTCTCGAAATCCAGAAGCATCTGATCTGCAATAAAGTATTTACATGTATGTCCCATATGAATATCAGAAAGAACAACAGAAGCTGTTGATCTAAATCTGAGTATCCAAACCTTATCGGATATGAGCTTCAGGTCAATAAGCTTTCTGTCGTTCATCGTGGCGACTTACACAGATGACTCGGTTTCCTTGGGAATCAACGGAGTGGGGAAGGTGAGAGGAAGGGGACCCCGCGCTCCGTCGCATCCCGTCTCGACCCATATCTGTCATCCGCGTCCCGGTCCACGTCCGCGCATTCGCTGGCCACGCCTATGACTCCACCTGCACGGCTCGCCTCACAGCTCCATATCCACGTCACCGGTAACACATCTGCTAGGGCTTAAACATCATCTCGGAGAAAAGAGAGCCGCCGTTATCGAGGGATCACATGCTAGGGACTGAAGCCCGGCCTACATTTCTGCATCCTTTGCCGACGTCTTTACGGCGAGGAGGGGAGGAGCTTGGAGAGGTGGGTTCCGAAGAGGAGAAGGGGGTTGGTGGAGGAGGTGGTGGATGATGAAACGGGAAAGAACGCCAGGCACAAGGATGGAGAGCCTCGAGGAGGTGGATGAGGGGTCGAGAGTGTCACTGAAGGAGAGGCCCTTCAGTCGGGAGACATCGGGGTGGGCGTGGCAGCGAGGCGATAGCTAATATCGTTTTGGGGGCAATGAAGGGATCTGCGGAAGATGTAGAGACGGTGAGGGAGGAAGAGTTGTGTGTCTTGTGACTATGAGGGTAAAATTGGAATGGAAAAGGGGTTAAGATGGACAAAATCGGAATTTACATGCAGAAAATTATTCTCCTGACGCTTTTTAAGATATGTTATGTTATAGAAGATATTGATTAATAGATACGTCGTCTTTGCCGAGATTATAATTTATTTTCCTCTGTATCAGAGCATCGAATTTCTGGCAATTAGTTTCTGAACCAACCGTTCTGGATCGATATTTCACATTTAAGATGTGGAATATACCCATATCTGAAATATAAAAAAAAATTCAGTTAGATGTCTCATATGCCCATGCTCGTATTACTTCTGCACTCTTACTCCTACAAATTTTCTACGTCTAGAATTAAGGATGCAAACGGACGGATATGGATACGGATATAGATATTATTGTATCCTTATCCGTTTTGGAATATGAATACGGATGCGGATACGGATTTTGGCGGATATTAAAACATATCTCACCATATCCTTAAAAAACGGATATGGATGTAAAACGGATACTGATCGCACACGAGTAATGTTAGAAATACTCTATAGAATCGACTTAAATATATACGAATTTGATGAAAAACACATGATATAAATTTACCGAATGTATCTATATAACAAAAATTATACAAATATGGTAAAAGAAGGTATAGAATTATGTTATATAAACGTTAAAAATAAATCTATGACTATATTTATATAGGAAAACAGATATACGGATATGGATACGCATGTTTGCGGATATCAAATGATATCCATATCCGCATCCATTTTAAAACGGGATTCGAATACGGATGTCAAAAATCTGTATAAAACGGATAGTGACGGATCGGATACGATATATATCCATAATCGTTTGCATTCCTATCTAGAATCGTCAAACCATGCTACTAATTAAAACAACTGGATTTTAATATTGAACACAGACGAAACAGAAGTCAGACTACAAATAAGATGTCGATATCGTTGAGTCGCAGAATTATTGTGATTCGCGGGGAGACTTTGAATCAATTTTGATACAAGACATTATGTGATTACAAAGTCTCAATCTAATACTAAGTCTAATCACATTAATACAGGAAATTCATGTATTTCATCAAACCAGTGAATTGGTAGTCATGGAAGAGGGGTCGATCAAATCCCCAGTTCAGCCTCGTTGCCAAGTGGAGGGACATGTCCTACATGAATACAAATGAAAATTAATTTTGAGCATTGGAATTGGAGGTCAAATGCATATTGTCAAGCAATATTCTTACCTTGGGAGCGAGAACAGTTTCTCTTAATTGCCTGATCATAGATCTTTTCGAGCATGTTATCTATAACCCCAAAATTAAGCATAGCACCATCTTCTTTTGAACCATAAGATGCCGTAAAGTGCCCAAAACCCGAAGATAAATCCAAAAATCATACTCACATAAAGAAAAACTGTACCGTTTTGATCTTCATGCATATCATCATGCAATTTGTCAGAATTTTCACCATCATCGCACAATATTGGCAGAGGAGTTCCACAAATCCTGCATTTCCATTGTAGGATGATCTATCGCAAGGTAGAGAATTGAGACCAGATGGTATTCTCCCTGTTAGATTGTTGTATGACAAGTTCAATGTGACCAGAGAATTCATGTCCAGCATGCTTTCAGGAATCTCACCGTGGAGATTATTGAATGACAAATCCAAGGATTCCACTTTCTTTAATGTGCCCATATTATTTGGAATGTTTCCAATCAAGTGATTTCGAGACAGATCAGACTCCTCAATTCAACAAGATCGCTTAGTTCTCTTGGTATTTCTCCAGCCAATTCATTGTTTGAGAGATCAACAAGTACCATAAATGAAAGTAATCTAGAGTATATGTATCTTTGTCCTTTAATGCTTATTAGAGCAGAATAGGTACAAATATGTCCTCCAATATTAACGTATACGTTAATCCCCAGTCATCTTCAAAAACGGCTTGTCAATGGTGGATGGGTCCTTCATGGCACTGAATTTCCAAGACCACGTGGTATGCTCCCTGAGAACTTGTTTTCTGATAGATCCAAGATTCGAAGTTTTTTTTAGAGTTGTAGCTCGTGGAATTTCCCCATACAACTTATTCGATCTCACAATCAAAGCCGATAACAATGGGAAGCTTGTTGCTATCCAAGTAGGTAAGTTCCCGCTGAAGTTGTTTTGTCCAATGTTTAGAACCTTCAAGCCACTGCACATTCTTAATGACAAGGGAAAATCTCCAGAGAAGTAATTACCATTTAAGGAAACCATCTTAAGATTTCCAGAAGAGCTGAATATCCCTTCAGTACTGCCGTCCAGTTTATTGTTTTCCCAAGTTCAATACAGATAAGTTCTCCAACTTCTGTAAGCACTGAGGTATCCTCCTGACAATTGGTTAGCCGATAGATCCAAAACATCTAATCTCTTTAGCTGGCAATATGAAACGGGGATCCTCCCAGAGAAAGAATTGTTAGACAACTACAATATATGAAGATTGCTGGCATTCTTGAACTGTGGCAATGACATCGATGTGATTATTAGCCAAGAAGAGAGTATAAAGAGAAGACGTTTTATCCAGTAGCTTTGATGGAAAGGTGCCGCTCAAAATTATTGCCACAGAGGTCGATGTTGTGAATCCTGGGGAGATCCCATACCCTGCTGGTAAAATCCCAGAGACGTTCGTGTTGGATAAATTGAGGTAAGTGAGCGACTCTGAGTTTGGATCCATCCTGGGAATGAAGGCCCTACTTTGCAAGACGCCAGATCAAGTTCATCTAATTGGAAAGGAGGATCCCAATCCGAAGCAAATCCGATTTCCAAAAGATTGCCAGCGAGATCCAGTATGGATAGCCTATGAAGACTATCAAAAGAACTGTCCCTGAGTAGACCTTGCAGGTTGTTATCCTCCAATACAACTCCTCCATATTCGTTAAATCTGCAACGAACTCCGTCATTGATCCGTTCCATCGATTATGGAGAGAATCAGCCTCGTCAACGAGCCAAGTTCCCATGGGACGACGGGACGTTTCCCATCCAGTTTGTTGTGCCCAAGTGAGAGAGAGGATAGGTGGTGCAAGCCTCCAAGCGTATCAGGGATCATGCCGCTGAGTCCATTATAATTGAGATCGAGAATCTCCAGATTGTAAAGATTACCAATGCTAGAAGGGATCGAACCAGTAACATTTGAATTCCGCATGGAAAGGTAAGTGAGGCTAGTTACATTGAACAACCAGTACGGCATAGACATGTTCAGACTGCTGCCATCGAGGGTAAGCCTGGAAAGACGAGTGAAGTTCACATGTTGAAGGGGACTGAGGAATCAAAACGCTGCAACCAGGAGTATTGATCTCGGAAATAAATGGCAACATGTTGAGGTTATGTATGAAATCGTGTGCTCCTCCGAGATAAGTCCCCTTCAATCTGAGGTGCTCCAAAGATGTGAGACGAGTGACCCACCCGCCCTCGATTCGAAACCAGAGAGAGAAAGAGATTGGAGGTGGGTGAGGTTCCCAATTTGAGGAGGCACCGGTCCTCCTGCAGGGGCATCATTTAGCATGAATAAATATGAATGCTTGTAATTTTTGATATTTGTTCACAGTTGATATTTAAGGGGGTCTCAGACAGTTACCTCCCTCGAGGTCGACCGCAACTTCACGACATGGCCTGAGTGGCGGTCGCATGATACACCAGTCCAATTTCTGCAACATCACTGTTGATCCAAGAAGAGAGCACACCATCGTAATCCATGGAGTTGCGCTTAAGCTGGAGAAGCGCCTCTCTCTCGGTGGCTTTGCATGTGTTACGTACGAAAGCACCTGCAGCATAGTTGCAGAGAGAAGAAGAGAGGAGGAAGAAGGAGACAACAAGATGGTAGAAACCCATGAGAGGCTCAATGGATACTCTACAAGTGCTCAATCAATCTACACGTTTCTGCAGAACTCGCATATACACCAAAGAAAGACTTTTTATCATGCAAAAGGTTGGTGTGGTACCAAACTCCCGATGGAAGAATTCCATCATTTTGACTTTGGATGCTCGTGTTCATCCAATAGTCTACGAATGCCTTCAAATGGTTGTTAGAAAGTTGGAAAGGCGTTATGGACAACCTATGTCACGTCCCTGCCCTCCTTTAAGTAAACCTTAGTTGGAAAATTAGATAATCCATTTATTACAATCATCCAAGGTTTACGAAATCGAATCGGAGACTGAACTAAGATCATTAATCAAATTGGTTCAATCGGATCACGATGCTATTACTTTTTAAAATCGGATTAGATTGAACCGATAAGGAAAAAATGGTTGAATCACGTAATTAAATCAGAATGTATTAGAACATGTACATCATATACACTCAAACGCACTTAAAACAAATGTAAAACATACAAACAATTAAAGTATATTACTTTATACATACTGTATTTTCTTGAATATGAACAGTAAATGGTATTAATATAGATATAAATAATTTAAACTGAATATTTTAGCTTATTGATATGTTAATTATATTTATTATACAATCCTTTCAAAAAGTTAAGTTGGAGTAGTTGATTATTACTCATTAGTAGTTAGAAGATCAATTTGACCTGAACCATGAGAACTGATTAACTGAACCGATCAAGGCTCGTCCACCAGTCCAATCAGTTGAACCGACTGATTGTTAGAACGTTTCTCGCGCGGAATGACCGGAGTGGTCAAAACCGCCGCTGACGGTTGCGCGAAAGTCGAGTCTCACGGAGGCCATAACCACAATGGGCGTAGTCGATGGGGGCGGACGTGGCGAGGGCATACGCCCTATAAAAACCTCCCCATAGGGAGGGGAAGGCATCATCGAAACTCCGCCGATCGGGAGCCCCCATCCCTCTCTAGTTCATATCCATCCCTCTCTCGTTCTCCCTCTCTCGCTCTCTCGCAGTCAACAAGAAAATTTTTGGGTTCGTCCCAAAAACTGATCTCAGAGCCACGTGACATAGCCGATGCCGCGTTCGTCGTCACCACTGCTCGTTGCTACCACCGCTGTATCACGATCTGGGACCGTGAAGTGTTTGCCGTTGCCGCCGTTCGAATTTTTGGGTTCGTCCAAAAACCCTAACGCAGCTGTCTCTTTACACAAAGGTAACCCTAGCGTTGCAATTTTTTATATATTCCCTTTTTGCCCCTTTCGATCACGGATCACGGGTATTGTCAATTGAAAAATGGTAACGGCGTGATTTTTTTTCCAGTGCACCAAAGTCTTCTGTGTCTTGTATTTTTTTTTAAACAACTCCTCCTAACATCTTTTATTAACAAAGTTTTTTTTGCCACTCAACTTTTTTTACGACCATTCATTTTTTTACATTTTTTTGTCCGTGCTCCTGTTTTCTTTTGTGTGTGACCTCGTTTTATTTTTTTGATCCCATTGCCATTTAAAAAAAAACATTTTTTTTGTAACCTATCCTTTATTGACTTTCATTTTTTTAGGAAACGGTAGAGATTTAAAAAACTACATTTTTTTACTCATTGTTTGAACCTGCAAGATAAGTAAACCTTTTTTTTAGTTTGCTTTGTTAAAAAGAAATGTTGTGAAGTTAATTGTTTAAATCTGTGTTTTTTCCATATCTCTTTAATTTTACAGAATCCATTTTTTTTTACAAATTTGGAATTCATAATTTTTTTAAGAAAGCACGACAGATCCATATACACTTTAACTTGTTGATTGTTTCAATTAGTACATGGTTCATCTATTCACGGGTGACCTGTTTTTGAAAGGTTAATTAAGAAAGTTTTTTAAAAAGATAATTAACATTACACATTTGTTAAAAAACGAGGCGGGGGTTTGTTTATACTTGTTTGATTGATTAGTTTGATAGTTTTGTCATTAAAATATCTATATATCATTATTTTTTCCCTCTTCTTCTTAATTGCTTAAAAAAAATAATCCTTTACTTATTCTACTTAAATTATTAATCTCAAACATTCCTGCATTTATTTCTTTAGATCAAATATGACAAGCAAAACCATTTCCATTGAGGTAGGGAAAATTGAGTACCTTAACGGTACTAATTACGAATTATGGAGTAGAAAGATCTACTATGGCCTGCTACACGATAGCATACAACTATCATTGACAAACCCGGCCAACTTTATCTGAAAATCCGGATGTGGAGGAAAATTAGGTCCCGCGAACAGTGGGAGAAAAGGATAATAAGGCTAGAAGCTTTATGCTGACCCACATGGATTTGAACCTGATTCGGGCTTCGAGACCTGCGAATCAGCTTACAAACTCTGGACCGCAGTTAAGGAGAAATATCACTTCAAGACGAAAGTGAGCGTCCAGCTTCTTCTACACAAGTACAACTCGCGTAGAATGAAGGAATCTGAAATCGTCCTCGAGCACGTGAACAAGATGATCATGATGGCCAAAGATCTAGCGGCTGCTGATTGCGCAATTCCGGAGAAGATGCAGATCGCAACCATACTAGGAAGTCTCCCTCCGTCATTCGACATGGTTGCCACATCTCTGCGGATGAATGGCAACATTAAGTCCGTGACGGACCTACCTGCAAAGCTGGCAATCGAACAAGACCTCTCTAAATAAAGATCGAAGCTGAGATCTTTGAAGTCGAGGAAGAAGAAGAAGCAAATGACGTGCACGCAAAGAAAAGACTAGGTCCCTCAAAGGCAAATTTTCAAGAGAAAGAGTGGGAAATACCCACGCGGCTCTTGCTACGGTTGTGGCAAATATGGCCATTTCAAGGTCAATTGCCCCAACAAGAAGAAGCCGGAAAATTCTAAATGCCTGAAAATAACGGCAAGAAGAAGATGGAATTCGTGGCTGATGTGGAATGCAACTCCGTCATCATGGATAGTGATGGATGGTGGATCGACTCTGGAGCAACCAGACATATCGCCAAGACGAAGGAAGGTCTGGTGGACTTCAAGGATCTGAGAAAGGCGAACAGAGGATCTTCATGGGAAACAACACCTACCTGGACGTGGAAGGTGTTGGGACATATAGACTTGATCTAAGGGATATCATTATGGTATTGAATGATGTACTGTATGCCCCAGGGATACGCCGGGAACTTGATATATGTCCCAGTGTTGCTCAAGAAAGACTTCAAAGTTAGATTTTATAATAAGCGTGTGTCAATAGGTAAGAATAAGAAGGTTTATGTGATGGAAAGTTTGCGCCCGAGCATGACCTATTCTGTCTTCCTGTAATAAATTCTAGTGAATCAATGAATGCCGCTTCTGATTAGTCCTTTTGTTGTTTGTCTGATTATGACTTGTGGCACATGCGACTGGATCATCCAGGAAATTCTAAAATGTATCAAATGATTAAGACAAATCCGTTGCCTGAGATCGCGGGTGCAAGGACATTACCCTGCGAAAACTGTCTGACCGATAAAATGACGAGAAAACCCTTCTCAACCGGAATTCGGTCAACAGAGTTACTAGGTTTGATCTATTCTGACATATGTGGACCACTGAGCGTCAGCACACATAGAAATAAGAAATACTTTATAACATTCATTGATGACTACTCGAAGTTCTCCTAAGTCTATCTCTTAGGAAGAAAGTCGGAAGCACTTGAAACATTAAGAGATATAAGACGGAGTAGAGACAAGATTGGAAAAACCAATCAAGACACTTAGGACAGATAGAGGTAGGGGAATATACCTCAAAGGAGTTTGAGGGATTACTGCATTCAAGAAGGCATTCGTAGGCAGACTACAATGCCATATACACCACAATAGAATGGTGTAGCAGAAAGAAAGAATCGAACTTTGATGAACGCAGTAAGGTGTATGCTTTTACACTCAGGACTCTCCAAGAAATTCTGGAGAGAGGCAGTGTTGACTGCGAACTATATACAGAATAGGATTCCCACCAAGTCTGTAGAATCAACGCCATATGAAATAAGGAATGGCAGAAAGCCCGAGTTGAACCATCTCCGAAAATGGGGATGTGTAGCACATGTTCTGGTACCAAGTCAGCTTAGAGACAGGCTAGACTTCAGGACATTAAAGTGCAAATTTATTGGATATTGCGAACATTCTAAAGGGTATAGGTTCTTCCATGAAATTAAAGGTCTGATCGAAAGTTGTGATGCAACTTTTATTGAAATTCATCAAGAAAAGGAGTATGAAGTAGAGGAATCAGATCCTCTGATTGTCCTACATGACAATGAAGATGACTTGAGCATTAGACAAGAACTTGAGGATGATATCGATCATCCAAATACACAGAATGAACCAATAGAATAGGATGATCTTTTAGAGGAAGTGGGTGGACCCCACAACAACCCACGAGTATAATCGGCAACAAGATACCCAGAAACACAGCCCGCATGGATGGAAGATTACCATTTCTATGAATGCGAGGCGTCGTGCTACACCGTGGATGAGGATGTCACGGATTGTATAGATCTCATATCCTTTGGTGAAGCTATGGCTTCGTCTGAGTCGGAATCATGGTCGGCCGCCATGAGAGATGAGTTGGACTCAATCGAGCAAAACGGTATTTGGGAATTATGTGATTTGCCAGAAGGTAGGCAATACATAAGATGTAAGTGGGTTGATGAATCTCGTATTCATCACTCTAAATCTCATTTATTAAGCTCAAATCCCTTAAAATCAACAGCATTTTAGCATCTATTCTGCATAATTAGCATTCATGCATGATTTCATAAGAATTGCATTTTAGCACAAAAATATGCACAAATAAAAGCCAAAAATCCAAGCCAAAGTTGACCTGTAAATAATCTAACTTCCCCTATTTTTAACTCCTTCACAATAACACGCCTGTCGCAAAACCACCTCCACTGTGTACACATCACTAACAAGAATAAATAAAAAATACAAAAAAATCACTAACCTTGTTAAGTGGACCAAAAACCCAAACACTAGTTTCAGGATTTTCGGACTAAAAGCCACATATCTTCCCCATCCAGTGTCCGATTTGATCCTACTCACTTTTAACTAATGCCCATTCAATTACCTTCAAAATAAGACCAAGTTCAAGTGAATCGGAGCTCGTATGTGAAAGTTGGGTTTTGGGCCTCTTTTGTACATTTATATTTTCGCGGTTTTCTGGCCTTTATTTTATATATATTTTCTTAATTAATAAAAATCAAAAAAATTATATTAATATGTCTTTTATTTGTCTTTGAGTTTTTCGTATTTTTCCGGATTTTTATCTTGTTTAAAAATGACAAAAAAATATAGAAAACCAAAAATCAAGGTATTCTTTGGTACATGGGATACCCCAAAAATTCACTTTTTACATTTGACCGATTTTGGCTTTGATGTCTTCATGAAAGTTGTAGATCTCATCGAGACGAGCATTTTTTGTGAAGGAATTTTTTTGATCCGAGGTCATTTGCATATTTTTTATAGATTTTATAAAAGGTTTTTCTCTCAATTTTTCTGGTGCTGACACGTGGCAGCCTCAGAGGCGCCACGTGTCAGTTGTTTTTGGCCTTTATTTTATCCTTTTTAAAATAAAAATTTAAAAAAAAATTTAAACGACGCACGTGCGTCGCACGTGCCTTCAAGGCATGTGCTCCGCACGTGCCTCGCCCCATCCGTCCCCTTTCTCACTAAGCGCCACGTGGCTCATATCGGCCGTTCGATCTCGGCCGATCGAACGGCCTGGGACCCGTCGTCATCCTCCCAACTCCCCCAAAACCTCCGCCGGCCAAACCTCTTCCCCAACCGCCGCGTCGCCCTTATCCTCGCAACCACCCTCAACGGCCAACGCCCTCCCGAGTCCTCCGCCCCCATCTCCGCTATCCTCGACCCTTCTCTCCATAAAAGAACCCCGGCCGCTCCCAGTCCAACCGATCCGCCGATCATCGTCGAGTGTCCTTCTCCGGTGGTGACAGCCTGTGAGCAACCACATCTCGCCGGCGTGATCCGAGGGGCTACCGCCCTCGACGCAGCATTCCCTCGCCGTCGCTGCTCGCTCCGGCCACTCTCAACGCCGTCGAGCCCTCCACAGGTTATCTCTCTCTCTCTCTCTCTCTCTCTCTCTCTATCTCAACACCGTCGAGCCCCAATTTCCGTAATTCGCCTTCTTCGACTTCGCAAACCAAATCCGCCTCGCCGCCATCTCCTCCGACGCGCTGCACCTCCGCCTCGCCATCCGCCGCGTCATCTTCTTCTCCGACTCCGCCACGCTCCCAGCAACCACCTCCACCGACGATCCTCTGCTCCAACGTCCGCCGGCCGTGTGTCGGCCCTTGGATCATCTTCGTCAACAACCACTGCCATCGACTTTGCCTCCAGCTTCACCGCCGCACCGTCTGCTCCGCGCTACGCGCCGTAGAGCCACCCCCTGGCCGGAGCCAGGAGCCTCCTTCAGTCATCGACGCCGCACCGCCTGCGCGAGGCGTGCGCCCCTCCACCCTCCGCCTCCACACAGCCACGCCAAGCCGGGCTCCAGGCCCGAGGTCCCCCGCACGTGTTCCGCACGTGCGTGGGAAACTTCATCGGCAAGCCATCCTTGGGGTCACGTGCTGCGCACGTGCCCCTTGGGCAAATTGCAAGTGTCCCCCGGCCCTCCTTCCATATTACGCGCCAGTCCACCTACTAGAGGGCATGTGCTATGCACGTGCCCCTCTGGAAGAATTGCAGAATCGCCCCCTCCACTTCTGGTAATTAATTTTAGATCCCCCCTGCATTATTTTTATTCAGTTTGCATCTGTACCCCTGTCTTTGTCATCCAGTATAGACCTCTACTTTGCATCATTTTACTTATTTCAATATAGCATTTTGTTCATCTTTTAATTCTCTACATTTTGACATGTCACGGACAATTTTGTAATGACCGATTGCTTTATAATTAATTATTCTGTGGAAATTACCATATTTTGCCCAGTCTGTGCTCTTCAAATTTTATTTAATTAACCATTGCTCTAAAAATCTTCGAAAAATCATATATTGTAGAGATTCTTTTGTTTGACATTGTACCCAAAATTCTTTGCATTTGCATGCATCATTTGCCCTATAAAAATCATTTTGCACATTTCAATGTTTGATTTTTAATAGGTATTGAACCCCACATTTTTGAGGTTTAGGATTTTTCTGAGATCCATCACCTAGTGTTAGATCTTAGATAATTTTATCTCTCGAAAATAAGTCGGTTTAATATTTATTATAATTAAATATTGGAAAATCATTCTGTTTGCATTTAAAAATTCATAAAAAATTCATATTGCATCAGAAAATTCCAAAAAAAATTACACTGCACTCATTTCATCATAATCTACATTGTAGCCAATTTTTATATTTTTCGGACACCGTTTGAACGTATTTGACATTTTAGTCCCTAAAATAGGCCTAATTTGCATCTTGCATCCCTTATTTGCATTAAAAATTCCAAATAAAAGACCGCCTTGAGAACCGAACACGAAATTGGATAGACACAACTCTAGGTTGTTCCTTTGCCTCCTTGTGATCGACCTTGGGACTTGCCCAAGTAAAATAAACATAAACCACGAGATTAAAATTTAATAATTATTTTGTGGTTATTTCTTGACTGTTTTCGATCGCCGCCTACAACGAACGACATAATCATTTTACGCACAAACGATAAAAACACATTCATAACGCGGCTTTTCCGGACCCGTCATGGGTATTCAAGAAAAAGTACCGAGTTGACGGTACTGTTGACAAATACAAAGCCAGATTAGTTGCCAAGGATTATACTCAGCAAGCTGAAATAGATTTCCAGGAAACCTACTCTCCGGTGGCTAAGTTTGCATCCATTCGGATGATCTTAGCCATAGTAGCATATATGGATTTGCAATTATTCCAAATGGATGTGAAGACTGCCTTCCTTAATGGAAAATTAAAGAAGGAGATTTATATGCAACAACCTGATGGTTCTCAGGTTGAAGGTCAGGAGAAAAAGGTTTACAAGTTAAGAAAGTCATTGTATGGTTTAAAGCAGTCTTCACGGCAATGGTATCTCAAATTTCATGAGAAAGTTATTCAATTTAGATTTGTTTCAAATAAATTGGATAACTGTGTGTATGTCATGAAGAGTGGGAGCAGGTTTGCAATCATGTCATTGTATGTAGATGCCATTCTGCTTGCAGGTAATGACATACAAATGCTTAATGAAATCAAGCAGAAATTGAGCAATGAATTTGAGATGAAGGACATGGGCGAAGCATCCTATATTCTTGGAATTCAAATTACAAGAGACAGGGACTTAAGGATATTGAGAGTTAGTCAGGAAAGATATTTGCATATTGTATTAAGGAGATTTGGAATGCAGAATATCACTCCAGCTCCAACACCACTTGTGATGGGAAAGAGACTCAGTAAGAGTCAGTGTCCCGGAAAGGGGCAGAAACCTTTAGATGTACCATATGCACATACGGTGGGGAGCTTAATATATGCAATGATGTGTACTCGACCTGAGTTAGCTTATCCAGTAAGCTTAGTCAGTAGATATCAAAGCAATCCTGGTCCAGCACATTGGGAAGTTGTAAAGAGGATTCTTCGATATCTGAAAGAGAAGTACATCTGAAACTTGTGTATCAAGCAGAATCACTTGAGGTAGTAGGATACTCCGATGCTGATTTCGGAGGGGATGTGGATGATAGAAAATCCGCATCATGTTACCTGTTCATGTTTGGTGGTGCTACCGTTTCTTGGGGGTAGCAAGAAACAAGGATGTGTATCTCGACATACACAGGATGCTGAGTACATTGCATGTAGCATGACCACCACTCATGTTGTATGGATCAGACATTTTCTAGAGAACCTAAGCCTCGAATTGGTTAAATGGCCAATTGAAATGTATTGTGACAATCAAGCTACGATAAGCTTGATTAATAGTGGGCCTAATAGTTCTAAAGGAAAACACATCGAGATCCAATATCACTATATACAAGATATAGTGGCGAAGGAAGAAATTTCTTCATGGTAACATACATACCTACCAGTGACATGTTGGTTGATTCCCTAACGAAGGGAATAGCAGCAGGAATATACATTAAACATGTTGGTTTAATGGGACTCAGGAATGTATGAGTCAAGAAAGAGGTTTTATAAATAATGATCCTATAAATCTCCATGTATATACTATGCGAATAGTGGGAGCATATATGTTTTGACCTCTTCGATCAAGTGAGAGATGTTAGAACGATTCTCGCGCGGAATGACCGAGTGGTCAAAACTGCCGCCGACGGTTGCGTGAGAGCCGGGTCTCACGGAGGCCATAACCGCAATGGACGTAGTCGATGAGGGCGGACGTGGCGAGGGCATACGCCCTATGAAAACCTCCTCATAGGAAGGGGAAAGGCATCATCGAAATTCCACCGATCGGGAGCCCCCATCCCTCTCTAGTTCATATCCATCCCTCTCTCGATCTCCCTCTCTCGCTCTCTCGCAGTCAACAAGAAAATGACATACCTCGACCCGACTCTTGACACTGATCCGGTTCAGTAGTTTCAATAACACTGCAACCACCAACAAAATGATAAAATAATGTGATATAGATCATACCTGTGTCACCTACCGTACTCCGCTGGTGACGGCTTGTCCTCCACGCCTTCCCTCCTCTATAAATAGGAACCCTAATTTCCAAATCCGGAGATCCACCCTTACACCCCATCTCCTACCACCGAGTTCCATAGAGAGAGCACCTCCGACCACGTATGGTGGTCAGAGCTTTGATTCCTTCTAGAACCAACACCTAAATCACCAACTCATTCCTTCTCTCTTCATTTTGGATCGAGTCTTTGTCCTCGTGTCGGTTGCGTGTCGGTTGCTAGTTGCAGGTGTAAATCAAGTCCTACACCGCAACGTTGGTTGAGTAGAACATCGACTTGAAGCGCTTTAGGCACCTGCAGGAAGGCATTTTCTGGAATCCCACGAACCGAGATCTAAGCACGGATCCGCCTTGGAGGACCTCCATCGACATCATGAAGAACAGTGGAGCACCGTTTATATCATCAGAAACCCAGAGACCGAGCACATCTAAGCCCACTCGAGACCACCGCCTAATAGCGAGTTCGAGCATCTTCTCTGCATGTGAGCAACACCTTCATCGAGATTAACACGTCGTGAATCAAATCTTCCTTCTGGAGCCACCGCCTGATTGTTGATTTAGGGAAGAAAATATTTGCACCTCCAGAATCGATTACAGCCATCAGATCAAGTCCGATCGCATCCAGCGCTCCCATTCCATTCACTCCCTGTCTCGTCACATGCTATCTCTAGCTCGACTTCACCACCTACTGCTTCATTGACGCACATGACTCGCGCGTACCCGTCGAGATGTTTAGCATTAAGAATTTTCAAAAAAAGTGAACGAAAACTCATTCATTCTGATGAAATAGAAACCCATCTGATTATAAAAGTATTAAAAATTAACACTATATATAGTCCATTATTTTAGATTTTTTATAAAATATTTTTGAAATTCCTACCATAAAAAATATTGAGATAAATTATTTAAATGCTAAATTATCATTATAAAAAATCTACACTAATGTATAGATAAACAATTATGTGCTCGCGACGAAACCCACGGTGTTTTTCCTAATATAAACTATAAGATTTCCCTAAATTATCAGAAATTGTATACATAGTTGGGTTGCCTCCGCTCATCCCCCCCGCCTTCCATCCTTGCACGCATACACATACTTATATAAACACATACATTTTCCACTTACACATATACACACCTAAGCACATGCATACAAATTTGCACACACATACTTACATAAACACACACCTAAGGTTGTAGAAATCGATAGTCGTTACTCGATCGGTGGGGTCACTATTTAAGGACTAATTGGGAGTCAGATGTCTAATCAGATTTATTCGATTTTATTTTTTAATTATTTTAAATATATAAATCATTATTTTTTTGAGTAAAAGATGAGGGTGACCTCCCGAGATGTGATTCATCTCAATAAGAATATATTAAAACATAATAAAGTGTACATTATCTGGCGGCCCAGAATCGATATAGAGAGTTACAGTGGGCGAGTACATTCTCTGGGTAGAATCTTTGGTTTCTAAAAATGAGATCATTCCTCCCAACCCAAATGGCCCATAACACTACAAAGGGGAAAGCATAGTCATCTGTTGAATTCCTGCCCATGTACCTCACTAATCTCCAGAAATCCATAGTACCTCCTGGCGACGCCCACGATGATCCAACCGCCTTCCAAACGTGGTCAGATGTCGGGCACCTGAAAAACAAATGATCTGCATCTTCAACCTGCTCTCCACATCTGTCACACCTCGTGTCCGTAATGCCCAAAAGTCTTCCTCTCCTTGCTTTACGCACAGTCTTCCCCTTCTCAGACACCAAAGGAAGACCTTAACCCTGCATGGGATCTTGCTAGCCCAAATAATCTTCATATCCAAGCAAAGGTCTACATCTAGGGCCTCGGTGGACCCCTTGAATTCTTTGTATGCCTTCTTCGTTGAGAACCTACCATCCACCCATACAAAATGGTCCCTACCATAAGTGATGCAATCAGGCCTCGGCGGTTCAAGCTGCATCCTTGATAGCTCCTCTAACCGCTGGCACGAGAGAGCGGACACGAACTGTGGATCCAAGACCCTGATGTCCCAACCTGCATTAGAGAGCACTCTTTCGTTGCTGCTAAAGCAAAAAGCCTTGAAAATCTATTACTTAGTGGCCCCTCCCCAGTCCAATCATCCAGCCAAACCCTGAAGCACTCCCCATCTCCAACCTTTGGTTTCAATTTCGGGGCCAACAAGGTAGGACTTCTCGCACACCACCCCATAGAGGGGACTCGAACCGCACTTTCTCTGCCTCAAGGGAGCCTCGCACTTTGTAAATCTCGCGCAAAAGTCTGGCCACCAACCTGTCCGACTCTCCCCATATCTGAATGACCCACTTTGCTAACAGAACTTTGTTCATGCTTGTGACATCTCGAATCCCTAAACCTCCTTCACTACTCGGTCGCGTCATCTCTTCCCAACTAACTAAGTGCATACCTGATCTGTGTTGCTTTTCATCAGACCAGAAAAATCTCTTCTTAATAGATTCGATCTTCTTGCGGACCCCGACTGGCATTAATCTAGTGGAGAAAAAGAAGATAGGAATTGCTGACAACACATGCTTCAGAAGGATCAACTTTCCCCCTCTAGATAAGGTAACTGCCTTCCACCCGCCAATCTTTGCTCCATTCTCTGGAGAATTACGTCCCAATCTGACTTTTTGAGCTTTCCCCCCGTAAGGGGAAGGCCCAAATAAGAAATCGGCAACTCGCCTAATGGACAATCCATCAGCTCCGCCATTCTACCAGCTTCGTCACCCTCCCATCCAAAAGGAATCACAACCGACTTGTGCCTGTTAATCCGAAGGCCCGACATACAACTAAAGATCTCCACTATCTGCACCGCCCTTCGAGTCTTATCCTCTGTACCTCTCAAGAAGAGCAATGTATCATCCACATACTGCAAAAGTGGTACAGAAATGGCTCCACATCGGAACCCCTCGCACCACCCATCCTCGATCGCACGCGTGAGAAGAACTGCCAGAGCATCTGCCACAAGGACAAACAGCATCGGCGCCAAGGGACAACCCTACCGAACTCCCCTCTGAGACTGGAAAAAACCCCCTTCGGGTTTCCCATTCACCAAGACCGAGTATGAAGATGTCATGACACATCTCTTCATCCAAGAAATCCACCGATCTGGAAAACCACGCCGCCTAAGAGATACCCAAAGAAAGCTCCAGTCCACGCTATCATAGGCTTTCTCGTAGTCAATCTTCCAAATCAGACCTTTCTTCTTGGCCCGTCTCCACTGAAGACAAATCTCGGATGTCATGATCAAACCATCAGCCATCTGTCGTCCAGGTATGAAAGCAGACTGTTCTGGAAGAATCACCGCATCGAGGACCCTCTTTAGTCTATTTGCGAGAACCTTTGCAACAATCAGGTAAATATCATTAGATAGCGCAATCGGTCTGTAGTCCTCCACTCTCAACGGTTGGTTCTTCTTTGGAAGTAGGAAAAGCAATGCCATGTTAATCTTCTCGAAGCCCATATTTCCTCCCTGAATTCGTTGATCACATCCAGAACCTCATCCTTCAGCAATGACCAAAACTCCCCATAGAAGAAAACAGGGAACCCATCAGGACCAGGGGCACCATCAGCATTCAGTCCCTACACCGCCTTTTTAACATCTTCTTCCTCGAAAGGTGCTTTGAGACTCGTAGCTTGCTCCTCTGATAAAGCCTTCGTTCCTCTCCCAAGCCAACCCCATCCCTCCCCCTGCCTCCTCCTCGAGGCCTCCACGAAATTCCCCTGAGCGCACGGCCCAGCTGCGTGTCCCCCACCACTCTCACCCCTCCAATCTCCAGCTCATGGATGAAGTTCCGTCTTCTTCCACCAGACACCACAGAATCGAAAAATCTTGTGTTTGCATCTCCTTCCCGTAACCACTTCTGTCTTGATCTTTGCCTCCACTGCACCTCCTCTTTTTTCTCTTCCAATAGCAGCTTTTCCAGCAACCTTTCTCTTTCTTCTAACTCTTCCCGATCTAGCCCTCTCTGGTCATCCAGTCCATCCAAGCGCATAACCCCCTCTTGAGTAGCTCCCCTTTGGGCCCTTCGTCTAGCTCTCACCTCCTTTCCGTACATTAACAGAAACTTTTTCAGCAGAGCCAACTTGTTTGCAAAGCGAGACACTGCCGATCCTTCTGGTCTCCAACTGATCCAACGCGATGCAACCTCCTCCTTGAAGCCATCCTCCAAAAGTCAAGAACGCTCGAATCTGAAGAAAAATGTTGTCCTCATCTGCTCCTCAGACGACCACAGAATCGGTGTATGATCCGAGTGAGCCCGAGGCAAAGCCCAAGCCCGAGAGAGAGGGAAAAGCTCCAACCCATCAGCTGAAAGAAGGAATCTGTCTAACCGAGATCTCGATCTTACATTACGCCAAGTGTAAGCACATCCCGCAGCATCCATGATCGAAAGTCCCCGCGTGTGAAGAAGATCCATAAATGCCTCAGAGCCCAGGTCATGGCCACCCCTGCGTCTAGGCCGATCCTCCGGGAGAAGAGTTAAATTTATATCCCCTCCAATGAGCCAAAGACTACCCTCCAACACGGAGCCCACCTGGTCCAGGTCCGCCGCGAGAGACCGACGATCACTCCCAGTGGGACCATACACATTTGTCACCGTAAAGAAGACCCCATCGTGATGGCGCTTAAGACGTACTGAAGTCGAGAAGAGTGAACGTTGCTCTCCCACCTTCTCAAACACCTCCTTCTTCCACCCCGTGAGGAGGCTCCCCGCTGCACCATGCGCCTCCACCTCGACAAACTCAAGTGCATCCCCTCCCCCTAGTTCACGCCACAACACTTCTCCTTCCCTGGAGACCTTCGTCTCTTGAAGCATCACAACATCTACACGTGCACCCATAATAAGGTTTCTTACACAAAGCCGTTTCTTGGGGCGGCCTAGACCCCTTACATTCCAGGACATCACCTTCATAAGGACAACTCTTTCTTCTTCAGAGGGGCCACTACCCCCAATCTCTCTGCAAATTTCCTGTTCAGCGGGCTGAAATAGCTTGGGCGCCCGATAGGAGATGTTGATTCATTGACACACGTTGTTGACTTTCTGACTCCCACCTCAGCTCCTCCGAGGGGCTCCACCAAACTCTTCCCCCTTTTCTTCCTCACAGCAACCCCCTTCCTCTCAACGCACCAGCCGAATCTCCGAAAGTCACCAACCCCTTCCAGTCCCTTCTCTCGCGATGCCTCGTGATGGGGGGGGGCATTGCAACACCGCCCCTCAAACCCCCTTCTAGGACAACCTCCGTCCGTCCCCTGCCACAACTCCTCCTCCTTCTGCAACAGCAAATGCACCTCCAACGCCAGCCCCGAGTCAACTGCAGCTTACTCCCGTCAACACAAACTTGGTTGAGATCGCCCCTTCACTAGGAGCACGAATCGACATTGCAGGCGATGATGTCCGAGACACGACCTCTCGATTAGGGGCTTGATGTTGGAGCTCCTCCATCTGCTCGAGTGTTGTGCTCTCCCGCCTCAGGACATCTTCAGCGCGATGTCGAATCTGCACAGAAGCCGCTACGACCTCGGGGTTCTTAGTTTGTATGACGTCCTTCGAAGAAACTACAACCGTTTCATTCAGATAACAGCAAGACGGACCTGGGAGCGAACCAGACCCCCTGCTCTCTAGATCCGGGTCCACAACATCCGTAGCATCTTTCCGCTGGGTCTGCCCCAGCGTGATGTTTTGTAATTCTGATCGACTTGGAGGAACCACCATCCCCAAACCGATGACCCGGTCTGAGTGGCACGTAGAAATGGGAAAGGGGGCCTTTGTGTCTCCAACTTGCCGAGCCAGAAATGGAGAATCCGTGCATGGAAGGTTTGAAACAGCAGCCATTAAAGCACCTTCGTCCCTCACCGAATTGTGGGGCCTAATTCCCCCACGAGGGGTTTGACTTGAAAAGACCACACGGTTGGCATTTGGCACTGGAGATTTAAAAGTTGAGAACCCATTCTGATTCTCCATAATTGACTCCCCCGCCTTGAATGCACCAAACCGCAAACCATGCAGAAAAGGAAGCGTTTTGTCTTCCGAGAAAGGTAGCACCGCGAACTTTGCGAATGTAACTGCCGACCCGGCGACCTCTGCCCTGAGCTCCACTCCGCAACCCGAAGGTTTACCGCCCCCTCGCCGCCTACGAAGCTCCATATCGGTCGTCCAAACTCCGATCATCGCTAGTTCGACGTGAAGGGCCCGTCCCTCCAGTTGCACAACCCACCAACCAAGCTGTCGCGGATGAAGCTCCCGAACCCGGATAATAAGCTCCGGCCATTCACCCCTCTCGACTCCATCGCTTAGGACATCTTCAACCTCGACGATCCCCGAGAGAATTTTCTGCACTCGCTCCTAGCTTCGCCAGGGATAAGGGATTCCCCGCACTCGCACCAAGGACAAGTGACGGGTAGAGAGGATTCCGTCCGTAGCACATGCCACTCTCCATCGAATGAGTGATTTTTTTAGCTTTGACAACGCCAGCAACGCCTCCGCCTCTTCGCCATTGAGGCCTCGTGCCAGCACCCGCCACGGCGTGACCAAGACCACATCACCCCGGAATCACTCCCCCACTGCCATCCCCACATCCGATGTCCCCCTGGATAGAACCTCCCTACCGCCTCCTTCCCCCACCAACAGGTTCGACGACACCCTCGAAACCCGAGAACCCCGGTTCCCCATTTTGTAGGCGTTGTTCCGGTGCCCAAAGCCACGACATCCGAAACAACGAATCAAATCCCGGCACTGACGAGCCCAATGGTCAAGGGCTCCGCAACGGAAGCAACCTTTCCCAAAAGGTCGAGGCCTAGCCATGGCATAGGCCACTCCGCTCCCGGCTGCCATCCTCCTACGTCGACGACCATGAACCACCATCCATCCAGCATCCCTATCGGCTCCCGGTCGACCCTGCTCTCTCTGCTCTCTCTGCTCTCTCATCCATATATTCTTATAAATCATTACTCTCATCCATAATAAATCATTATTATACATATATTCTTATATATTTACATAGATTTGTACATTTTCTATACTATCGTAATGGAATAAATAAAAAAATGAATTTAAATAAAATTAAGCATATAAGAATAATTTTTCTTTTAAAAAAACGAAAACTATTTTTTTAAATCTCCATGTAAAAGTTGGTTGATTAGTCGAGTTGACCGACTATTGACCGACTAGGCTTAGTCGAGTCGGCTACCCCCTGACTCGACTAGTTGGCTGACTTTTACAACAATGCACACGCCCATATTACACACACTATCTACCAAAACATACGAAAATCACATAGAAGAAAACGGATTTTAACAAAATCATGCTCATTCTTTACTGAATAATACTCGATATCTAAAATAACCCTAACAAAGTATGCATGCCTCTCTCACGGGCATTTTACAAACTCCAGATATGTTTCATAAAGTGGTTGAGAACATGTTACGGTGATTGTAATTATGGTTCGAAACGTGGTAGTGGTAGCGATGATGGATATAAGGGATGCAAACGGTCGGATACGGATATGGATATAGGTATTACTGTATTCTTATCCGTTTTTTAATATGAATACGGATGCGGATACGGATATTGACGGATATTAAAACTATCTTACCATATCCTTAAACAACGGATATCGATGTAAAACGGATATTGATCGCATACAAGTAATGTTAGAAATACTCTATAGAATTGACTTAATATATACGAATTGGATAGAAAACACATGATATAAATTTACTAAATGTGTTTATATAATAAAAATTATACAAATATGGTAAAAGAAGGTATAGAATTAAGTTATATAGGGTTAAAAATAAATTTATGACTATATGTATATACGAAAACGGATATACGAATACGGATACGGATGTTTGTAGATATCAAAACAATATTCATATCCGTATCCGTTTTATAACGGATACGGATACAGATGTCAAAATTTGTATAAAACGGATACAGTGACGGAAGAAGATTTTGTCAAACAATGCACTGACTGTCATAAGATAGGCAGTAATAATAGAATGAGAGACACAATGCCCCTAAAGTATATTCAGATTTCGAACATATTCAATGCATGGGGCATTGGCTTCATGAGCCCATTTCCCAACAACCAGGGATTTGAGTATATTATGCTCGTTGTCGACTATGTAAGTCGTTGGGTGGATGTTATCCCAACCCAAGCTGCCGACAGTCACAACGTATGCCGGTTTTTGAAAGAGCACATCATTGCAAGGTTCGAGATTACTATGATACGGACCATACGGTGGCGGGCTAAGGCCGTAGTAGTGGTGGATGATTATGGTTGTAGTACAGGTGGGTGACTATTATATGATTCACCGACTTTGTACTAGCATTTCAACCCAAAAATCTTAATAAATTTATGTTAATATCATCTTCGTATACAAATACCCCCATGAATATGTATTATTATTAAGAACATAAAATACAACAAAAGGAAAAATAAAAAGAACCACTGAAGGATGCATCATACGCATATATTGGCAAATTGATAGATCAAAAGAAGAATAAATAAAGTTGTAAAGTATTTTGTGATCCTAACTCAAAGGGAAGACAAACTAACTTCATCAATATATAAAATAAGTAGTGAAATTAAGAAAATCCAAAAGAGAATCCTCATTATAATAAATCACTTGTATAACTAGTTTTTAAATTTTATTAGGAAATGTGCCTATTCAAGATGCTTTTATGAAAGCTATATTACAATGAAACTTTCTTCAACAAATATCGTATTTTCATGAAGGAATCTTTTTTATTTGAGTCCATTAATTATTTTATTTTGATTTTTCCTTCATTTTATTTTGTGATTTTTCTGAGAGCGACACGTGGTGGCTCCGCTTCGCGCCCACTTATTAACTTAGCCGCTCTTTTTATGGATTGTTGGATGAAGGGTGATTCATCCAAAGGTCCCAATTAATCCATCTTTTATTTTTATTTTTTGTTTTATTTCTTTTATTTCCTCTAAACATGTGGCTTTTCCTCGACTGTTCGATCTCAATAGATCGAACGAATGAGGTTTCATCTTCTCCACTCGAGCTTCTCGACCAAGGAAAATCACCTCCGCCTCCACTCACCTGTGATCGAGCCACTTCTTCTCAGTCCCTCTCGCTCTCCTTGACCAGGTTCCCATCTCCCTCTGTCATGTACGTTGCCAACTCACCGCCATTCTCGCGAAGCCCTAATGCCTCCTACACTAAACCCCGTTCAAAATTTCATTCCATTTGCATGCATAGTCCTCTTCAAATAAATTAATTGGCACTTCAAGTAATTGAATTGTAATTGTATGTAAACTTAGTATTTTGGGAATCTAAGAGGTTTCCTTGATTTGTCTTGATTAGATACATCTAGAATAATTTTTCTCTAAAAATATTAAGTCTTGCTATTTATAAAAATAAATTTACTCTACGTCATTTTTCTTGCATTGTTTAATTCTCGGTAATTTCATTTATCTCAGAAAATCTAAAAAATTCAAAGTAGCTTAGTTTTACATATTTTGTCATTCTGGCTAAGTTTCGTTAGGTTTGGACTTTAATTGACTAGAAAAGTGCAAAATATTCCTTGAACTTAACCCTTAATTTGCATCTCATTTAATTACATACAAAAATACAAAAAAAAGAATTTCCCTAAAAAATCTAATCGCATAATTTTCCGATAATATATCTTAAGGATAAAGTTGTCTCCCTGAGTTCGATCTTCGGCTTGCTCGAGTAAAAAAATAAATCGACACATTAATTGGATATTAATTCATTAATTTAAGTGGTTTTTTATCGATCCGTAATTGTCCGACTACAACACCTAATTATCACAAATTAACTAAGGCAATTTAGGGTTCTTCAGTTGTTTAAGAAACTTTTATGCTTGTCGGTCTTTAAATCGGATGATATCCATAACTCTAGGTATCTCAACTCCTATCAAATGATATATTCCTCGATTGATCTTTTTTGTGTTTCTTACCCACTTCTTCCATGTTAGAGTTTCCTGATTTTATCTAAAGGTTGATTAGACACTTGAGATCAAGTTGCAAAGCACTAATCCAAAAGCGTACTTAGTACCTTGTCCAATAGCACAAATAAGGTATTTAGGACTTCCTTACTTGTATGTAATAAAAAGTTGAAGAATTATTGTTGGTCAACCATGTTCATGCATTTTGTGTTTGGCTAGTTACATTAGAAGTGTCCCTACAAAGGGCGTACTCAGAAAGTTGGACATCAATTGTTGAAAATTACACCTATGTCCTTAGAAGGATCTAATTAGAACTTTCCTAACCTTTTCTTACAAGTAGATCCCTAGAGAGTCAAATTTTAATATCTCATATATTTCTTCACATTTTAACTAAAATCTTTTTACGATGCTTGTATCAAATAGCCTATTTTAGGTTTCTATTTATATAGAAATTATTATAGCTGTCTTTTTTTTCAATTATATTTCTAGGTTCTTGTTAGATGTTCACTTTTTAACTCGTAATATTTAGCATACTTAATATCTAGGATTATAAAAATCGTAACAAATAGCTACTATATATTAGCATGGTTAAAAAGTTTTTTTCTCAAAATACCATCTTTTGTTCGACAAACCATTAAAATATCAAAGATCATAAAAAACGAAAAATAAAGTCTCGTAAAAATAAAATATCTTGTATTATACCAAATTACTAGTATATATAATAAATATAGTTCTCACAAATTTTACCTTTTTATTTTAAAAAAATCAAAAGCATCAAAAGAATATAAATAGATTAGGAATTCTGTAAAAGCCTTAAAAAATAATAATAACTTATAGATACATACAACATATACAACAAGTGCAAGAAGCATGAGGATATATGCAAGTCTACCCAAGAGACACTAGGTTGATACATGAATACAAATGTATGACTAATCATTTGGGGTCCATCTTCTATGTTAAACTAGAAAGGAGGTAACACTCTTTCGTTTACATATTTCTGGTTCTAGTTGCTTGGCATATGTTCACATTGGAAAAAAGATAAAGGAAAACCTGACTCAAACGAGACGAAGTGCATTTTTTGCGAATATAAACTGCGGGATTTCGATGATAATAATACAATCAGAAACATTTATGTTACATGTCGATGAGCTTTCTTTATAAATAAGAAAAGAGAACCGAAGAACGAGATTGTGTGCAATTTGATGAAACTCATGAACAGAGCACATAATAACCAATTATGAGAACATTCATCTCATTCCATAAGATAATCCACAGATTCTGATATTAAAGAAATCTAATTAAATCAACAAACACATATCAATCCTTCCTTGAATTACTTAGTTCTAATTGATAATGGAAAACTTGAAATGCTTTAATAGAGCAATGGTGAAACAAGGAAGCAATGAGAGTTAGACATGACGGATGAGATGGAGTCTCTTACAAACATCAAGACATCGGATTTAATCCCTACTCCCGAAGGAAAAGAAGGTCATGCATTGTAAGTGTAAATAAACGTTGAGGGAGGATGATATTTTTTGCGTAGTATATCTTAATATACATGATATAAGTACATGCTTATGACACTATTATTAGATCAAATCTGTTACAAGTAAAGCGTGATTTATTCGTAGCTAAAAAATCCGTCTCTAAAGCAAGAATCTAATATAAATCAAGATCTCGGAGAACATAAGCCATCACAGGCCTTATAGTGAACCCATGAAATTATTTGAAGTATTAGCACCGGAGAAGTATACAAATCTCAAGTCCTTCAGGTTATGATCAAACATTTACTCGTCCCATTGCTCAAATTCCTGAGCATCCTCTGTTTCATCCTTCATCTCTAGAAACTCGGCACGCCGGAGCTTCTGCGTCCCCTTGGCCCAGTCCCTGGACTTGCACGCAGGGCAGAGCTGGTGCTGCTTGCACGCGGCACGGCAGCATTTGCCGGTGAACTTGGAGTGGTTTGTGGGCTTGGAAGGGACTCTTGCGAACACGCCGGCGGTGGGAGGGGAAGGAAGGAGGTAGACCGGTGTCCTTGATGAGGATGGTTTGGGAAACGGACCCATTTGAGGGTGCTGTTGTGGTGAGAACAGAGGTCTGGTCCTGACCAGACCACGCTGTCTTCCCTCCCTCCTCATCTTCCCTTAGATTGCTCGGGCTCTTTTGTTGGATGGGAATTGGTGGGAGAGTTGGAGGCTTTATAGGTGTTTGTTTTCGAGACCGGATCTTTTAGTACAACAGATATTGTACTCGAGGAGACCGTTCGATGAGGATCAGACGCCTTCATAGGAGATCAGAGATAGTCAGCTCCCTACAAGAGTCGTCCGATCCTCGTTGGACGGTCGCAGCAGCAGAAGATAAGACAGTGTTCGGTTTCTTGGCGAGCAAAACAATGCTTTTTCTCGGCCAGCATCCATTGCTTAGAATTTTCTTGGGGACCAAGCACTTTGGTGGCATGCAAGTGCTGTTCAAACCATAAAATTTTGGGTGACATTTTACACGTATGCTCCTTAGGAATTTTTGCTTTCGTAAATTAGGTTTTAGTTTGATTTTTCATTATTACGAATTAAAATATTTTAAAAGGAGTATCCTTTCGTAATATGACACCCAAATTTTGCGTGCACACACAGACGAAGTTGGGATTTTCAATCTAAGGAGACCGACAGACCAAGTTGGGATTTCAATTTAAGGAGACCGAACAATCAAAGATTCAAAATACACTCTTATGTTATATAAATACATACTAATTTATGTAAATTCTAAAAATATTGACATGAAAATCACAAACATCGCAACATAATTGGCCTTCGCAACTACTAGTTTAAGAGACATTTACATGTGCGCCCTTTCAAGTTTTTTCTAATAACACTCGTAACTTTATTTTTTTTTTTTTTGCAATTACACTTGTGTCTCAATATTCTTACGAAATTCATGGAAGTACCATTTTCATAGTGTAATATAGGGGGATAAGTATGACAAGAGAAGGGCACCACTATGAATATGTAACAATATAGGAGGCATAAGTGTAATTGTAAAAAAAGTTAAGGTGCATGTTATTGAAAAAACTTGGAAGCTTAAAAGTGTAAAAATTCCATAATTTGATATTTGTTGACATATCGTCTGTAGTTAAATTTATAATAACGAATATTACTCGTTTCAAAATTATCCTTACTTCCTTAAATTTACAAATATATATTGTTATACTGTTAGCAACAATTCATATAACAATTATTCATTGACTTTTTTTCCAATCACTGCTAAATTAGCAGCGTTTGGTATAAATGTTAATGAATAAATGTTAATGAATAAGTCATAGGTAACAATGACCACGACATCCGCACCGAGAATCACAAAGCCTAAAATATAATTTTATAATGAATAATAACTATTAGTTGTGAATTTTGCATCAAAAGATATATTCATGAATATTTAAATTATTTATCATCATATATCAATTCTGTGGTAGTGATTACATAGATTACAAATTTTTAAACCAATATTTTCATACCAAATCTTTACGCAAATTAAAATCTAAATTTTGATAAGTATTCCTCTATTATTTGGCATGGTCATGAAATAAAAAAATGATCATGTCATAATATTTGAAAATATGGAGATAATAAAAATATAAAGTATATTAATATGGGTGGTAGTATACACAGCAGGGGTAGCCTCCACTCGTCCCCCTCCCTCCATCCTGCGCACATACTTACATAAATACGTACAGATTCCACACATACACATATAAATATATACACATATATTTACATAAACACACACACATACACTATTTACCAAATCATATGAAAATCACATAAAAGAAAATAATTTTTAATGGAATCATACTCATTCTTTACTGAATAATACTAACAAAGTATGCATGCTTCTCTCACGGGCATTTTACAAACTCCAAATATGTTTCATATAATGGTTGAGAGCATGTTACGGTGAAGGTGGTGGCAACGGTTTTCTTAGTAGAGATGGATATGGTGGGCACAATGGTTGAGGTGGTGAACGTGGCAATAACAGTGACGGTGGTTGTGACCAGGTAATATCGACATCGTTTCGATATCGTATCGATACGATATTTTGACGATATTTCAACGATATATATCAAGATATCGCCCATATGGACGTACTTTTGTGAAGGAAATGCCTAAAAAAGAGGATATATCACCGTATTGATATCAATATTCGATCTTATCTTGATATCGATATATCGACGATATCCACCGATATATCGCGATATTTCCTTCCATGGATGTGAAATCTCAAAATTTTGTCCTAAAATCTGGGGTATTTGGCATCAAAAAATTCAAATAATCATGCCGTTACATAGATCTCGTCGAGATCTTTCCAACGAACCCAAGAACACCCTATTCCGGCATTCCTAGCTCAAGTTATCTATGTTTTAAGTATAATAGTTGGGACCCATATATGGATCCGAACCGGATCCGAAATTGCACCCATTTTCACCTCTCCTATAAATAGAATATAATAGGATGCCCTCTCAAAAACCTAGCCACCATCGTCCTTCTCCCTCCTTGGAGCACCACCACCTTGATCGATTTTATCATCGGAAGGTCGTCGTCGACGTCAGAGAAGGTACTCCGATCGAATATCCACGACCACCATCGCGTAGGGGAGCTCAAGGTCAGCATAGTGTACGTGTTCGTGTTGTGATCAAGTGACGTAAATCTTATTTCCGTTCGAGAGGAGATTCCGAGGGAACATCCTCGGAGGTAACGATAAATACCCCCTTTTGTTGTTGGTTTCATACGATTTTTGTTCTCGTATACTTGAACATATTTTAAGCATTGGTTAATCCTATGATATGCTTCATATACAAGTAACGATGTTATACCTTTCTATTGTTGTTGATTTCATATGATTTTTGATCCTATGTCTAGAACATTGTTAGAGCCTTAGATTTCTTGATATATATATCTTAAATTTAACGAAGTTCCATCCCCTTATTGTTGTTGGATTCACACGATTTTTGTCAATTCATGTGCTTAACCAATTGTAGAGTCGTATATTTTTTAATGATGTTTTATTTTTCCTTGCTAATGGGTTTACATGATTTCAACTTTTATAATCCTAATTCTTTACCTAAATTTCGGGTTTTCTTTGGACGTGACTTTCCCTTGATAATCTTTATGTCTGCTATGGCCGATTTCGATTAAATTTCCTGGGGAGACATTATCTCTATTTTTCCCACGATGTCACCATTTTTAAATATCTCAATCATGTAAATATCTTTTTAATATCTCAATTACGTAAATGATATGTTAGGCTTTTTGTTTTGATATTGTGCAAGCCTATCTTAGTCATCATATATAAATCATGCATATGGTAATTTTTTATCACGGATTAGGCAACATGATAAGGATACACATATTCTCTCCATAATGGTCAAACCAAATGTGGTTCCTCCATACCTGTAGATGGATGAGGTTGACCATCATGGTCGATATCCAATTGAATATGAACTGACATATGATGCAGCCGAACAATTAACGGTGGAGCATTGTTATAAAAATAATTATAAGTAATTATATAATGGTGGATTGTAGGTAATTACTCGAGTAAATCATTGGTCCATATATAACCGAAGATATTATGCATCAGTAAAACCTGTTATAAATTGATCGTCCTATTTTTTATATTTGTTCATAATGAGGGGAAAACACATAAGGAAGATATGAGGTCGTAGGATTTATTAGACGAGATTACCATGATCCAAGTTCTTCTTCTACATATAAATTTTTTGTATTCCATTACCATTACTTTTCAGGAATGAGATTTATAATGGGGGAACAATAATATAATGCGCAGATAGTAGTCGATGTTGGTATATGGATGATGGTGATATTTTTTAAAATAACCTTAATTTTTAAACGGGTTAAATGGGGTTGTCCCTAGGGGAGCTAACTTGGCTCCCCCTGCTCCATTTCGTCCGATTTTTTATTATTTTTTTTTGAAATTTTCTTCATGGAATTTCATCACTATATCCGTATATTATATCATTAAAATTTCACAGCCTCCATCCAGACAGTAATTTTTTAACGGTAACAGAATTGCTAAAATCGACCCCATCTGGATGGAGGTCGTAGGAGTCTTTATTTCGGATGAAATTTTAATGACTATTGATGAAGATCCACGGAAGAAATTTTCAAAAAAATAAATTAAAAAACGAGCGAAATGGCGTGGAAGGAGCCAAGTTAGCTCCCCCATGGGGGCAGCCCCATTTTACCCTTTTTAAATAGATGCCTAAATTTTGAAAAAAAAAATAGAATTTACCGGGATAATTTTGATGTGATGGTCGACGTTAATAAGAATACATTATGAGTATTGCCCCATGTTTGAAAGTGACGATCGCCAAATGAATAAAATAGTTTAATGGATTGTCAGCAGAAACTATACTGATGCTAATAATCATGAGGTACCTTATGTCATTGAGTATGTCAAGTAACTCATTTTCTAGCTGCTCGTTAGATAATTTGTAATAATCTGCCTCCTACAATTCTTGTCAAGTGGTGATATTTTACGAAGATTGGGTAGATGGAGTTAGGCGCCTCAAGGGATTGGGCATGCACCCTTAGGCCCCTGCGAGATGCCTTGAAGGCCGCGACCCCAACGGACGAGTTGGGTGACGCATTGCACCTAACAGTCCGGTAGCATCCGGAGTCGCTCGACGGAGTAGGCAGGTGGTGCGGATGGTGTTCTTGGTTTCACACTTATACATAATATTAGGACTCGAAGTAGAAATAGGTGTGCTCGCATCAAATTCTATTTCGAATAATATTATTGTGAGAGATGTTTCCGGGATATGGTTTGAAGTTGGAGAAATAAGGTTTTTTTTATCATTTTCTTTTTCTAGTTGAACAAAGGTTCTTAAAGGTTTACTTAAGATGACAAAGAAGTTCCCGCATAGCGGAGGCCTGCGAGTCGAGTACTTGCGTGTGCTAAATTAATGTCAGAAATGCGTCATGATCGAATATCAAAAATATGTATACCGTCATGAATTTTTATTAACGAAGAGAAAAGAAGTATCAAGACTAACGTGTTAGTCCTCAAACAATGTTTATATTAATAAATGAAATTTACGACCATGTAACCTCTTGTAAGTTAGAATAATACGGTAGATTCTTGTTTCTACAATATATGCAAAAGTCACTAGATAGAATCAAGTTCACATGCCTTACTACTTTTGCATTAGTTATTATAGTGTTTGTCTTGTTACTGGGTAATTGCTCATAACGTTACCCTCATGTGAATACAACATATGTACCTGAGCAGCAGCCGCAACAGTAGCGGCCTTTTGAGGAGATCAGACTTCTTACGTCGTACTTGCACCAGACATGGTGCATCCTACTTAGAGTATTTTTATTTGTTCCTGCATTATTTCATATTCTATTTGAAAGACAATGTAATGAGATATTGGAGAACTTCTTCTGCAAAAAAAATTATAATTATAAGATGTATCTCATATCATGGACATGGACTTCATGAGCATTTTACTTCCATTTCATATTATTCTCCTGTTGTTATTTATATTTCAAATGTTAATCTAATGTGTATAAGATGATTTGCTGAGTATCATAGATCATGGGCGTAATTGGACCATAGGTCCGACGCTCTCGTCTCATCAGATTCGGTAGCCGGAGGGGCGGGGCGTCACAGATGGTATCAGAGCCCGATACTCCATTCTCTCTTTTGCATATTAGAATATCAACGGGATTTGAAATATAAATAAAGCGACAAAATCTTCCGACTTTGGCATATGTTAAGGAGAATAATTTAAGCCATGTTTAATGTGTCCAATGTCCCACTAAACATGAAAATGATTTCTAATATAATGATTCTCTGCAGGGGAATCAAGCCGCCTCATTTGACTATGACGTTGCACAACAGTTGGCCTTACTAGTTCAGGTCGTGCATGGTATACAGCAGTGTCAGGAGGTATTGGAGCAAAGGCTCCTTCAGCAGGATGACGCCTCGTATCAGCCCTCTCGTGAGGAGGAGGACAGTGTTCATCCTTCGGTGTCTTTGTACCCGGAAAGATCGGAGGACCTGGAAGCATTGTAAAAATATCAAATGACCTACGCAACATATCAGAGGTCTAAGGTGTCACAATTCTTTGGTATAGGCACACCAGATGAGGCTGAACTATGGATGGATCATGTATCCAAGGTCTAACCGATGATCCATGCTCCTGAAGAGTCTTGGCTTACATTCGTGGAATTTTCACTAGCAGTCTATGCTGAACGTTGATGGTATGCCACCAAGGAACATCTGGAGGATCCCATAACATAAGAAATATTTCTTGACGAGTTCCGTAGCCAGTTCTATCATGATCACTGGATTGAGGATCAGAGGAGGTTGTTTGCTGAGCTGAAGTAGGGGTCAATGACAACCAAGAATGCCTCACTCATTACACTAAACTCTACTGCCACTCACCAGCAACTACTACTTTTCCTGAGGAGAATTTACAAAAGTTTATCCGGGGACTGTGTGACGATGTGCAACACCAGCTGTCTGCATTGGATTTCACTTCCATCAAGGAGGTAGCTGTTAAGGCTACCAAGATAGAGGCAACTCATTTCCAGCCACATCAGTCAGGGAGATCTACTCACCGGGATTTCTATAAAGCTCGTAGAGAGCGTCGTTTCCACCCAGTGGCGATCACTCCTACGCTTAGCAGGTTTGCTCCTACACCTACTTTGGGGCAGGGCCTGGCGAGTCGCGGCACAACTTCCTTCCACTCTTCTACACACTCTCAGAGTCGTAAGACGGGAGGTGCTAATGTCTCAGGAGGCTGCTTTTTTCATCCCAGAGATCGTAGGTGTTTCCACTGCCAACAACCGTTCCATTTCAAGGCCAAATGCCCCTTACTTGCCAGCAGCTCAGGTGGCCATCAACCAAGTATATGATCAACTTTCTCATCTACACAGTCAAATGAATCAGCTTCCCATCGTGGAGGTCGAGGCTTTCAACGTCCTCTACCATGACCAACCTTCAGTGTTGCAGGTTCTAACGCCTCATCTTAACCTCAGGGACAGTTGATTGCAATCACGCAGGAGCAGACCCATGCCTCAGGAGCTATAGTACGAGGTATGATTTCAGTGCATGGTATATCCTTACATGCTTTATTTGATTCGGGAGCTATGCACTCTTTTCTAGCACATCGTTTAGTATCCAAGTTAGATAAAGAACTAGTCTGTGTTTCATCTCCTTACTACATCAAGGTCCCAGGGGGCCAATTATTCATAGTGCGACAAGTAGTAGAGGATGTAGCAGTGCAGATTGGCGGGCACCTAATGCTCGCATATCTTTTACTCATTTAGTTAGAAGATTTTGATATCATCTTAGGTATGGATTGGCTCGAGAAACATCATGCATGCCTTAATTATTTCGAGAAGACGATAGTGTTCCGTCTCCCAGGCATATCTACCTTTCAGTTTGATGGACGTATCTCAGATAGTGAGGTCTTATATATATCATCATTGAAGCCCAACACTTGCTCGATCAGGGTTGCATAGCTTTTCTCGCCTATGTTGTGGAGTTACCTACCCAGGATCGCATGATTGAAGATGTTAGAGTTGTGCGAGATTTTCCTGACGTATTTCCAGAGGAGTTACCTGAACTACCACTAAGGAGGGAGATTGAGTTCGAGATCACCTTGATACCCGATACACAACCCATTTCCATCCCTCCATATCGAATGGCACTAGCCAAACTCACGGATCTCAAAGTACAACTGTAGGACTTATTAGAAAAGGGATTTATTCATCCTAGTACTGGGATGTCTGTCGAGCCTAGCGAGCCGAGCCAGGGTTGGGCTCAGGCTCTGGCTCGAGCTCGGGCTCGATCGAGCCCAGCCGAGCTGGCTCGGGCCTTATCGAGTCAACTCAAGCTCGATAAGTCTTGAGCCGAGCCCTTTATCGAGCCCGAGCCTCTTATCGAGCTTGGTATGGGCTCGAGCCTATTCAGGCTCGTTAAGGAAATAGGTATTTTTTTGGTGAAAAAGTGTTTTGCCTGGGCTCGAACCCGAGACCTCTTTTTTAAAGATCATCCACCTTACCAGTAGGCCACCATCCAAGTTGTATATAAAAGTTAAATTATAATATATATTGTAACATTCTCCTTGTTAATAAGAAAGAAAAATACTAAATATCTAACTATAACCTAGATTAATATAGATAAAAGTAGAAAATCCAAGTCTACAACATAGTCTACCCAACATTGTTGTTACATAAACAACATAAATACATAATCCACCATTAATAATGTTGCAAAACTAATACAAATAAAAATAAAAATCATTGTAGTTTCACAAATAGAATATATATATATATGTATATATTCCTTATCGAGCCCGTTATTGAGTTATCGAGCTGAGCAGGGCTCGGCTCGGGCTCGGCTCGATAAGCTATTGAGCCCAAAAATCTGGCTCGGGCTCGGCTCAATAGCTTAATGAGCCAAGCTCACGAGTCCTTATCGAGCCGAGCCCGAGCCTGGCTCATCGAGCCATGACTCAATAGCCAGCCCTACTAGTACATCACCTTGGGGAGCACCGGCCCTCTTCGTAAAGAAGAAGGATGGGTCTATGCGATTTTGCATCAATTACAGGCAATTGAATAAAAGGACAGTAAAGAACCGTTATCCACTTCCACGAATAGATGACCTTTTCGATTAGTTGCAGGACGCAGCGGTATCCTCGAAGATTAACCTACGATCGGGTTAACATCAATTGAGAATTAAGGACACAGATGTGCTTAAATCTGCTTTTCGCACCAAATATGGTCACTACGAGTTTGTGATCACGCCTTTTGGACTCACAAACGCACCTGCTGCGTTCATGGACATGATGAATAGAATTTTCCGTCCATACTTAGATCGTTTTGTGGTAATGTTCATTGATGATATCTTGATCTATTCACGTGATGAGCATGAGCATGAGCAACATCTTCATACTATTCTTGAGACACTCAGAGAACACAAGTTGTATGCAAAATATAGTAAGTATGAGTTTTGGCTTACCGAAGTAGATTTCCTTGGTCATGTAATTTTGGAAGCAAGTGTGGTAGTTGATCCAACCAAGATAGAGGCAGTAATGTTCTAGGAGCAGCCCAAGACAGTTACCGAGATACACAGTTTCTTAGGCCTTGTCGGCTACTACAGACATTTTGTTAGGGGCTTCTCGCAGCTAGCCCTACCACTTACTCGTCTAACACAGAAAGATTTCCCCTTCGTTTGGAGCGACAATGCGAGCTGAGCTTTCACACGTTGAAGGAGAGACTAGCCAACGCTCTGATTCTCACCCTTCCTTCAGGCACCTTAGAATTTACGGTGTATACTAATGCATCTAAGGAGGGTTTAGGAGCAATGTTGATGCAACGTGGGCCTGTTGTGGCATATGCATCACGACAACTAAAGAATCATGAACGAAACTACCTTACTCATGACTTGGAGCTATCAACTATCATCTTCGCATTGAAGATATGACGTCACTATTTATATGGGATCACGTTTGAACTTTTTACAGATTACAAGAGTTTCAAATATATCTTTGACCAGCATGAGTTGAATATGAGGTAAAAACGATGGATGAAACTGTTGAAAGATTATGAGTGCGCTATCTCTTACCATCCGGATAAGGGGAATGTAGTAGCGGATGCTCTGAATAGGAGAACACATACCGAAGGCACCGCAGCATGGCTACAGATTTGGGATATGCTCACGGCACTCAGTGAGTGGCACCCCTTTAATAGTACTACAGATGCCATAACTGTACCTGCTAAGTACAATAAATTATGGGACAGGATTGTGCATGGTCAGCAGACAGATCAGAAATTACAAGACTTATTCCATCGATGTCTAAAAGAGGAGTATGATGGATTCAGAGGTTGTGAGTCCATCTTATGGAAGGGAGACAGTATATGTATTCTTCGTGATGATGAGTTGAGGAGAGACATCCTAGATGATGCTCATTGTTCTAGATTATCTATCCATCCAAGAAGCACCAAGATGTATAGAGACCTCCGTCAGCACTTCTGATGGGAGGGGATGGAGAGAGATTTTGCAGAACATTTAGCCATTGCCTTACGTGTCAATTGGTGAAGGCAGAGCACAAGCGTCCTCCTGGCTTGTTACAGTCACTTCCTATTTCGTTGTGGACATGGGAGAGTACCTCTATGGATTTCGTGACGTCCTTAACTCGTAAAGTTGGTGCATATGATGCTATTTGGGTTATTGTGGACCGATTGACCAAGTCTGCACATTTCATTCCAGTAAACATGACTTGCACTCCGGTAGATCTGTCCAAATTATATATTCAGCATGTTATTCGCTTGCATGGGATCCCCAAGGATGTCGTATCATATAGAGACTCTCGTTTCATGTCACATTATTGGGGAGAATTCATGAAGGCTCTAAAAACTGAATTGTGTCTTAGTTCAGCATATCATCCGCAGATGGATGGACAATCAGAGAGGATAATTCAGACTCTTGACGACCTACTCCGAGCATGTGCCATTGAGTGGTAAGGATCTTGGAAGGATCATATTCCTTTGGTGGAGTTCACTTATAACAATAGCTACCATGCTAGTATTAGCATGGCACCTTTTGAGGCATTGTATGGGCGGAGATGCACCACTCTCTTGTGTTGGCAGGAAGTGGGAGACAAAGATATTTATTCCACTCAGACAATCGAGGATACAACAAGAGTCGTAGAAACGGCTAGAAAGAAATTATTAATTGCACAGAGCCGTCAGAAGAGTTACGCTGACCAGAGGCGTCACGACCTGAATTTTGAGGTCGGAGATTTCGTATTCTTGAAGGTATATCCAATGAAGGATATTTAAAGATTTGATGTCAAGGGTAAGCTAGCACCACGGTTCGTTGGCCCTTTCGAGATTTTAGCCCGTATTGGGAAGGTAGCATAGCGAGTAGCACTTCCCCCTTACTTGACAAGCGTGCATGATGTATTCCATGTGTCAAACCTCCGGAAGTATATTCGAGACCCTCGGCATGTGATTAGCTATGAGGAACTCACGATTGAACCGAATTTATCTTTCCCTGAGGTACACTTGCATATTTTAGATCGGCAATCAAGAAGTTGCAACGGAAAGACAACCCTTTGGTCAAGGTATTGTGGCAAAATCAGAATGTTGAGGAGGCCACATGGGAGCCCGATGCAGATATGCAACAGAAATACCCATATCTTTTTGAAAGTATGATCACGAAACCTTATTTAAATCCTTTTTAAGATTTTTATGGGTTTCGTTCTCTTTAAGATTTTTATGCTGAAATATATATCACATTCAAAACATATACGTTAAATCCTATGTCTCGAGGATGAGACTTCCTTTAATATTTTTATGATGTGAAATCCCAAAATTTTATCCTAAAATCTGGGGTATTTGGCATCCAAAAAAATTCAAATAATCACGTCGTTACGTAGATCTCGTCGAGATCTTTCCAACGAGCCCAAGAACACCCAATTCCGGCATTCCTAGCTCAGTTATCGATGTTTTAAGTATAATAGTTGGGACCCATATATGGATCCGAACCGGATCCGAAATTGCACCTATTTTCACCTCTCCTTCTATAAATAGAACATGATAGGATGCCCTCTAAAAAACCTAGCCACCATCATCCTTTTCCCTCCTTGGAGCACCACCACCTTGGTCGATTTTATCATCAGAAGGCATCGTCGACGTCAGAGAAGGTACTCTGATCGAAGATCCACAACCACCATCGCGTAGGGGAGCTCGAGGTCAGCGTAGTGTACATGTTATTGCTGTGATCAAGTAACGTAAATCTTATTTCCATGCGAGAAGAGATTCCGATGGAACATCCTCGGAGGTAACGATAAATACCCTCTTTTATTGTTGGTTTCATACGACTTTTGTTCCCATATACTTGAACATGTTTTAGAGCCTTGGTTAATCCTATGATATGCTTCATATACAAGTAACGATGTTATACATTCCTATTGATGTTGGGTTCATATGATTTTTGATCCTATGTCTAGAACATTGTTAGAGCCTTAGATTTCTTGATATATATATTTTAAATTTAACGAAGTTCCCTCCCCTTGTTGCTGTTGGATTCACACGATTTTTGTCAATTCTTGTGCTTAACCAATTGTAGAGCCGTATTTTTTTAATGATGTTTTATTTTTCCTTGCTAATGGGTTTACATGATTTCAACTTTTATAATCCTAAATCTTTACTTAGATTTCAGGTTTTCTTTGGATGTGACTTTCCCTTGATAATCTTTATGTCTGCTATGGCCGATTTCGATTAAATTTTCTAGGGAGACATTATCTCTATTTTTCCCACGATGTCACCATCTTCAAATATCTCAATCATGTAAATATCTTTTTAATATCTCAATCACGTAAATGATATGTTAGGCTTTTTGTTTTGATATTGTGCAAGCCTATCTTAGTCATCATATATAAATCATGCATATGTAATTTTTTATCATGGATTAGGCAACATGATAAGGATACACGTATTCTCTCCAGAATGGTGAAACCAAATGTGGTTCCTCCATACCTGTAGATGGATGAGGCTGGCCATCATGGTCGATATCCAATTGAATAAGAACAAACATATGATGCAGCCGAACAGTTAACAAAAGAAGGTAACGCATATTGTATATTAGTGAAGCATTGTTATAAAAATATTTATGAGTAATTATGTAATGGTGGATTGTAGGTAATTACTCGAGTAAATCATTGGTCCAAAATATAACCGAAGATATTATGCGCCATTAAAACCTGACTGTAATAAATTGATCATCCTATTTTTTTATATTTGTTCATAATGAGGAAAAAACACATAAGGAAGATATGAGGTCGTAGGATTTATTAAACGAGATTACCGTGATCCAAGTTCTTCTTCTACATACAAAATTTTTTATCACATTACCATTACTTTTCAGGAATGAGATTTATAACGAGGGAACAATAATATAATGCAAAGATAATAGTCGATGTTGGTATATGGATGATGGTGATATTTTTTTTAAATCTTTTTTAAATAGATGCCTAAATTTTAATAAAAAATAGAATTTACCGAGATAATTTTGATGTGATGGTCACGTTAGTAAGAATACAGTAAGAGTATTGCCCCATGTTTGCAAGTGACGATCGCCAAATGAATAAAATAGTTTAATAGATTGTCACCAGAAACTGTACTGATGCTAATAATCATGAGGTTCTTTATGTCATTGAGTATGTCAAGTAACTCATTTTCCAGCTGCTCGTTAGATAATTTGCAATAGTCTGCCTCCTACAATTCTTGTCAAGTGGTGATATTTTACGAAGACTGGGTAGATGGAGTTAGGCGCCTCAAGCGATTGGGCGTACACCCTTAGGCCCCGGCGAGATGCCTTGAAGGTCGTGATCTCAATGGACGAGTTGGGTGAAGCATTGCACCTAACAGCCCGGTAGCATCTGGAGTCGCTCGACGGAGTAGGCATGTGGTGCGGATGGCATTCTTGGTTTTGCACTTATACATAATATTAGGACTCGAAGTAGAAATAGGTGTGGCCGCATCAAATTCTATTTCGAGTAATATTATTGTGAAAGGTGTTTCCGGGATGTGGTTTGAAGTTGGAGAAATGAGGTTTTTGATCGTTTTCTTTTTCTAAGAGAACAAAGGTTCTTGAGGGTTTACTCAAGATGACAAAGAAGTTCCCGCATAGCGGAGGCCTGCGAGTCGAGTACTTGCGTGTGCTAAATTAATGCCAGAAATGTGTCATGATCGAATATCAAAAATATGTATACCGTAGTGAATTTTTATTAATGGAGAGAAAAGAAGTATCAAGACCAACGTGTTAGTCCTTAAACAATGATTATATTAATAAATGAAATTTACGATCATGTAACCCCTTGTAAGTTAGAATAATACGGTAGATTCTAGTTTCTACAATATATGCAAAAGTCACTAGATAGAATCAAGTTCACTTTTTTTAAAACCTGGTTTTCGCAGTCTTGGTAGCTGCCTTTATTTCATCTAACAAAAGGATACAATAGGTGCCCTTCTCGGGGAAACAAGATGAAAGGAAAAAAAGCCACATGCGGCAAGCGTAAATCAGACGAGAAGAAAGAGAATAGAAAGAATACAAGAACAAAAAGCATCTTCACTTTCCTCGTCCGATATGAAATCCTTCTGCTGGATCAAGGCATTCGATTAATCACAACTGCACAAAAGTCCGTGCAGTGACCCTCCATCTTGCACGCAGCACACACCTCAGGCAATTTTTCATAAATGATTCTTTGCTGCAGATCAAAGTCACCAATTTTGATATTGATGCTCTTCAGGGCTGGCCTCAGGATGTCCATCTCTATAAGACACCTAGGCGTTCTTGGATCTTCATATATCTTTGTGCTCTCATCCAGACCAATAAATCTTCCAATACCATTGCAAATCTTTATCAGAGAAGAACGATTTTGTAGGAATATGGGCAGACCTGGAAGAATGATCCAAATTGTTCTTTGTATGGATGTTCTTGTTGCATCTGATTCCCACCTGGTGAACCTGAATCTCCTAATCCTTGTGAAAATGTACTCCTTCCTTAATGTTTCCTCCAAGTGATGGGGATTCGTGAACTTAATCATAGTCGAGGTAGCTGATAAAGGATGTAATGAGAAAGTTCCCCTCAGCCCTCCGGCATCCGAAAGAGCTTCATCTAGATCCTGCGTTTGTTGATCTCCATCTGTCGTCCAGGCGACAGCAGCCAATTGAAATTTGAGTGAGAACATGGATACTTCAGCATCTGAGAAGCATATGGGCTCCATCGGTAATGCAAAACCCATCCAACTGCGATGCTTTATAATGAGCTGCTCCCTCGGGGGCTTCCTGCAACGGCTACAGTTTTAATGTTGAAATAGCCGTTGTAAAAAAGCTCATCCGAAAAGATACTTATCTTTAGTGCGTGTACCTAGAGGTACACGCACTTCCAAGATTCCACATCGAGAAACATGCCAAACCAGAACTCCATTCCAAGCTATGCAGCACTCAGTTGGACTTCGCTTGCATAAACACCATCATCCTCTATGCACTCCATCCTTTCAGAAATATTAAGAAATTCTAATGAGAATTCCAAACAGAAATTAGTTACAAGTAAATTGAAGGTTAGGGGTTGGGTACTTAGCTTCAGTGCACCCATCCTAATGGATGCATGCACTTCCTTCAACACTTCGCCAAGGAAAACCCAGACATTAAGTACCCCAAAGAGTATGAAGCATCCTTCTGTAAAGAAAAGGCAATTATGCACAAATTCTCAGGAGAAGAGCCGTGCACTTTCTCATTATCAAGAGAAGACCAATAGGCAAAGAAACCCCAAGTCAGAGTTTGAATCTGACATAATCAAGTTGCTTCTTGTCCAGCGTAATACATCCCTTAACTTTCAAAGGTAACTGACTGGTGCGATAGAAGATCTGATCCTTCTTTAGCAAGATCGCTGATGAAGCCATATTTCATCATCTTTATTTTATCATTTTAGCATCAAAAACCCTATCAAATGCGTGTAAATAGCATTAAATCCATCATCTTAGCATTCATGCATGTGCATCTAAATAGTGTATAAAATATTGTATTTAGAGCCAAAATTATAGAATAAATAAAAGAAAAGAAAAAAGAATAAAATATTTTAAATATTTTATGACCCGAAACCCCGAGACCTAGGCATCTTGATGAATAGGTCGACAAGGAATAAAGTAGGGGGAGATAAGGGCCAAATACAATACATATTTCATTCATTCTTTATTCATTTTGGGACCTATTTTTGGTTCCACTTTTTATACCTCAAATAAAGAAACTTTGTAAATGAGAGTTGTAGATAATGGATGTGGATCCGGTGAGGTGATGGAATGGATCTGGATCTCCGGCCATCGTGCATGGCTAGAGTTGAGTTATTGCGTGAGGTAGAATGTGAAAAGGAGAAATTCGAGAGATGAGATGAAATTGGATAAATATCGTGATCGAATACGAATTGTTGATGAAAACTACGGATCTAAAATCTATAATGATATTGAAAGTAGAAATTATGCTACGATTACTCTAGAGAAACGACAGAAAAATTAGATCTAACTTGAGGAAGTCAGGCGTCATAATGTGCTCGACGAAAACCACTCCGTCATCACTAGACGGTTCAACGACTCAGCACCACTATCTTCTAACAGAATCTATTTTTATAAATACACAAAATAAAAGAATAAAATACATAGATATTATACCTATAAAGGGGGCATAAAAGTAAACTTGTAAAAATATACTTCATAAAAATAAATAAAAATCGGAATAAAATACTACATAAAATAATAATTATTTTTTATTTTATAACCAAAAATTAATGAAATCATTTTCGATTTTTAAATGGATTTTCAAACCTTTTTTAGGACCTTTTTCCTGGTTGACCTCGGTTGACTGTAGGGGGCAGTCACAGTTGATATCGGTCAACTGTCTGTCCTAGGTCCTGTAGCTTCTGTCAGGACTTGGTTCTCGACATTTTTTTGTCGATTTTTCCAGGTCGATTCTTGCATTTTTTTCGTGTCGCAACCTTCAGAGCTTTTGACCCTCGATCTTTGATCTTTCACGACCAGGGATTAGCTCGAGGATTGGGGCATCGTGTCACCCATTCTTCCTTGGTCTTTGGACCGCCCTAGTCACAAGGTCAAACCAAATATATGGAGCCCCGACCTTTCAATTTGAATTCGAACCCCTCAATCCATAGGATAGCTCCCATTCCTGTGCCCTGAAGCTCGAGGAAGGTGACAGCTTGCTCTTGAGCTCTTCAGATTGGTCGAGCGACGCCTGAGGTGGCTCCAGCGCCTCCCCCTTCGCCGGCGGTCGAGGTACTTCTTCCCTCCGATTTACACTGTTGAGGCTGCCACTTACCCATTTATTTTTCGTGCATTTACTTTCTTTTATCCTAAGGAACGAAAGCCCTTTAGAAATTTTGAGTGCCATTGCGTGATTCGCTCAATCGATCTTCCTCGCCGGAGCGCACCTCCGGCCAACTTTCCCCACGTCGATTCACGCTACATCTCCTCCCTCTCGAGGTCCAGGTAGTTTGCCCTGGACCTTCTAACCATTTTTGCAGGTCAAAGAGCTTTGACTCAAGCCTGGAGGCAATTTTGGAGCCTCGCCGGAGCTCACGGGGCTCTACAGCTCCGCAACCCTCTCGCGAGCACCTCGGCCATCGCCGAGGTCTTTTGAAGCCCGCAGGAGGAAGAGGAGACCTCCAGGAGTCCCCAGATCCATTTTGAAGCCAAAACATCACCGGAGGCCAGAGATCTCGAACGGAGAAGTTCGCCTCGTCGGCGTTCTTCTTTGTTCTTGCTCCAAGCGTCTCTACCGTTGGATCGCGGCGGATCTCCAGGTTGCACAGCCGCCGTCCGATCTTCCATCGCCTCAACCGTTCGATCTGTTGAGGAGGATCCGATCTAGGCCGTCCACCGCCGAAGCGTCATCGCGCGACCGGGGAGCGCCACGTGGATAAGTAGCCCACACCACACCGTTGGATCGCGCGCGTAAGGGGTATTTTGCACCTCCACCCCTACGACTTTTTGTATTTAATAATTAGTCCTTAAACTTTCACCTGTAGTGTAAAATTTCTGTAATATTTGTTGGACATGTGAGCCCACGGCGAGCCATTGTGCAATAAATGTTATTGCGAATATCATTCCCTGATCTGAAATGAAGAATAAATAATTTGCATAATAGGTCCCTCTGTACAATTAGGGTTATGTACCATGGTTGTCTTAATGATCAAACAGTTGTTGATTCAATAATTGAATCATAGAGGCTGGTGCTTGGATGAATATCTAAAGAGTTAGATTGAGGACTCATCAAGCTCCGTCAAATGATTGTTAAGATGTGATCTCCAGCCTGAGTAGGAGATGGCAATCCTTTCTCACATAGGCTGATATCTGACCGACCTCTTGATGCAGTCCTCTGCATAGGAATAGAGATTCGAAGGTGTCAGATTAGTTAGGTCAAAGAGTTGACTTAACGAGATCGAGATAACCTAAGTCCTATGTTGAATGTTGTCACAGCATAGTCACGCATCCTCTGACCAGAGACAGATGTGTTACTATATGTCTGAGTGTGTACATTTGGCAGACCAATAGGTTGATGACCTAACCAAGGTCTATACACCGGCGCGCTGGTGTGCATGTAAGGGCATATGAGTAATACGATCTCTCAAAGGGATCATACAGGTTCACTACTGAACCGGAAGACATGAGCTCACTCATGAGATATTGGGAAGAATCAAATTCTGTGCACGGTCGTCTCGCTTTGGAAGCTTGACTGAATTTGTAGGTTTGATATATACTTTTGGAAAGTATATGATCAAGACCTAGGTATGATATATGCTTTTGGAAAGTATATGATCGATACCAAATCCCAATGATCAAATGAGAAACTTGGTGATCAAACCCTGAAGAAGACAGTGTAAAATAGATCTTGATCTTCGGGTTGACCATGGGTCTTCCAGTATGCAGGATGTACAGGTATTGGGAATACTTGAGGGTGATGTGATCATAAACGATTGTATATCCATGTCGCTTCCATTCCGAGGGAGTGATGAAACAGTTCTGGATTTTAGTGACTCCTTTCAGTAGAGAAGCAATCTGATCTTAGTCCAAATATTGGACATTGGTCTGAATGAGATTCAGATTCAATGAGAAGATTAGATTTGCGGTCTTGATTTAATCAAGCATCTGTGGGAGGTTCGTAAGATCTGGATTTGAGATAAGATCTCAATATCCAAGTCACTATACGTGGAACAATACAATCGCCCTGTCCTTATCTCCAAGTATCTGCGGAGAAAGCACATTATTCATGAAAAGGTTCAAGAATAATTCTTTTGATGAAATATCCAAGCAAGGACTTGATGATTAAATGAGATTTAATTATCAAGCTTAAATATGAATATGATTCATGTTGTGAAAATGATTATCTAAGATAATTAAATACGATTTAATTATCAAGGATTAAGAGAATGTGGATAACACTATCCATGATATATGTGTATTATAAATATGATTTATAATATACATATATAAGAGAGAGAATTTATGTGAATAGCATTTGTTGATTAATAATGTGGATTAGATTCACATTTATTAATTAATTGGAAATGCAATTTACTAACTAGTTTGGGTTGTGAATATGATTCACATAATATTCAATGGCATGATTGAAATATTCACAAATTAATTGGGAATTAATTTGGTGAATATTTTTGTGAATACAAAATTAATTAAGGAATAATAAGATAAATAAAAAAGGAGCCAAAAATTGACCACCATTCATAGGTGGCGTCACCCATGAATTGTTCATGGGTGACGCCCCCCAATTTTAGGGAGGTTGGTTGACTCCATTTTTATTTATCACATTATCTCTTAATTAGTTTATGTTAAATTAAATTATGTTGATAATGTTGCAACATTTTTTAATTTAAATTAATGTTGTTGGTTTTAACCAACAACAATCATAGCCATTGATTTAGCATGGACCAAGCATAGCCCTTGGATCCATGTGTCCCATGGATTGAGATCCATTGGATCCTAAACTAGTATAAAAGGAGGGCTATGGTAGCCTTTCCAAGTGACAACATTCTTGAGTTGAAGAACTCTACTCTCTCTCTCTCATTCTCGTGTGGGCTCTCCTTAATATTCAAGTGGCCGTCCACTTTGTGTATTGAGAAGGAGAGCATTTCGGCTTCGCTTGGATCTTCGTCAAAGGATTGCGGGAAGGACGCGATTCATCATCGTGCCCGCAAGCGCATTCTCCGTGGGTCGGACTTAAGATAGGAGGATCTTTACTTTGGGATCTCACGATCACAACCACGCTTCAAGAGGTATTCCTTGTACTTTGTGGTTTAATGAAACGATCCGAGAAGTGTTCTCGTGATCATGTGGTTTCATCACTTGTTTAAAAAAAATTTAATTTCCGCTGCATCTAGCAACTAGTGCGACTAGTTGCTCCGATTGCATACGATGCGATCAACACGCTTCCGTGATGCGCTTAAGGATTCACAATATCCTTCAAGTGGTATCAGAGCCAGGTTGAATAAGGTTTTGGATATGATCCATACACCTTAGACGATTTGGTTCTTGAAAGGGTTGCGAATTTTTTTTACTGCATTTCAATTTTCGCATCTCTGTATAATTGAATTTTTCTGTACTGTTTAAAATGTTTAAAAACGAAATTTTCAATTGGATTTTGTTCCCCATTAAACAAGGAAACCATAGAACTTGAGTTTACTAAATTTGGACTTCATTTGCTCAAGATATGGCTTTTTGAATATGACTATATTCACTGTTGCGGGAACTGCGGATTTGAACGTGATTAATGAGATAATTACGATTTTAATCCGCCTTGAAATGCGTGAATTATCACTTGGGTTCTTTAATAAATCAAATAGGCAATCTTTGGAAACTTAGTTTGCATTTTTTGGATTTAAATTGATCAAGATATGTTAATTTTAGTGATTGGGGGTCACTGCTGGAAATTGACATTTTTGATCTTGAACCTTGTGATATGTCATTCAATTATCATGATGAAAATTAATTGTTAATTTTATGGAATAATTAGTGATAAATATTTGTGAAATATTTAAAGAGATAATTATTTCATTGAATGACACATGCCTAAACCACAATGATGAGATATTAGATCTTGATCATTGATTCATCAACAAACATTGATTTCATGAAAACCATAGTTTATCCTACAATAGTTGTAGGACAACTTTTACATGAAAAACCCTCTTGCTTGAGTAGGATTGGGGATTTGTCTAGCAAATCTCCTTATAATATAATCAAAAATGTTTTGATGTATATTATATGGTATAATTTCGGTTGAAAAACCGATGAGCATCTCAAAGTACATGATGATCTATCTGGTATTATCCTTTCCCGAGGCGGATGTGGTGCCTAGTCGGAGAGCATTGGGGTCGCGGGTTGCAACGTATGTGGTCCGTCCCACTCTCGTCGGTACTGGCCATGACAGCGGGTAGGGATTGTATAATGCCGGAGAAAGTCAATATGTATTTTTCTAATTATAAAAATTCGAATAATACGTATTTTGAGATAATACCTACTATTCAAGTAAAAGACATGTTTGTTGATTGATGATTAATTTAATGTGATTAAATTAATTATATCCAATAAACACTCTATTATGAATAGATGTGTATTTCCCTTGGAAGAATTAATTATGTGAATATGATTCACGATAATTAATTATAAAATTTGAATATGAGGTGGAGGATTACATAAGTGACATCCATGGTCTCCCGTCAAGGCGAAGGATTCCGTCGCCAGTTGTTGTATATAGGAGACGCCTGTCCGAAGTGACAGATCCTATATATGATTTAGTTGGTTCGAGTTCTTTGCTTCTCGAAAGAGTAAGGCCGTATACGTAGTGACCCCAATATCGAGTCCTCATATTATTGGGGCAATATTGGATTGCGTATAGCGAGTATTAAGCCTGTTGACGGTTGGTTCAATTAATGACGGGTCAACATCATCTTAGGGGTGGTGGGCCCGAGTGTTAAAGACCGAATTGGGAGATGCAAGTTGGACTTGCAAGGCGGAATGAGTTCCCGCTTCTTTTTATCGGAGTCGTAAGTTCTCATATTATTGGGATGCGACAAAGATAGGAAAGGAGATCCCAGATCTTGCTAGAGATATAATGGTAAGAATATCTCTTACATTGAAAGTGATTAAGGGAATGAACTTTCAGTGTTGACAAGGCAAGACAACTTTGATATAAAAATTCCTAAATCAAAGTAAAACATGTATATATAATATATATACACTTATGCAAATTTCTTATTTCAGATAATCCTTCATTAAACCCACTCAATGTTATACTCAATAATAACCAGTAAAATATCATGGATTGACTCTTGATCCAGATATTGTACTTGCAATTGAACACATAATGTATGTGGTTGCAATGTGCAAGTTTCCTCAAGATAATGAGGAATGACAATTAAATAAGACAATAAGACATCACCTTAGGGTCTGTATGTCTCTATAGTCTTGATCCTTCATCGAGTGTACTTTGGAAGTGACATGTCGATGGTGATCGTAATTGTCGAATAATCCTTATAAAATAAAAGAAGATATTTTGGCATAATATGTGCTTTAGACATTTAATCATGAATGACATGGTTCTCTGCATTATGCAGAATGGTGGCTCAAAAGAGATGATGTATTCAAAATGTTTGAATACCTACCTGAACCTAAGTCTCCAAGAGTTAAGATGAATGTAGATATGATGAGTGTCATCATTCTACTATCTATACTCAAGTCATTCATGAAGCTTTATGATATTCATATTGTATGAATTTAATGAAGCATGTATAAATGTTGAAATGCTCTTACATTGAATTCTTTTGAATTTAACATAAGAGATCCTTAGTCTTAAGCAATGGTTGTTTATAGATTAAGAGAGTGCAGTGGAAGCATGGGTCGGACCCGAGTAAGAAGGAAAGTCAAAGAGTTGACCTACTTCTGTGACTTCCATATGACATCCAAAGAGTTGGATGAATGCCAATACTGCAATATGTTGATGTGTTGATAGTATGACTATCAAGTCTGTCTAAAATCCTTAGTGAAGGACTCAGATAGAGCATCAGAATAATCTACATATAATCATTGACTCTGACTTTATTATTTCATAAGATAAAGTCTGACAATTGTATCCCAATCTTCTAATGACATTTGCAATTGGTTGCATATATATTAGAAGATTAGAAATTTGATCTTAAGGTTTAGTAGTCATCTACATGGATATTGATGTAATTGTTGCACCAATCTCTGTTGGATAGATAGACTTCATATTCTCAGTGGGAGAGCCCTTAGTCTTGGAGAATGTCTCTATGACCTAGATAGTAGAGTACACTCATTGTTTGTTTCCAAATGTTGGAAATAAACATGAACTCTGAGATAGAACTTTCATAGAGAGTTATGATGGAAATATTTCAGATAGTAATCTAACATCTAGTGGACTCCACAAAATTAGAAAATTAATGAATGGTTCATTAAGATTTCTAATACTGAAAATTAAACCTTATAAGATCAATAGGAGGATGAAGATCATTTGACAATGATCTGGCATCAAGCCTTGGACATTTGTCTGTTGATTTGATCAATAGACTAGTAAGATATGAAACTTTAGAGTGTCTAAAATTTCAAATCTTATATACTTGTAAATATTGTATTCAAAGTAAAATGTCCAATACACCCTTCTCTGGGAATGGTGTTAGATGTCGAGGTATTCAAGATCTCATACATATTGATGTATGTAGATCATCTATATCATAGTAAACATTATGGATATGTGATATCTATTGATGATTATGTATGATATGGGATTTCTTCTCTTCACCTGAGAAACCTTTGAAATGTTCAAAGATTTCATAATTTTGGTTTAGAATCAAAATTTGAAGAAAGATGAAATGAATTTGATCTAACCTAGGTAGCGTGTACCTATTAGATAAAATTCAAAGAATACCTTATGGAGATATGAATATCATTTCTATCTCACTCCTCCTGATAAACCTGAACTCAATAGAGTTGTAGGGAGATACAATTGGATCATGTGTGACATGATTTGGTCAATGATAATTTTTAGCATAATTTCCTCTTAGTTTCCAGGTGTATATATGTAGTAGAGACTACACTATATATCCTTAATAAGGCTCCATGCATGTAAGCTGGAATCTAGCACTTGAGAGTGCTACTTCATTAGGAAAATAAAGGATGGTATTGGATACCTACTTTATTACCTTGAGATTCTTAAAAGATCTCATCTCTGAGAATGTGATTCTTGGAGGATTGAGACTCTTGAGAATCAAGATGAAGATGAAGTGAAGGAACTCATTTAATCTTGAGATGACAATGAGGCTCCTGAAATCGGAAACTAAAAGGACAATTAAAGATGAAACATTAATACCTCTTCAAATGAGTTTGAAGATGTATTCCATGTGTCAGCCAAGTCTGACAATGATCGGACTTCATGTGATGAAGCTCCTAAGGATCATGACATGGAAAGATGGATATTAGCAATAAAGTCTAAAGTAGACTTCATATACAAGTGTTGTATATGGACCCTCGAGGATCCACCTATAAGGGTTAGACCCATTAAGGTGTAAATGGATCTTCAAGAGAAGAGGAACCTGATGAGAAGGTAGAGACCTTCAAAGCTCGGTTCGTAGCCATGAGCTGCACACCGTAAGAGAAGACATTGCTTGCAATGAGACTTGCTCTTTGGAAACCATGCTTGAAATCATCAGAATATTGCTAATCCTAGCTGCACAACTTGACTTGCTTGACTGCTGCATCTTCAAGATGTAAGTCAAGATTGCATTCCTCTAAGAATACCTCTCTGAGGATATTCACATGAAGTAGCCCCAGGGCTTCATGTTTTGGGAAAGTAAGGTGTGAAAGCTAAAGAAATCCATCTGTGGACTCAAATAAGCTTCTTGAAGTTGGAACATAAGATTTGATGAAATTATAAATGTTATGATTTCAAATAAAATCTTGATGTATCATGTGAAGCTTAGTGGGAGTGCCATTGTGTTCATCGTGCTAAATGTAGATAATATCCTAATCATTTGGAATGATATAAGGATGAGAATAAGTGTTTTATAGACTGACTATTCCATACCTTGAGATATGATCTCAAGAATACCTCTTAGATATTAGTTCTGAAGTTGTTCAGAAGCAAAGAAGAGAGGGTATTGGGACTGTCACATTTGTAGTACACCTTGGACATATTCCATTCTTGGAAATTCCAAGAAAGGCTTCCTTCCCTTGAGATTTGGTACTGACCTATCTAAAGGGATAGCACCTCAAAGAGTTGAGGAAGTGAATGCTAGAACTGCTTGCACTTGTGCATCAGTTACGAGAAGCTAAGTGTATGCTAGATGTATACAAAAGCCAGATATCTGCCATGCAGTGGGAGTAGTAAACTGTTACTAATCCTACTATGGAGAGAAAACACTTGATTGCAGTAATAACAAAATCTTCATAGATGACAAGATTTTTGAGATAGTGATCTCAAAGTCATATCTTTAAAAGCTTAAGACTTTATAGATAGAGATCTAAAAGGTCTTAACTGTGGATACCTTGAGAGATAGTGATCTCCCGGAATAAGGGTATTCTGATAAGGATTATGGAAATGCTGGTTATAATAGTTATTGAGCAATAATGTCAAGGACACTATAACTGCTTTGACTAGATTGAGTATTGGTTGCATTAGATGCAACATTCGCATTGGATGCGAGCACTGTTACCTACGGATATTCAAGTGCCGTAACAGGACTTGGCATAGTCTTTTGGGAACAGAGTGATTGATCAGCTTACCTAGCTATTTCTAAATAGCTTATGATTGTCACATGAGTATGGGTTTAAATGATTAGCCCATTAATGGCTCTTTGGGCTAGTGGGAGATTGTTGGACATGTGAGCCCACGGCGAGCCATTGTGCAATAAATGTTATTGCGAATATCATTCCCTGATCTGAAATGAAGAATAAATAATTTGCATAATAGGTCCCTCTGTACAATTAGGGTTATGTACCATGGCTGTCTTAATGATCAAACAGCTGTTGATTTAATAATTGAATCATAGAGGCTGGTGCTTGGATGAATATCTAAAGAGTTAGATTGAGGACTCATCAAGCTCCGTCAAATGATTGTTAAGATGTGATCTCCAGCCTGAGTAGGAGATGGCAATCCTTTCTCACATAGGCTGATATCTGACCGACCTCTTGATGCAGGTCCTCTGCATAGGAATAGAGATTCGGAGGTGTCAGATTAGTTAGGTCAAAGAGTTGACTTAACGAGATTGAGATAACCTAAGTCCTATGTTGAATGCTGTCACAGCATAGGCACGCATCCTCTGACCAGAGACAGATGTGTTACTATATGTCTGAGTGTGTACATTTGGCAGACCAATAGGTTGATGACCTAACCAAGGTCTATACACCGGTGCGCTGGTGTGCATGTAAGGGCATATGAGTAATACGATCTCTCAAAGGGATCATACAGGTTCACTACTGAACCGGAAGACATGAGCTCACTCATGAGATATTGGGAAGAATCAAATTCCGTGCACGGTCGTCTCACTTTGGAAGCTTGATTGAATTTGTAGGTTTGATATATACTTTTGGAAAGTATATGATCAAGACCTAGGTATGATATATGCTTTTGGAAAGTATATGATCGATACCAAATCCCAATGATCAAATGAGAAACTTGGTGATCAAACCCTGAAGAAGACAGTGTAAAATAGATCTTGATCTTCGGGTTGACCATGGGTCTTCCAGTATGCAGGATGTACAGGTATTGGGAATACTTGAGGGTGATGTGATCATAAACGATTGTATATCCATGTCGCTTCCATTCCGAGGGAGTGATGAAACAGGTCTGGATTTTAGTGACTCCTTTCAGTAGAGAAGCAATCTGATCTTAGTCCAAATATTGGACATTGGTCTGAATGAGATTCAGATTCAATGAGAAGATTAGATTTGCGGTCTTGATTTAATCAAGCATCTGTGGGAGGTTCGTAAGATCTGGATTTGAGATAAGATCTCAATATCCAAGTCACTATACGTGGAACAATACAATCGCCCTGTCCTTATTTCCAAGTATCTGCGGAGAAAGCACATTATTCATGAAAAGGTTCAAGAATAATTCTTTTGATGAAATATCCAAGCAAGGACTTGATGATTAAATGAGATTTAATTATCAAGCTTAAATATGAATATGATTCATGTTGTGAAAATGATTATCTAAGATAATTAAATAGGATTTAATTATCAAGGATTCAGAGAATGTGGATAACACTATCCATGATATATGTGTATTATAAATATGATTTATAATATACATATATAAGAGAGAGAATTTATGTGAATAGCATTTGTTGATTAATAATGTGGATTAGATTCACATTTATTAATTAATTGGAAATGCAATTTACTAATTAGTTTGGGTTGTGAATATGATTCACATAATATTCAATGGCATGATTGAAATATTCACAAATTAATTGGGAATTAATTTGGTGAATATTTTTGTGAATACAAAATTAATTAAGGAATAATAAGATAAATAAAAAAGGAGCCAAAAATTGACCACCATTCATAGGTGGCGTCACCCATGAATTGTTCATGGGTGACGCCCCCCAATTTTAGGGAGGTTGGTTGACTCCATTTTTATTTATCACATTATCTCTTAATTAGTTAACGTTAAATTAAATTATGTTGATAATGTTCCAACATTTTTTAATTTAAATTAATGTTGTTGGTTTTAACCAACAACAATCATAGCCATTGATTTAGCATGGACCAAGCATAGTCCTTGGATCCATGTGTCCCATGGATTGAGATCCATTGGATCCTAAACTAGTATAAAAGGAGGGTTAGGGTAGCCTTTCCTAGTGACAACATTCTTGAGTTGAAGAACTCTACTCTCTCTCTCTCTCATTCTCGTGTGGGCTCTCCTTAATATTCAAGTAGCCATCCACTTTGTGTATTGGGAAGGAGAGCATTTCGGCTTCGCTTGGATCTTCGTCAAAGGATTGCGGGAAGGACGCGATTCATCATCGTGCCCGCAAGCGCATTCTCCGTGGGTCGGACTTAAGATAGGAGGATCTCTACTTTGGGATCTCGCGATCACAACCACGCTTCAAGAGGTATTCCTTGTACTTTGTGGTTTGATGAAACGATCCGAGAAGTGTTCTCGTGATCATGTGGTTTCATCACTTGTTTAAAAAAAAATTTAATTTCCGCTGCATCTAGCAACTAGTGCGACTAGTTGCTCCGATTGCATATGATGCGATCAACACGCTTCCGTGATGCGCTTAAGGATTCACAATATCCTTCAATATTTGCATTTAGAACCATGAACGTCTTCTATTTGCACTTAGGTCCTGTGCCACGTCACCTCACGTGCCTGTACGCGTGAGGGGAAGGGGTATTTTGCAAGGACCTCCTTGGGATTTGGTTATTTAGCTTTAGTCCAGGAATTTTGTGATTAAGTGTAAAACTTTCAGGTATTTTGCATGATTGCCCCTGGGATTTTTGGAAATCGTAGTTAGGTCCTTCCCAGGCACGTGCAAGTCACGCGCCCTGGTGGGCATCTTACACCGATACCCCTGCGGGTCTGAGAACTTGTAATTGGTCCATTAAGTTAAATACTCAGAGTTATATTTTGTGGAAAATTGCATGTATGCCCCTAGATGATTGTGTATTTGCATATATACCCCTGCCAGGCTTAATTGTCTTTGCTTGCTTGCTCCATTTATTTAAGGCATCATTTTGATTCAAAAAATTCTCAAAAATTTAACTTAAGCTCATGTGTGCTTGCTTGTTCTTGCTATTTTTTTGCATTGCATTTTTATTGTATTTTCATATTTATTAAAAATCAAAACGTGTATTTTTCATACTGTTTGCTTTAGAAAACCCATAAAATTATAAAAACGTTTTGAAAAATTCCAAAAAAAAATATATTTTGTGTGTTTTGTCATTTACTAGTGTCATTCCAAAAACCACTAAAAATTGCAAAAGAAAAACCTTAAAAATTTGAAAACCTCTAAAAACTTCATAAAAATCTAAAAAATCATAGAAAATTCAGAAAAATATAAACTCAGTTGTTGTGTCTTCCTTATTTCATTGTCTATATTTTAAAATTAATTTGGGAAAATTTTGTTACTGTTTGGTATTTTTCATTCTCATTTTGATTTTGGCCAGCAACTTAGTCCACTGTTTTCCCTTATTTTGATATTTAAAAATACCAAAAACATTCTCAAATTTCCCCAAAAATCACAAAAACAGTAAAAAAATTTATAAAAATACCAAAAAGATTTTATTTCCTGATTTTTGACTATTTTTACCTATTTTTATAAATACAATATCCTCTCTTTCCTCACATTGTATATATACTCCTATATTGAAAAAGAAAATATAAAAATATAAAATATAAAAAGAAAATATAAAATCAGTAAAAAGAAAACCAAAATACAAAAATTAAAAATTAAAAAAATATAAAAATTAAAAACCCACAAAACATTTGCATTGCATAGTGTAGACAATCTCTTCACATTCACTCACATACATATTTTGTAGATCTACCCTGTCTTGCTCCCTGTGTTCGAACTCTCTGCATACTTGCTCTATACACCATTTATGTAGAGTTAAAAATAAATTTGAACTTCACATTTATTTCTTATTGCTTGATCTATTGTGTGGGCTAATTGTTGATTAATTAGGGATTTTTAGCGGTCACCGCAGCGACCTCCGTGTTCCCGCCTTGTGTGGAATACAAGACCGTTAGACATTCCTAGTTATCAATCGCCAGATTAGCCATAGCATCCGCAGCAGCATTAGCTTCTCTGTACACATGGGAGACCTTTACCAGGAGGTGTTAGACTGAAGCAAGCTCATCCCACCAAGAGCGGAGGTTAGAGATTCCACATACACCATCCCCCAACATTTTAACTAGAACCTCAGAATCCAGTTCCAACCAGATTCGGTTAAAGTTATGCTCCCTGCATATGATAAGCCCCTCTAAAGCAGCCCTGAGTTCAGCCTCCATATTTGTAGTGACCCCCATGAAACTAGAAAAAGAAAGCACCATCTCTCCTTTATGATTCCTGATAATGCCTCCTCCCCCTGCTATTCTCGGATTACCCTTTGAGGCCCCATCGGTGTTAAGTTTGAGAATTTTTACACTCAGGTTTCTGCCAGCAAAAAATTTTCCAGATCCTTTCCTTATGTCTGGCTTCAAATCCCAAGTTAAGCAAGAATTCTTCTTCAGCTTTGTTTGTCACAAGGTTAGAGCACACTAGAGGAATTATCATCCTAGTATCCAGCTGCACCTTCTTCACCAGGAACCAGATAGATGAGAAGTCATCATCAAATCTCCTTTTATTCCTTTCCACCCAAATATTCCAAAGGAGCCAAGCTAGGAAAATCCTCCTAGCCTCATCAAGTTCACTTGCCTTACTACTTCTGCATTAGTTATTATAGTGTTTGTCTCGTTACTGGGCAATTGCTCATAACGTTACCCTCATGTGAATCCAACAGGTGTACCTGAGCAGCAGCCGCAATAGTAGCGGCCTTTTGAGGAGATCAGACTTCCTACGTTGTATTTGCACCAGACAAGGTGCATCCTACTTAGAGTATTTTTATCCGTTCCTGTATTATTTCATATTCTATTTGAGAGACAATGTAATGAGATATTGGAGAACTTCTTCTGCAAAAAAAATTATAATTATATGATGCATCTCATATCATAGACATGGACTTGATGAGTATTAATGAGGATGGATGTTGCATTTTACTTCCATTTCATATTGTTCTCCTGTTGTTATCTATATTTCAAATGTTAATCTAATGTGCATAAGATGATTTGCTGAGTATCATAGATCATGAACGTGATTGGACCATAGGTCCGACACTCTCCTCTCATCGGTTTCGGTACCGGAGGGGCGGGACGTCATAATGGTTGTGACGATGATATTGTGGCTGAGTAAGGTCATCGTAGTGGTCGATGATGGATGATGGTGAATAATTATGGTTGTAGTAGTGGTGGGTGATTATTATATATTTCATTTACTTTGTACTTGCATTTTTATCTAAAACCCTTAACACATTTATGTAAAATGTCATTTAGTATCATCTTCGTATACAAATACCCTCTTGACTAAATACTTGGTATTAACATAAAAATACATAAAAAAAGAAAGAAAGAAAGAAAGAAAGAGAACGACAAAAGGATGAATCATATGCATATATGTACCCGTTGATAGAGCAAAAGAAGAACAAATAAAGTCCTAAACTATATTTATGATCTTAACTCAACGGTCAAGTTGAACTAACTTGGTCGGTAAATAAAACAAGCTGGGAAATAAGGAAATTCAAAGAGAATCCTCATTATGTATAAATCACTGGTACATATATTCTTTAAATTTTATTGTGAAAACTAACATATTTAAGATGATTTAATGAAAGCTATTTTATAGTGAAATCACCTCCAACGAAGATCATCGGAAGGTTGTTAGAAATTGTTTGATGCTATCTAAGAGTCTTTTATGTTTATTTGTTCTTCAGATAGATTGATTACAAAACTTTGGGTATCTTAACTCGTATCAGTTGATATATCTCTTGATTGCCCTTTTTTGTGCTTCATGTTCACTTTTTTCATGTTGTACTTTTGTGATTTTCTCTAAGTTATTTGACATTTGAGATCAAGATACAAAGCACTAATCCAAGACATACTTAATACCTCATCAAAGAGCACAAATAATGTATATAGGACTTCCTTATTGTAACATCTGAATTCAATTAAAGTTATTAATCAACGTTAAATGACTTAAATTGATCTATTAATCGCGAATCAAAAGTCATTCGGTCGCAATCGATCAAAAATCGATCGCATCGTAATGCATATCACGAAAAAGTCGCGACATAAATTCAGAAACCACAAAACAAACCGAGACCATCCAAAATCTGACATCGACGCACGAATACAGATATTTTCAAACATCTCAAAAAATGAACTAAAAAATAAAATATATAAAAATAAAAAGTTAAAATTATGTATCAGACTTCTACTGTTGTCTGTAGAAAAAATTTCCAACAATAAAAAAGGAAAGATTTATGACATCAGCAGGTTGGTGTTAGCATGCTGATGTCATCCAAAAGTGGGCCAAGTGGCCCTACTAATTCCAACGTGGAGCCCCTTTCTTTCCTCTTTTCTTTCCTCCAATTTTCCAATTCCCCTTCTTTCTTTTTCTGCTCCAGATCCTTGCTGGGAGCCCTTGTAACAACTAAATCCAGCTGCCGCCCAAGTTCTTCTTGCTAGAACCCCCTTTCTACTAATGCTATCGCCTAATTTTAGTGATGTTCTTGCATGCAATTCTATCTTCACTTATTGTTCAACTTTCCATCGATTTATAATCCTTGACGAAAAGAAACTTTTTAGAGCCTCAGACTCATTATCTAAGCATCAAAACTCTCACTATTTGTCAGCAGAGGAGAGTCCGTATAACCTAAAATTTGACTAGCACAAATGAGTTTTAATCCGAGACAAATCCACACATGACAACACATGGAGAGATTAAGAACCTCGATAGCGAAGTGTTGTAAAATATTACAACTTGAACTCACCTCACATTTACCAATTGATACTAGGTTCCCTCCAGAGACTTGGATGTAATAAAAGGTTGAAGAATCATTGTTGTTTAGTCATGCTGGTGCATAAATTTCATTCATGCATATTGTGTTTCCGGTTACACCACAAGTGCCCCCACAAAGGGCGTACTCAGAAAGTTGCATATTAGTTGTTGAAAATTACACCTAAGTTCTTCGCAGGATCCAAGTATAACATTCTTAACATTTTTCTTGCAAGTATGTCCATAGAGAGTAAACTTTTAGTATGTCATTCATTTCTTGACATCTTAACTTAAAACTTTTTGTGATAGTTGTATTAAATATCCTATTTTAGGTTTCTATTTGTATATACATGTTTGTACTTTTCTTTATATATATATCTTTTCTCAATTTTATTTCGAGGTGCTTGATATATGCTTAGTTTTTAACTTCAATAATTAGCACACTTATTGTCTATGACTATAAAATTATAATAAATAGCTATTATATAGAACCATGGTTAAAAAAAGTTTCCAAAACAAAATTTCTTTTGTCCCAAAAAGCATTAAAATTCCAAAGATCATAAAAAAAATTAAAATAGTCTCATAAATACAAAAATATCTTATTATTAAACGAAATTAATCGGGCTCTTACTAATATTACCTTTTTATTCTATATTCAGAAACTAAAAACATATAAAGAGTATAAATAGACTATAAAATTAAAAAATAATAATAGCTTAAAAAACATAGCATATTACAAAGATACCTACCACATACATGGTGTGTGCAGAAGCAACCTTTTTATGATATTATGAAGGTCTACCCCAGCGACACTAGGTTGATGCATGAATACAACTGTATGCTTAATCAATCGAGGTCCATATGCTACGTTAGATGAGGAACTTCCAGAAGAAGAATGGACTAGGAAGGAGATAACACTATCTTATTTACATTATTTTTGGTTCTTAGCATAAGTTTACATTATTGGAAAGGAAGATAAATGAAATCTTGACCCAAAAGAGACAAAATGCACTTTTTATGAATATAAAACTATGGGATTTGGAGAACACTGATTTAAATAGAAAGCATTGATGTTATATCAATGAGTTTCCTCATACAAAAGAAAAGAGAACTGAAGAACCGGACCGTGTACAATTTGATGAACTCCTGAATGAAACACATCATAACCAATGATGAAAACATAGACCCCATCCCATAAGATAATCCACATGCGCCTTTATTAAGGAATAATTGAATAAACAAGTGTATATCAAGGCATTCACATCCCTTGAATTACTTAGCTCTAACTAATAATAACAGGGAACTCAAATGCTTCGATGAAACACTATAGGGTGAGACAAGGAAGCAGTGGGAGTTAGCAATGAAGCATGCCATAGACTCCCTCAGAAGCATCAAGACACATGACTTAGTCTTAGTATCAAAGGAAAAAAATGTCATGCACAACAAGTGGTGTACATGTTGAAGAATGATGATGATATTATCATTGGATACAAGGCTAAACTAATGGCAAAGGGCTTTCAGCAGAAAGTAGGAGTCGTTTCATGGAAATCTTTGCACACATTAAATTATCAACCATCAAAGCAATAATGTGTATTTTTTGCCAATGAGGACCTACGTCTACAATAGATAGATGTTATGACAATATTTCTTTATGGGGATCATATATTTACATGCAACAATTATATGACTATGTGGCCATTAGAAAAGAAGACATAGCATGAAGGCTCAGAAAAAGTCTGTATGACATAAAGCAAATGCTAAAACAATATGCAGAAAGTTTAATGATTTTATAAGAAATAACTAATATAGTTAGTGTCATGTTTACCACTATTGCTAGTTCAAGAAATTAGTTGTGTCTTACATCATCTTACTATTATACATAGATGGCATGCTTGCTGTAGACTGTAGCAAGGAAGATGTAACAAATCTCAATGCAATGTTGTCCAAGGAGTTTGAGATGAAATATTTGAGTCCTGTAAAGAAAATTCTTAGAATGCAAGTTATTATATACCTAAAGAATAAGAAACTAAGATTATGTTAGACGGAGTATAACAATAAGTTACTAGAGTGATTTCATATAAAAAATACAAAGCCTTTTCAAACACCCTTTGTTAGTCACGTTAGACTTTCAAAAGGGAAAATATCTGATATGAAAGAAGAGCATGAGTACATCTCCATACTGGTCAACTCGTCTATTGTTGGAAGTTTGATATACGGAATGGTTTTCACAAGACTAGACATCTTCCATGCAATGGGAGTTGTGAGTAGATTCATGACGACTCTTGACAAGGATATTGTGAAACTGTGAAGTGGATTATATGGTATCTAAAAGATACCTCTAACATGATAATGTCTTAAGTAAACAATGGCATTTCCGTTTGATGTTTTGTAGACTCAGATTTTGTAGGAGATATGGATGATAACAAAAGCACAACAAGATATATTTAAATTGGAAAGTGGAACTGCAAGTTGAATATCTAGATTAAAGAAGATAATGAGCATCTTGACCACAAAGAGGAATATGTAGCATCAATCGAAGCTTGCAACAGATTATATGGCTGAAGGGTTTGATGAAAGAATTGAATCATGAAAGTGAAGATTATCAATGATTAAAAGGCAATTAAAGTATAACTTATCGTGCAAAGAATTATGTCTATCACTCAAAAATAAGGATATCGACATACAAGTACCGTTTCTTTTAGAAGTAGCTAGAAGATGGACAATCTCAATTGAACAAGATCCACACATGGGAAAGTCCTTTTGATATATTTACCAAGTCAGTTATGGTGAAGAATCTGAAGACATGTTCACCTTCTATCGGTATAAGCATAAAAGATAAGAGAAAGCTCACGACAATACTATTGATGATGACCAATGCATGAAAGCTGCAATATGTACTACAAATCATCCTTCAAGTGAAATATTGTTGGGATTTATCTTGTGGAGTCTGATTAGTTAAGAACTAATTGTAGATGTAGCTTATTTCATTCCTGTCTTCTAATTGACCGAAAGTTGAAAGGAGAGATTGCTAAGGTGACCGATCCCCCTCATGCATCTTTGTTGGTTGAGAGCGATATGGGATTGGTGAGGTGGCAAATACTCATACAAATGATATTTTTGTTGCAGTATATATGGGACCATGGACAACCACATATTGTATTCCAAATACATTTAAGAAATAATAAGAGAGAGCTCGGTGTGAGAACGCGGATGTAGATGCATTATTGAACCACGGTAAATCCTTTTGTTTGTTGCTATTCTATTTTTTTGCTTGATCAGATCTGTTCCTAACATAATGTAATCATGACGTAAACGCATCCAAATATGACCATCGGCAACATGCCCTTTTTTTCTAGGTTAGATCAGGACGATTGAATTTACTTCAAAAAAGTTGAAAATATTGAGCAAAATCTCAATCCTTTTGCATTAATTAAGCATTGGACTGTTTAAAATTTTTAACCATGCTCACAATTTAAGAGCAGTGGGAATCATGCGTGTATTGGCACTCTCGCCATGTCCTCGTCGTCATTCTTCGCCACCTCCAACCCCCCTCCTCGATCTCTTCTCCGAACCCCCTTAAACCCCTCCTCCTCCCCCTCTCACCTCTCCTTCCGTTCTTCCTCCAAGCCTCTCTTCCCTTCCCTCACATGCAGGGCCGCCGCCGACCACCAATCCCTGGAGAAGGAAATCCTGGCGGTGGCGTTCCCCGCGGCGGCGTACGCCAACGTGCTGTGGTTCAAGTCCGGGTTCTACAACGTGCAGGTGGTGGTGAAGGATGACGAGCCCGAGGAGTCGCTGCTGCGGAGGTTCCGCAGGGAGGTCTTCAAGGCTGGCATCATCCGCGAGTGCAAGCGCCGCAGGTTCTTCGAGGACGCCCACGATCGCCGCAAGCGCAAGTCTCGCGACGCCGCTGCCAGGAACCGCAGGAGGTCTCCCTTTCTCCCTCCTTTCTTCCCGATTGAATACGCTATCCTTTTTTTGCTCATTGGCGGGGCGAAGGTGATGGTTTGAGTGCGTAGGGTGACTTGTGAATAACCCGGGCATTACACCACTTCACATGCTTAGTGGATTTGAAGGCATCACTTACCATCTCTGGATGCACATCGTGTTATATTGAGAGCTGCTAAGAACAACTTGTCTGTTTGTGATGCGTACATATATTAGTGCTGTATTCAACCACATCGACACATTAGTGAAGTGGACTACGCTCCGAGATTGTCCCCTATTGCATAGTGTAATGTAACCTATGACTCTTCCATCCAATCCATAGTTTTACCATCGCAGGATTGTAAGGTCGAGTGTACGAGAAATGTATTGCTTTATTTTGGGTACATGTGATGTGTACAAACACATTTTTTTCCTGATAAATAAAAGAGGGGGAACTCATGATGATGCTGATAAATAAAAAAAGGGAACCCATAATGGCGTACAGTACACCACACTATCTATTAATCACGATCAAATATATATTGATCATGATCCACAAAGAGCTTCGGCATGCACAATCGCATCTACTTATAAAATTTATCATGATCAGCCTAGCACTAAGCTTAACACGATCCTTGCAAGATTGGAATGTTGCAATTCCAAGGGAGTTCACAGGTGGACTCCACCCAATTTACTACCACCTTCTGCTATACCTCTATGGCCATGCCATTGAAAAAGGAAAAAATGGCCAAAATTTTCTGCCTTTCTGGATATGTTTAGTTCAACGGGCATGGAACACCAGTCCGTGAAAGATTATCACCATATGCACCTTCGTCATCTCCTTTGCTCTTTTGAGTAACTACATGAAGTTCTTTACTCTCAAGAGTGTTCTAGAGTCCGATAACAATATACAATCCCTTACAAGATTCCCATCACAGGCCAGATGAGTAGATAAGGCCTTGCGTGCTTTCTTAACATAGAAAGCCCCTTCATACCAAATATAGTATTCTCTATTCAGTTGGGCCCTCCATAAAGTTCATAAGATCCGTTAGCCCAAAGAAGTCTTGCAACTGCTGCTTGGAGAAATCATTAGTAAAATAAGGAACCCAAGCTCCATTGGACCTCACATCCACCACCTACGCATCCTCGTTGGTAGCTAATGCAAGAATCTTGGAAAGAAGTCGTACGATGATCATTTTCAGTTCAATCATTTCGCAGGAATCTAAAAGATAGCCGATCTCCAAAAAAACAAATTCAGGTAAAGAAGTCACATCTGGAATGATAGAGTATATACCTTTCCAAAAGGTTGATTGAAAAGACCTCATACCTTTCCAAAAGATTGACAATGATTGAAAAACCTCACCAGAGGTACGTCGTCGTCGTCCTTTAGGACCTTTACTCGAGAGAGAACGAGAGAGGAGAGAAGGGGATGGGATGGAAGGGGGTTCCTGCACTTGAGGTGTTGCTTGATGTGCGTCTCCTCCCGTCAGGAGGTCTATTAGTAGGGCGCGAGTCTCTCGAGTCGTCCGCCCCCATCTTCCCTGCACCACACGATGTGGTTCCGTCGGATCCAGTCTTCCTGCAACCGCCACCGCGAAACGGTCGGGGTATGCTTGTTGACCACAAAGCCCATTCACCCGGAACCCTTCAAACATCTCCCACTTGATCGAAGTGGTCAAAATATATATGCTTCCACTATTCGTGTAGTATATACATGGAGATTGTAACACCCCGTAATTTTCGATTTTCCTGAAGTCTTAAAACCTATTCAATATTATAATCAAAAGAAGCGTCTCGTCGCAAGCTTTCCAACGAGTCCAAAAACGCGTAATTCCGAGTTCGGATGTGTGAGATATGGCTGTTTTGGTGAAGAGGAGTTATGGATATTGAGGTGATTTAATGGTTACGGATTTTAAATAATTAATTTCGAATTAGGGTTGTTTTAGGTTTTTTTAAACTAATGTTTTAATCCTCAACTATATTAAGACACCCATCCTTCATCTCTCCTCATTCCCACTCTTTTCCAAACCCTAATCCATCCTTTTCTTCTTCCCCAAGTCATTCTCTTATCTCATTTGCCTTCTCCTCCTCTAGAGAACCAAAGGGAGAACGGTGCAAGCTCCGTAGCTTTGCGACAACAGGAAAAGGAGGAGCGCCATCGGAAGGGAAAGGCACTTCTCTCATCGGACTCTTGATCGAGTGATCAAGCACGCGGATCAGAGATGTACGCTATCATAGGTAACGGATCTTGACTCTCTTCCCTTCATTTTTCGCATACCTTGCGATTTGGAGATTGTCAATGTTTGGGGTTGAATATCCGATTTTGATCCTACCCCATGGATCACCTCTTGCTGTTGGTATATCTATAATCTCATATTAAATTATCCTTCTCGGGTGTTGATCTTGTTAATAGATGATTACTCGATTAAACGTTTATCATATCAAGGAATCTTGCAGTACCTCACGCGATATAACCTTGGTTTGGGAGTAGTATTGTTCATACATGATTTGGTAGATTATTATGATAACAAATGTTATAGCCATAGATACGTCTAGTTGATAAACCTTATCTTCCAAGATAAGCCTTTCCATGTAGCGCCAGTCGTTTGAATCATTCGAAATATCCCGTGTCAATATAATATTTTTTTTACCTAACGATGTTACCGTTCATGAATTATCGCACAAGTTATCGCATCATTGGAATAATCACCGTCATCTTTTAGTCTAAACTTTCCTTATAGTTTCACAACCTACTACTTTTAGTATGCGATTGTCTTTAATTAACAAATAAGAGAGAATCATGAGCATATAAATTAACATACCTTGACTTTCCTGCTTTGTAGTAGTAGCCCTTTCCGGAGTATTGGATTCAAATTCACTCGTCATATACAATTAACTAGAATATATATATATCCTATGCGTTAATACTTAGAATCCTACATGTACCAAATCTTTATAAAACTAGGAGTAGAGTTCTCTACGTAAGGCTATAATGTTTCCATAATACAGACTCCCTAAATATAGATTCCATAACTTTTTATAATATTACTTCATTGCCGAAAATAAAGGTCACCTAAGTGGTACCTTGTAAATAATTTTGTTTATTTTTTTTTGTAATACCAAATGTATGTACATGTTACTTGCCAGTTTCCATCTGTAAATAAATTTAAAGGATTTTTAAATTTTAATGGAATCAGGAAATTGCTTGACAAACTAGTTGACAGTTTTACTCGTGCTTATGAAGTTTAGTAGCTAAAATTTTTGCTAAGTACTTGTTGAATCTCAAAACCTTGAAAATACAACATGATCGTACTCCTGGTAATCACCGCTCTTAGTTTCATCATTGCATATTAAGAATGTCTTTTCTTCTCATCTATGGTTTTATTTTTCATACGTATCTATGATCCGTCAGATCAAACTAATTTTATATCCGTAGATACTGGATGGGGTTATGAATCCATATCTTTATGGGATGGAGTCATATGGGGAAATCAACTCTTGCATTAGATGCAAGTTTAGTGCTCCAGAAAATCCAAGATAATTGTTGGGGTACAAAGAGAAATCCATGATAATCATCAGGATATAGAGAGAAATCCAATGCGTTGGGTTTTCCTCTAATTGGCTAAGGGCATAACAAAGAACAAGGCTGATTGTTTAGATAAAATACATTACGATGTGAGGGTCTAAAATATAAATGCGTGGAATGAGAAGATAAATACTACAAGGTGGGTGCACACCCTTGTAGTCCGGTTGAACCGACAATGAGTCATCCCCACTCGAGGGGCATCACAGAGTGGGGTGGTGGTATGTACTCTGGTGGAATTGGGGTGGATGCACGCGCGCATTTCACCATACGGATCCGTTTTTATTGCATTTGTTAGGGAGCGAGCAAGACTCCTCCGACAGACTTGATTGACAGTGTTGCGACTCATCGGGCATGTATGCCCCGTCTCGAGTGTCAGAGTACTACCAACTAGACTAGCTGAAGGATCGCGTTTGCGCACAGGTTTTAGATTGCACTATGAATGGAGTGTTGCAGACTTCATTCCTAGTGCAGGCTTTCTCCTTTGACGAACGAGTCCGGGATAAGTAATGAAAGTATGGACTAAGATATGTCAAAGTTTTTGTTGGATCGCATACGTGTTAAAGGCCGAGAAATAGGTGGTGGTAATTTGTTATATGCTTTTAAAAAAATGTTCTCTTCTAAACTTGTTCAGTTACTGCAATTGCATTACCTACCTATAATATATTGATTTATAATTTAACTTATCCTTACTGGGTCAGTTGACTCATAAGTTACATTCTTTGTAAATCCAACAGGAAGTGCAGAACAGGAGACAGAGGCTCGCATTTTCGGTGGTGCATCTGTAGGACATTGTTGAGGTTGAGGCTTAGTGGTGTAGTTGTTTTTTTTTTCTTTTTTTGTTTCATCTATTATGATGTAATAAAGAGACTGAGGTTTTATTGTTATTCTTTTGTGGACATCCAGTTATTAATGGAAGTTTAATTTTTCATATAATTCTTTTTGTATGAATGGTATATCATGCAGGTTGTCTATAACTGTTGCTGGGTAATAATGTGAATGGAAGAAGTGCTCCCGTCGAGGTGGGGCGTTTCATTTGGTATTAGAGCCAAATTACCCCATCAGTCATAGACAATTGTATGGTAGGAGAAATATCATTGTACATTAGACAAGTAGTCTTCCGACTACAAAAAAAAAGTATAGATCAAGTTTGACTAATGACCTCTACTCTAGGATCTAATTGCAATTCCCTTTTTATCTCTACGCTTGCAGATCATGCCGCCTCGTAGGGATCAGACTGCGTAGCAGTTGGCTGCGATGATGGCGATGCTGCAGGATGTGCAGCAGAGACAACTTATGCTTGAGGAGCGATTGTCGAGATCTGCGTCCAAAGGCGGGTCCGGAATGGGTGGGGAGGATGAGGATCCACCGCCGCCGCCACCTCCTCCTCCTCCCCCCTCGCCGCCGCCACCGCGACAAGAGGATATATTTTCGAAATATCGTAAGGAGAAAGTTCCAGAGTTTCTGGACAATGCAACCTCAGATGTGGTAGAGAGATGGCTGAAGCGTGCGGAAAAGGTATTCCGCACCATACACGTACCAGATGAGGAGAAGGTGACCCTTGCCAATTACTCCTTAGCGGGTCTATGCTGAGGAATGGTGGAGTTCTATGGAGCCATAGATTGCAACGTCAGTTACTTGGGAGAAATTTATTGAGGCGTTCCGGGAGCATTTCTATCCGGAATACTGGCTAGAGCAGCGCCGCGTGGAGTTCACACTACTCGAGCAAGGGTCATCTATCTTCTCTAAGGGTTCGTTTGGTTGCAGGGTTGGGCAGGGTTGTGTACTTTTCACAGGGCTGGGTGAATAGTAAACTGTGAGGAGGGAGTACCCCTGTGAATAGTACACAACCCAACCCAACCTTGCCCAACCCTGCAACCAAACGAACACTAAGATTGATCTACGGTCTGGTTATCACCAGTTACGTATTCGGGATGTAGATATACCTAAGTCTGCATTCAGAACCAGGTATGGTCACTATGAGTTCTTGGTGATGCCCTTTGGCTTGACAAATGCCCCAGCAGCATTCATGGACATGATGAATCGGGTGTTTCAGCCTTTCCTCGACGGCTTTGTTGTGGTTTTCATTGATGATGGCCTTATCTACTCTCGAGATGAGAAGGAACATCGCACTCACTTACAGACAGTGCTGGAGACCTTGCGGAGGCACAAGCTATATGCGAAGTTTAGTAAGTGTGAGTTCTGGCTTCAAGAAATATCATTCTTAGGTCATGTTGTCTCAGATGCAGGAGTGTCAGTGGATCCTACAAAAATCGAAGCAGTCCTTAGTTGGGAACGACCGAAGAATGTGTCTGAGATCCGAAGTTTTCTTGGCTTAGCCGGTTATTACAGACGGTTTGTAAAGGGATTTTCTCAGATTGCCCTTCCCCTCACCCAGCTGACCAAGAAGGAGATGCCATATACTTGGTCAGAAGAGTGTGAGAATAGCTTCCAAACACTGAAGGAAAGGCTCACTACAACACCCATCTTGACAATTCCGTCGGGCCCAGACGGATTCACAGTTTACACTGATGCATCAAAGGAGGGTCTGGGTGCGGTTTTGATGCAACATGGTAAGGTTGTTACATATGGATCTAGACAGTTGAAGCCACACGAGAAGAATTACCCAACCCATGATATGGAACTGGCAGCAGTTGTCTTTGCTCTTAAAATGTGGAGACATTATCTTTATGGTGTTGCTTTCGAAATCTTCACAGATCACAAGAGTCTCAAGCATCTTTTTGATCAGAAGGAGCTCAATATGAGGCAAAGGAGATGGCTGGAGCTTTTAAAGGATTACGAGTGCACCATCTCTTACCATCCTGGTAAGGCGAATGTGGTTGCTGATGCCCTTAGTCGTAGGCCTCATTCCAGTGAATCTCGTCCTCAGCTTAAAGCATGGGATATTCTTGCAGCTTTCAGTGATTGGCATCCATTTCAGAGTAGTCGAGAGACTGTCATAGTTTCATCCCCTTCTTGTCCAGAGTTAGTTGAGCGAATCATCCAAGGGCAACATGAAGACCTGAGTATACAGAGACTTAAGGAGAAGGCTATCGCAGGAACCTTAGTTGGCTTTTCTTATCAAGATGGTGTGCTATGAAATGAGAATCGATTGTGTGTTCCAGCAGATGTACAATTGAGGGAAGAGATCATGCGTGAGGCACATAGTTCACGTTTGTCGATACATCCTGGTGGCACCAAGATGTATAAGGATTTGAAAAAGAATTTTTGGTGGAAGCAAATGAGAAGGGATGTGGTCAAGTTTGTGGCCAAATGCCTGACGTGTCAGCAAATTAAGGCTGAGCATGAGAGGCCACCTGGACTTTTGCAATCCCTTCCTATTCTTGAGTGGAAGTGGGAGAGTATATCTATGGATTTCGTGACGGGTCTTCCTAAGACCACTAGTAGTCATGATGCTGTCTGGGTCGTGGTTGATAGGCTTACTAAGTCAGCACATTTCATACCTGTGAGTATGGCATACACTCCCTTACAGCTTGCAGTGATCTTTATTAAGGAGATTGTCAGACTTCATGGGTTGCCAAAGCAGATTGTATCTGATCGTGATCCAAGGTTCACCTCTCACTACTGGAGGGAATTCATGAGTTCTTTAGAAGTGCAACTATGTCTCAGTTCTGCTTACCATGCACATACTGACGGACAATCCGAGAGGACGATTCAGACACTAGAGGATCTTCTTCGAGCATGTGTGCTGGAGTGGAAAGGGTCGTGGAAGGACCATTTGCCATTAGCAGAGTTTACATATAATAACAGTTACCATGCCAGCATAGGCATGGCCCCTTTTGAAGCATTGTATGGAAGACGATGTTCTACACCTCTGAGTTGGCAGGAGATTGGACATAACCTTTTACATAAGGTAGAGTACTTGGAGGAGACTGGTAAGGCAATCAAGATAGCTCGGAAGAAATTGCTTACTGCACAGAGTAGGCAAAAGAGCTATAGCGATAGACGACGCACTGATCTTAGCTTTGAAGTTGGAGATTTTGTCTTCTTGAGAGTTTCTCCCACAAAGGGAGTTCAACGTTTTGGAGTGAAGGGAAAGTTAGCACCCCGGTTTGTCGGACCGTTCGAGATTCTCGACAAGATTGTTAAAGTTGCGTACATGATTGCTCTTCCTCCTCACCTTGCTGGTGTGCATGATGTTTTTCATATCTCCAACTTGAGAAAATATGTGCATGATCCATCGCATGTGATTAGTTATGATGACCTTCATGTGGATACTGACCTGAGTTATCCGGAGGAACCGGTTCGGATCACCGATCGTTCAGTGAAGAAGTTGAGGCACAAGGAGATACCTTTGGTGAAGATCCTTTGACAACGACACAACTCCGAGGAGGCCACCTGGGAACCTGAGGCGGATATGCGGCAGGATTATCCACACCTCTTTGAAGGTAATCTATAAACTACTTTCATCCTTTTTAAGGTTGTTGTCTTTTACTCGATAGGATCCAACTTTTTAAGGTTGTTATGATTACACCTTTTGCATCCTAAGTCTCGGGGACAAGACTGTTTTTAAGGTTATGATGTAACACCCCGTAATTTTTGATTTTCCAGAAGTCTTAAAACCTATTCAATATTATACTCAAAAGAAGCGTCTCGTCGCAAGCTTTCCAACGAGTCCAAAAACGCGTAATTCCGAGTTCGGATGTGGGGGATATGGTTGTTTTGGTGAAGAGGAGTTATGGATATTGAGGTGATTTAATTGTTACGGATTTTAAATAATTAATTTCGAATTAAGGTTGTTTTAGGTTTTTTTAAACTAATGTTTTAATCCTCAACTATATTAAGACCCCCATCCTTCATCTCTCATCATTTCCACTCCTTTCTAAACCCTAATCCATCCTTTTCTTCTTCGCCAAGTCATTCTCTTATCTCATTTGCCTTCTCCTCCTCTAGAGAACCAAAGGAGGAACGGTGCAAGCTCCGTAGCTTTGCGACAACAAGAAAAGGAGGAGCGCCATCGGAAGGGAAAGGCACTTCTCTCATCGGACTCTTGATCGAGCGATCAAGCACGCGGATCAGAGACGTACGCTATCATAGGTAACGGATCTTAACTCTCTTCCCTTCATTTTTCGCATACCTTGCGATTTGGAGATTGTCAATGTTTGGGGTTGAATATCCGATTTTGATCCTACCCCATGGATCACCTCTTGCTGTTGGTATATCTATAATCTCATATTAAATTATCCTTCTCGGGTGTTGATCTTGTTAATAGATGATTATCCGATTAAACGTTTATCATATCAAGGAATCTTGCAGTACCTCACGCGATATAACCTTGGTTTGGGAGTAGTATTGTTTATACATGATTTGGTAGATTATTATGATAACAAATGTTATAGCCATAGATACGTCTAGTTGATAAACCTTATCTTCCAAGATAAGCCTTTCCATGTAGCGCCAGTTGTTTGAATCATTCGAAATATCCCGTGTCAATATAATATTTTTTTTACCTAACGATGTTACCGTTCATGAATTATCGCACAAGTTATCGCATCATTGTAATAATCACCGTCATCTTTTAGTCTAAACTTTCCTTATAGTTTCACAACCTACTACTTTTAGTATGCGATTGTCTTTAATTAACAAATAAGAGAGAATCATGAGCATATAAATTAACATACCTTGACTTTCCTGCTTTGTAGTAGTAGCCCTTTCCGGAGTATTGGATTCAAATTCACTCGTCATATACAATTAACTAGAATATATATATATATATATATCATATGCGTTAATACTTAGAATCCTACATGTACCAAATCTTTATAAAACTAGGAGTAGAGTTCTCTACGTAAGGCTATAATGTTTCCATAATACAGACTCCCTAAATATAGATTCCATAACTTTTTATAATATTACTTCATTGTCGAAAATAAAGGTCACCTAAGTGGTACCTTGTAAATAATTTTGTTTATTTTTTTTGTAATACCAAATGTATGTATATGTTACTTGTCAGTTTCCATCTGTAAATAAATTTAAAGGATTTTTAAATTTTAATGGAATTAGGAAATTGCTTGACAAACTAGTTGACAGTTTTACTCGTGCTTATGAAGTTTAGTAGCTAAAATTGTTGCTAAGTACTTGTTGAATCTCAAAACCTTGAAAATACAACATGATCGTACCCCTGGTAATCACCGCTCTTAGTTTCATCATTGCATATTAAGAATGTCTTTTCTTCTCATCTATGGTTTTATTTTTCATACGTATCTATGATTCGTCAGATAAAACTAATTTTATATCCGTAGATACTGGATGGGGTTATGAATCCATATCTTTATGGGATGGAGTCATATGGGGAAATCAACTCTTGCATTAGATGCAAGTTTAGTGCTCCAGAAAATCCAAGATAATTGTTGGGGTACAAAGAGAAATCCATGATAATCATCAGGATATAGAGAGAAATCCAATGCGTTGGGTTTTCCTCTAATTGGCTAAGGGCATAACAAAGAACAAGGCTGATTGTTTAGATAAAATACATTACGATGTGAGGGTCTAAAATATAAATGCGTGGAATGAGAAGATAAATACTACAAGGTGGGTGCACACCCTTGTAGTCCGGTTGAACCAACAGTGAGTCATCCCCACTCGAGGGGCATCACAGAGTGGGGTGGTGGTATGTACTCTGGTGGAATTGGGGTGGATGCACGCGCGCATTTCACCATACGGATCTGTTTTTATTGCATTTGTTAGGGAGCGAGCAAGACTCATCCGACAGACTTGATTGACAGTGTTGCGACTCATCGGGCATGTATGCCCCGTCTCGAGTGTCAGAGTACTACCAACTAGACTAGCTGAAGGATCACGTTTGCGCACAGGTTTTAGATTGCACTATGAATGGAGTGTTGCAGACTTCATTCATAGTGCAGGCTTTCTCCTTTGACGAACGAGTCCGGGATAAGTAATGAAAGTATGGACTAAGATATGTCAAAGTTTTTGTTGGATCGCATATGTGTTAAAGGCCTAGAAATAGGTGGTGGTAATTTGTTATATGCTTTTAAAAAAATGTTCTCTTCTAAACTTGTTCAGTTACTGCAATTGCATTACCTACCTATAATCTCTTGATTTATAATTTAACTTATCCTTACTAGGTCAGTTGACTCATAAGTTACATTCTTTGGAAATCCAACAGGAAGTGCAGAACAGGAGACGGAGGCTCGCATTTTCGGTGGTGCATCTGTAGGACATTGTTGAGGTTGAGGCTTAGTGTAGTTGTTTTTTTTTCATCTATTATGATGTGATAAAGAGACTGAGGTTTTATTGTTATTCTTCTGTGGACATCTAGTTATTAATGGAAGTTTAATTTTTCCTATAATTCTTTTTGTATGAATGATATATCATGCAGGTTGTCTATAACTGTTGTTGGGTAATAATGTGAATGGAAGAAGTGCTCCCGTCGAGGCGGGGCGTTTCAGAGATTTATCATATGATGATCATTATCTATAAAACCTCTTCCTTGACTCATACATTCCTGAGTTCCATTAAACCAACATATTTAATGTATGTTCCTGCTACTATTCCCTTAGCTAGGGAATCAATCAATATGTTACTGGTAGGTATGTAGGTTACCGTAATTTCTTTCTTCACCACTATTCTTGTATATAGTGATATTGGAACTCAATGTGTTTTCTTTAGAACTATTAGCCCTACTATTAATCAAGCTTATCGCAACATGATTGTCACAATAATTTCAATTGGCCCTTTGATTAATTCGAATCTTAGTTTATCTAGAAAATGCCTGATCCACATCATGAGTGGTGGCCATGCTATATGCAATGTACGCAACCTCCTGTGTATGTCGAGATATACATCCTTGTTTACTACTCAAAGAAACGACTGCATCACCAAACATGAACATGTAACCTGATGTGAATTTGCTATCATCCATATCCCCTCTGAAATCGACATCGGTACCACTTCAAACGATTCTGCTCGATACACAAGTTTCAGATGTACTATCCTTTTTAGATATCGAAGAATTCTCTTTACAACTTCCTAATGTATTGTACCGAGATTGCTTTGATATCTACTGACTAAGCTTACTGGATATGCTAAGTCATGTCGAGTACACATCATTGCATGCATTAGACTTCTACCGTTTGTGCGTATGGTACATCTAAAGTTTCTGCCCCTTTCCGGGACACTGACTCTTGCCGAGTCTCTTTTCTATCACAAGTGGTGTTGGAGCTGGAGTGCTATTTTGCATTCCAAATCTCCTTAATATAGTATGTAAATATCTTTCCTGACTAAGGTTCAATGTCCTTGAGTCTCTGTCTCTTGTTATTTGAATTCTAAGAATATAAGATGCTTCGTCCATGTCCATCTCAAATTTATTTCTCAATTTTTGTTTGATTTCATTGAGCACTTGTATGTCATTACTTGCGAGCAGAATGTCATCCACATGCAATGATATTATTGCAAACCTGCTCTCACTCTTCATGACATACCCACAATTATCCAATTTATTTACAACAAATCCAAATTGGATAACTTTCTCATAAAATTTGAGATACCATTGTCGTGAAGACTGCTTCAAGCCATATAATGACTTTCTTAACTTGTAAATCCTTTTCTCCCGACCTTCAACCTGAAAGCCATCGGGTTGTCACATATAAATCTCCTCCCTTAATTCTCCATTAAGGAAGGCCGTATTCACATCCATTTGGAACAATTCGAAATCCATATATACAACTATGGCTAAGATCGTTCGAATAAATACAAACTTAGCTAATGGAGAGTAGGTTTCCTGGAAATCTATTCTAGCTTGCTGATATGACCCTTGACAACTAATCTGGATTTGTGTTTGTCAACAATACCATTAACTTGATACTTGTTCTTGAATACCCACTTACATCCTATGTATTGCTCACCTTCTAGCAAATCCATGGAAGGCCGTATCGGAGATATATCGACGATATATCGGTTTCGACAGGGTAGGGGTTTCGATATTATCCAGTATCTCCTTTTACAGGGATATCGGCGATATATTGCCGATCGGCTCATATCGGTCAAAAATGATTGGTTTCAGTAGAAAAAATCCCGGATATCAATCGATATCGTCGATATTTCACCGATATCTCTATATATCAATGTTATTATTCATGGAAGATTGATCAACACATAGTATTAAAACACATATATCTAGCTACACCTAGTATTAAAACACACAATGGTTTATATATATTTTGTTTCGGGTCGGGGACGCTGCCCCCGCACCCCCGCAAAGGGGGGCCAACCTGGGCCCCCTAGGACTTTGTGGGAATCTTGTTATGTATGTAGTTCGCAGTCAACACTGCCTATCTCCAAAATTTCTTGGAGAGTTCTGAGTGTGATAATGTTAACGCATACAGTAGTAGTAGTATCTGTACCTTTTCTTTATTTGTTTTTCTTCATAGTATGCTTTATGTAATTTACCCATAGGCTACTCTCCTATATAAGAGAGCCTAGGGTTTATGGAATAAACAAGTCATTCACTTTTCCCAACATGGTATCAGAGCGACGGTCCTAGACCGGAGTTCTCGAAACCCTAACCTTAACCCTACCACACCTTCCAGCCCTCTTCTTCCTGCTCTATCGGCGCCGCCTCCAGCCCTTAGCGCCGCCGCGAGCAGCCCTCTTCTCCAACCAACGTTGCGCCACCGCGAGCAGCACACGTACGCTGTGCACGCCTCCGTGCACGCTTGTGCGGCGCGGTAGCGCCTTGCGCCTCGCAGCGCCTAGCGCTGAAGCACTGTGCGCCTCGCAGCACTTAGCGCCTCGCAGCGCCTAGCGCTGAAGCGCCGTGCGCCTCACAGCGCTGAGCGCCTCGCATCCTCAGGTGCACTCGCCTTGCGCCTGCGCCTTCGTGCACACGCACTTCCAGTCCCCGTGTGCGCATCTCATTGCGCATGCGCTTGAGCCTCCGTACACGCGCATCTCCAGTGCCTGAGCGCTCATCTCCCTGCGCATCCTTGCGCGTACTGTAGCACCTGTGCACATCACCAGTGCACACAACCATCTGTGCGCATCCACGCAACCCCAGCGCGCGAATCCTGTGCATCTCTAGCGCATACCTGTGCCTGCGCGTGACTTTTGTGTGCGGCTAGGGGTTAGCGTGTACATCTTCATGGGGATAGTTGCTTGAGGTCTACACATGCAACTAATCTCGTCTATGTTACTGTAGACAAAGCTTATCTTCGGTCAATCGCTCCAGTCTTCCATCTCCAGTATGTCAGAAAGCAAGGCGAATATCCCATCTATTGGCGCCTTTCGTGGTCCAGCGCCTATTGTCAAGATGGACGGTACAAACTATGAACCGTGGGCAATGCAGTTCATGAGTATGATGAAATCAACGGGTAAGAAGCACATTCTTACCGAACCTGAGCCTGCAGAGAAGACTGGAGCTAATGCCTCTTGGGAGGCTGATGATGCATATGCCAAGGTTTGGCTATCTGGTACGTTGGCTATTGAGATTGCCAATGACATCCTACATCAACCCACAGCCAAGGATATGTGGGATATTCTGGCGGCAACGTACTCTCAGGCGAAGAACGAGACTAAGATTCTGCAACTTCAACATGACATATTTACAATAAAGCAGAATGGTCGCCCTTTACATTCTCTCTATACATCATTGAGAGGGATGTTCGAGAAGCTTTATAGCTTCATGCCCCTTACTGCCACGCCAGAACAACAGAAGACGTATAGGAATGCGACAATGGTGGGTGTGTTCCTGGCTGCACTCGATCCAAAGTATGAGGCAGCACGATCACAGATTCTGGCTGACTCAACTATTCCTCCCATGGAGGAAGCTTTTCATAGATTGAGTCGGATCACAGTTCCTTCTACAGTCGCGAGTCAGAATTCGTCAGCTATGGCAGCTAGCAGAGGTCGTGGATTTCATTACCAGGGCCGTGGACGTGGACCTCGTGGAAGGAGTGGCCGCACTAGGCCAACATGTACCTACTGTCACGGAGTTGGACACAATGAAGATACATGCTACTCAAAGCATGGTTTTCCTGCATCCGCACGAGCTGCTGAGCAGATAGAGCCCCCATCTGCTGCTACTTTAGACCAACGGTTCGACGATCTAGTTGCTCGTCTGAGGGGCATTATTCCACAATCTGGCCCAACATCGACTACAGAGCCTCAGTCTGATGCCGCCGCTTCCGCCTCCGCCTCTACCAGTACCGCAGGTAGTATACTTGCACTGAACAGTAGTAGATCAGATACTTTACCATGGATTATGGACTCGGGCGCTACACATCACCTATGTGGCGACCAGCGTCTGCTTTCAGGATACACTCGGATCCCTCCAGGTCGGACAGTAGTGATTGCCAATGGCACTCATTCCCCCATCACTGGTCAAAGGGAGATTAGCTTGACATCTTCTATGCAGCTCAAGAATGTGCTACATGCACCTGATTTTTCTATGAACTTATTGTCAATTAGTCAGATTACGAAGGATCTACATTGTCGTGCAATTTTTGATCCATCTTTGATTTTTCAGGACATCCATACGGGCAACGTGATTGGTCGTGGCTATGAGCAAGGAGGCCTCTACCGCTTGAATCAGACTCCCCTTTGCTGGATCTTCATCCTCTCCTTCTGGACAAGTATCAACCTTATTATGGCATCTGCATTTTGGTCATTTACCGCTTCCGAAGTTGCGTCAAGTTTTACCCTATGGTCTACCTCACACACTTATTCAGTGTGAGGCGTGTCGGTTGGGAAAGCATCACAGGTCGTCCTTTCCCAGTCGTCCAGGTCGGAGTAGTACCTCCAGGTTTGAGTTATTTCATATTGATGTCTGGGGTCCGAGTCGTGTTCCCGATCATCAGGGACACATATTTTATATAGTATTTGTGGATGATTTTTCTAGAGTGTCATGGGTATTTCTGATGAAAAATAAATCTGAAGCTGGAAATATCATTATCCATTTTCTGAATGAAATAATAAATGTTTTCTCCACATCTGTGAAAATTGTGAGAAGTGATAATGCTTTAGAGTTGTGCACCAATATTCTTGCCAATTACTACTCCTTAAAAGGGATTATTTACCAAACATCGTGTGCTCATACATCTCAACAGAATGGGATTGCTGAAAGAAAACACCGTCACCTTCTTGATATCACAAGATCACTCCTTATACAAAGTCATGCTCCCTACTCCTACTGGGGTGACGCAGTTCTCACTGCATGTCACCTAATCAACCGTATGCCTTCGTCTGTCTTGAATGAACAGATCCCATTTTCACTTATTCATCCTGACAAGGATTTGTTCACTCTTACTCCTCGTGTGTTTGGGTCGGTTGCCTTTGTCCATCAGTTGTCGCCCGGCACTGACAAGCTCTCTCCTAGGGCTGTCAAGTGTGTCTTTGTTGGGTACTCCAGAACTCAAAAGGGGTACAAGTGTTTTGATCCTCTGCATCGGCGGTATATGATCAGTGCAGATGTTACATTTTTTGAATATGTTATGTATTTTTCAGCATCAGTAGACAAACAGCTATCACCTATACCTCCTGATGCCATATACATGACACCACCACCTCAGAATCCATCACCATCACCAACACCACCACCACCACCACCACCACCACCGCAGCCTATTTCATCGTTCCCGTTCCATTATACCCGCAGGCTTCCTCCAGCTTATGGTCATGACTCGTCAACTAGCTCGCCTATGGTATGTAATGAAAATATTAAGGTTGATGGCTCTGACGACATTTCTGAGCAGGATGTGATGCAGGAGCTAAATGAGCCTACAACGGATTTGGATATTCCCATTGCTTTACGGAAGTCAAAGAGGAGCTGTGTCAACTATCCATTATCAGCTTTTGTATCTTTTGAGTGGCTATCTGAAGATTTCAGGTCGTTTGTTATGGCACTTTCAGCTATAGATATTCCACGGAATCATCATGAGGCTCTGCAGGATAGTAGATGGCGGCTAGCAATGGAAGAGGAAATGGCGGCACTTCAGTCCAGAGGAACTTGGAGTTTGGTTTCTATACCTCCAGATGTGAACCCAGTGAGCTGCAAGTGGATGTTCACAGTAAAGCACAATGCAGATGGCTCTATTGACAGGTACAAGGCGCGTCTGGTTGCACGTGGATTCACACAGACATACGGGGTGGATTATCTTGACACATTCTCGCCTGTGGCACGTCATTCCACTCTACGGATCCTGTTGTCAGTTGCAGTTGCTCGAGACTGGCCGCTTCATCAGTTGGACGTGAAGGATGCATTCTTATATGGAGATTTGCAGGAAGAGATTTATATGCAACAACCACCTGGTTTTGCTGTTGAGGGGGAGTGTTCCAAGGTATGCAGGTTGCATAAGGCTATCTATGGCCTCAAGCAGAGCCCCAGAGCATGGTTTCAGAAGCTCTCGGATCTCTTCGAGAAACAAGGTTACAAATGCTCCAATGCTGATCATTCCTTGTTTGTACAGAAGACCGCGAGAGGTATCATTGTCATTATGGTTTATGTTGATGACATCTTGATTACAGGAGATGATGAGCAGGGCATAAGGCAGGCAAAAGAAATGCTGGGCAGTGAATTTGTCACTAAGGATCTTGGGGTCCTTAGATACTTTCTGGGGCTTGAATTTGCTAGAAATTCATATGGGCTCGTAATGTCACAAAGGAAATATGCTACAGATCTGTTGAGTGAAACAGGTATGCTTGGGTGTCGACCTGCTACGACACCAATGGATCCCAGCATGAAGCTTTATGAAGATGACACAGAGGAGGTGGACAGGAGAAGATAAAGAGAAATGGTAGGCAAACTGTTGTATGTCACGATCACTAGACCAGATATATTATTTGCTGTGAGTCGGGTGAGCCAGTTCATGGAGCAACCACGCCAGGTGCATATGGATGCAATACATATGATTCTTAGATATCTCAAATCTTCTCCAGGTGCAGGTCTGCTATTCAAGAAAGGAAAGGGAATCTCTATCTCAGCATGTGCAGATGCAGACTATGCAGGATGTCCCAATGATAGGAAGTCCACCTCAGGGTATGCCGTCTATGTTGGAGATGCCCTAGTCTCATGAAGAAGTAAGAAACAAACGGTGGTAGCTAGATCTAGTGCTGAATCCGAATATAGGGCTATGGCCCAGGCTACTACAGAGATGATGTGGGTGAAAGCTGTGCTTACAGACCTATGTTTAGATGTACCACTTCCTATGAACTTGGAGTGCGATAATCAGGCTGCCTTATTCATCGCAAACAACCCAGCATTCCATGAGCGGACCAAGCACATCGAGGTGGACTGTCACTTTATACGTGATATGATTCAGAAAGGATTCATTGCTACATCTCATGTTACCTCAGAGAATCAGACTGCAGACATATTCACCAAAGCGTTGCTACGAGGCCCATTTCAGAAGTGTGCTTCCAAGCTGAGCATGATTGATATCTATGCTCCACCTTGAGGGGGAGTGTTAACGCATACAGTAGTAGTAGTATCTGTACCTTTTCTTTATTTGTTTTTCTTCATAGTATGCTTTATGTAATTTACCCATAGGCTACTCTCTTATATAAGAGAGCCTAGGGTTCATGGAATAAACAAGTCATTCAGTTTTCCCAACAGATAACATACACCTTATTGCATTCATCAAGGTTCGATTCTTTCTTTCTGCTACACCATTCTGCTGTGGTGTATAGGGTATTTTAGTCTTCCTACGAATGCCCGTCTGAATGCAGTAATCTTCAAACTCCTTTGAGGTATATTCCTCACCTCTATCTATCCAAAGGGTCTTGTTTGGTCATTCCAATTTTGTCTCCACTTCCGTCTTATATCTATCCTAAGGGTCTTGTTTCCTTGGACGAGGTGAAGGCTGCTGTATGGGATCTCAACAGTGATGCTTCGCCAGGGCCGGATGGTTTCCCTGTTGCATTCTACAAGGACTTTTGGGAGGTGGTGGGGTTGGAAGTTTGGGAGGTGGTATCGGAATTTTGCGGTGGAAACAAGGGCTTTGATAAAGATCAATAGGGCTCTCATTGTTCTGCTACCTAAGGCTCCATCTCCACATGCTATTGAAGACTATCGGCCAATTGCGATTTCAAATGCTCTTTATTTGATCGTCGCAAAGGTGATGTCGCGGAGGTTAGCGCCGTTGCTTGATGATTTAATCGAACCCTCGCAGGCGGCTTTCATCCGTGGTCGCCTAATATCCGATGTTACGTCTCTTGCCTCTGAGATGGTGGAGAGCTGGGTGAGGAGGGGGAAGCAGGGGATCCTTTGGAAGGTGGACTTCGCAAAAGCATATGACTCGTTGGACTGGAATTTTCTATGGCGGGTGCTGCGGGCTCGTGGTTTTCCAAATTTGTGGATTTCGTGGATGCGCCGATGCGTTACTACTGCCTCTTTCTCTATTATGCTGAATGGTCGTATCGTTGGCAATCCGTTTCAACTAAGGAGGGGTGTGCGGCAGGGGTGCCCTTTGGCACCCATGCTATTCGTTATTGCGGCGGATGTCCTGCCCAGGATGGCGGCTAGGGTGGTGGCGCGCGGCCTCTCCTTGGGTTTCTCGTGCGCCTACCGGAACGTTCGTACACTTCAATATGCGGATGACACTATTGTTTTCATCGAGGGAGGCTTGGAGGAGGTCAGAGGGATGGCGGTGACGTTGAAAATTTTTAGCGAGCTCTCGGGGCTCCTCATCAATCAATCCAAGTCCAAAGTGATTCCTTTCGCATGGGATGCGGGCTCGACAGCGGCGTGTGGCGAGCTTTTGGGAAGTATTCCATCCTCTCTCCCAGTGTTGCAGAAGACGGTATTCGGTATTCAGTCGGAGGGGTCACTGAATAGAGAATAATCGGTATTCGGGCGACTATTCAGAATTATTCGGTTTTGTATTTTTTAATATAAAAAATATTTATAATAGATATATTCTTATATTTTTATACATATATGGTCATTATTTAACATGAATCCATGATAAAAGTACCAATCAATATAATAGACATATAGAATTGGACATTTGTGACGATACCGTGGTAAAATGTAACCCATAAAAATTGAAAATTGAAAATAAAAAATAAAAATATGAAGAGTCAAACTCCAGTCAGCCTCATAGTCGGGCCAGTCGGCCGAATAGTCGGCCGACTATTCGGTCGGACCGACTATTCACCGACTGGAGGTCTGTTCAGTCGGGTGCCCCACCGCACCTCATAGTCAGACCGACTATTCGGGATAGTCGGTCGACTATTGCAACACTGCTCTCTCCCAATCGATTATCTGGGGATGCCGCTGGGGGCGCGGAGGCCAAGATTGCATGCTTGGAACAAGGTGATGGACAAGGCGGAAAGGAGGCTTGCTGGGTGGAGTGCGGCGTTGCTCTCTCGGGGAGGCCGACTCGTTCTTATTAGGTCGGTCCTTGCCTCTATCCCTGTTTACTTTTTTTCAAACTGGATTATCCCGGTGGGGATTAGGAGGCGTCTCGAGGGCCTCATGCGGAGTTTCCTTTGGGGAAGAAAGGGGCCCTCTTCGCGGGCCTATATCTGGTGGCCTGGGAGGAGGTGGCGAAGAGAAAGTGCGAGGGTGATCTTGGCATACGGCGGCTGGATTTGGTTAATGACGCGTTGATGCTCAAGTGGGTCAACAGGCTGTGGGGCAGCGCCAACAGCTTCTTTCCCTCCATGTTACGGGCTGTTCTATCTCTCGGGGTGGAGATGCTGCGCAACGTGGGCACTCGGCGATCGGGAACACCTTTCTGGCGGGGGATCACATCGGCAGTTAGGCGTTATTCTCATCTCTTTAGGCCTTTGCTTGGGGATGGCAACTCCTTACTTTTCTGGCGCGACGCTTGGGCGGGGGAGACCTCTCTCGGTGATTCTTTCCCTCGCCTTTGCGCGCTGGCTTCAGATTCTCGTGCGACGGTGGCCTCCGCATGGAGTGGGAGCGAGTGGTTCCCTTCTTTTGCTAGCAACATCTCGGACGAGCGGTTTGATGAACTCTTAGCTCTCCTGCAGCTGCTAAGGGTTGCGCCCACGCCTTCGAGTGGCAGGGATCATTGGGTATGGCGCGATGGCATCTTCTCTACGAGGCGGGCGTTCAGGGCCATCTCGCAGCAGCAGACCTCACAGCAAAATATCTTGTGCAAGGATCTTTGTTGGTTGTGGCGCCTGAAGCTCCCGGAGAGGGTTGTGTTCTTCCTGTGGCTTTTGAGGCGCGGGAGGGTGTTGACCCGAGATAGATGTGCGAGGTTTGTTGCGGGGATTGACTCCTTGGACTGTGCGTTGTGTGGTGGCAGTGTGGAGACCTTGGAGCACCTCTTCTTCCTTTGTCCGAGCACTGCCGCAATTTGGGAGGACGCCTATGTGCCGTGGGTTAACGCCTCTTCAGCTTCATCGTTTTGGGACTCTTTGCGTTCAAGTAATGGTCGGCCGAGGAGGGAGCTGCTTCGCCCGTTCGCGTGCATTTGGGCGCTGTGGCTTGGTCGGAACGCGAAGATTTTCAGGGGTCAAAGATTTTACAAGGAGAATATTATCGCGCACGTCTCTTTGCTTGTGAATGACTGGCTGCTTATGTAATGCGTTTCTTTTTTGGGGCTTCCTGCGGGATCCACTCGATCCTAGGTGTTTGTAAAACTCTCTTCCTCCTTTCCTTCTTCGCCTTTTTAATAAAAATTTGGGGCGATCACCATGGCGTGTATCCCCCGAAGTGCTTTGGTTTTAAAAAAATGTTTATAAGTGCTTCCGACTTTTTTCTTAAGAGATAGACATAGGAGAACTTCGAGTAATCATCGATGAATGTTATAAAGTATTCCTTATTTCTCTGTGTGCTGACGCTCAGTGGTCCACATATGTCCGAATAGATCAAACCTAATAACTCTGTTGAATGAGTTCCGATTGAGAAGAATCTTCTCATCATTTTACCGGTCAGACAGTGTTCGAAAGGCAATGTCCTTGTACCCGTGATCGTAGGCAACATATTTACCTTCATCATTTGATCCATCTTAGAATTTCCTAGATGACCAGTCTCATGTGCCACAAGTCATAGACTCATAGTCAGACAAACAACACAAGGAATACTCAGAAGAGACATTCATTGATTCACTATGGCTTATTAAATAAGGCATAACAGGTCATGCTCAGGCACAAACTTTAACATCGTACAAACCTTCTTATTCTTGTCTCTAGATATACACTTATTATAAAATCGAATTTCGAAATCCTTCTTGAGCAGCACTGGGACAAAGATCAGATTCCGACGTATTCCTGGGGTATATAGTACATCATTCAGTACCATAATGCTATCCTCCAGGTCAAGTCTGTATGTCCCAACACCTTCCACGTCCATATAGGTGTTGTTCCCCATGAAGATCCTCTGTTCTCCTTTGCTCAGCTCCTTGAAGTCCACCAAACCCTCCTTCGTCTTCACGATGTGTCTGATTGCTCCAGAGTTGATCCACCATCCATCATTGTCTGGTACGACGGAGTTGCATTCCATGACAGTTGCGAACTCAATCTTTTTCTTGAACTTTTGTTCAGGGACATTTGAAGTTTCCGACTTCTTCGTTTTGGGGCAACTAGCCTTGAAGTGACCATATTTGCCACAATCGTAGCAAGAGTCGTGTTGGTACTTGTGAAGACCCCAAATACCGAACATGGACTAAAATGCAAATCTTGGCTGAGTCTATAATTAATTGTAAAATCTGTACTTGTCCAGTGACCAAAAAATTCGAATAAGGAGTCCATTGCATAGGGCTCGTCGATAGCTTTCCAACGAGTCCAAGAACGCTAAAATCCGACTTCGGGAGTCCGAGTTATGACCATTTTAGCGAGAGGGGGTCCAGGCCATATATGGATCCGGACCCGATCCGAATCTGAGTCCCAACTCATATACCAGCCCTCCCCCTTCGTGAAACTCACCCAAAACGTCCAAATCCTCCTTCCTTCGACCTCCAATAGTTCCCTCCTCCATTCCTCTTCCCTCTCCTTCACCAAGGGCTGCCGGAGTTCCTTGAATCGACGACCGAACCCGTGCTCGCGTAGAGAAGGTACGATGCCCCCTTCCCTCTTTGCTGTCGGATTCACATGTTTTAACCGAACTTATGTCATCTTAAACCTCGTACGGATGTTGTGTTTCCCCTTACACCCGTTCCTTTGTGAATACCACTTTGGGGTTGGTTGTGATCTTGAACCTGACCCATCCGAGGGTAGTGCTTCTGGTATAAAAACATGTTTTCTGGAGGCTGCTTGACCAGATTTATGACTCCAACCTTATGGAAGTCTCTTCATCAACATAGCTAACATCGTTTAGATTTAGAGAAAACATGAGTGTTAGAAATATGTAACAAAACCCTTGAAGGGTATTTTTGTACTTTTCTATTTTCTGTACTCATTAGGGTTTCTAGGTTTGTCCTATATATGGACCCCTAGACCCATTGGAATAAGACAAGGAAAACATTTCATCTCTGACATGGTATCAGAGCCATCTCGCACGCCTCGTTCCTGCCGCCTCCCTCCCGATCCCTAGCCTCTCCCTCTCCATCGCGCGATACCTCCCTCCATCGCCTCTCCATCGCGCGATACCTCCCTCGCCATCGCAATCACCTTCCCGCTCGCCCAGTCGCCTTCCCGATCTCCATCGCCCTCCTCTCCCTCCCGATCGCCCAATCGATACCCGATCGCCCAGTCGCCCAATCGCCCTTGGCCGATCGCCCTTGGCCGATCGCCCTTGGCCAATCGCCCTTGGCCGATCGCCCACTCGCCCACTCGCCCAGTTCGATCCCTCCTCGCCCCAGCGCCTTCCCCTACTTGCCCCAGCGCCTTCCCGACTCGCCCTCGTCATCGTCATCACCTGGGCTTCTCCACAGCGCCCCGATCCCAACACAGGGCTTCTCCAGGGTTCCCCAGCGCCACCTGTCTCAACATACTGCCGTCTGTCTCCAGCGCCAACAACAGCGACTACACCAGCGTCTCCTGCGACGGCTTCAGATCCACTCCAGCAACTTCAAGGGATGCTGCTCAGCCCAGTGACTCTTACGTGCACAGAAACACTCCAACAAGCAGTCCGATGACTCGAACAACTCCAGCAATACCATCCGGTGATATCTTACTACAGCCTCATATCATCTGAGATTATCCTTATTATCTAGTCGTTTGCTACTAGTCTTGTGTGGCCGCCATGACTTCTACTCCCACATCTGTGGACTCAAAGTCCCTGTACCAATCCACATCTATGATGGTTCAGGGCACTACTATAAAACTCAAAGGAGCCGAAAATTATGTTCTCTGGTCTCGGTCTTTTAAAATATTTATTGGCGGCCAACGGAAGGCCTATGTGCTTACTAAAATCCCCCCAGCAGAGACAGAAAAAGACTTCGATACATGGTTTGTCGATAACTGTCAAGTTATCACCTGGATGACAAACAGCGTTGACCCCACTATTGCATCTAATCTCTTATACAAAGAGACTGCAAAAGCAATGTGGGAGAGTCTTGAAAATACATACTCACAGAAAACAACCAAGTCTCGGCTTTCAGATATCTATACTAGGATTTGGTCGGCAAATCAAGGGGATACATCCTTGATCGAGTATTACAGGCTACTCACAGGTTTATTTGAAGAACTCCTCATTTTTCAACCAGCTTGTTGTGATAAACAAGTTGGGGAACGAGCAGAATGGCAGGTATATCGATTCCTATCAGGCTTACACCCTCGATATAAATCTGCGAAGGACCAGTTTCTTACTGCAGGTGCATTACCCACTCTTGAAACCATCTTCGGCCGACTTCAGGAAATTGAGTCTCCACAGATACCTCCATCTGCTGAGGTATCCGCTCACTTTGTTAAGGGACGATCAATCCCTTACGGTGGACGAGGACGTGATGCTGGACGAGGACGTAGTCGTGCCTATGGACGAGGCCGCGAATATTCACGGACCCAAGGTCGTGATCATACTCCTGCCCGTTTTCCCCCATGTACTCATTGTGGTCGTCTGAATCACCCATCGGAACGTTGCTGGGCCAAATTTGGCATGCCTTCGAATGCCAACAGTGCGTATGAGATGACTACCCATGATACTGACTATGAGATTGCTGCCCCAAGCCATGAAGAACCTGTGCATGCTAGTCAACATGCTTTTACTGCCTCTGAATATGCCAGTCTACGTCAACTACTACAGAACTCTCATAATAATGTGATCACCTCTACTTCAACAGCCAGCCTTGCCACAACTGCGAGTACAGTAGCCAACACAGCTACTACATCAAATCCTACATGGATCATCGACTCTGGAGCATCAACGCATCTTACAGGGGAAGGTAGTATTCTTACTTCCTCCGAACCATCCTCAGTTGTGAAAACCGTACGCGTTGCCAATGGAGCGCACTCACCCATTACTAGTGTGGGCACTGTGGAATTTTCTTCCTCACTCAGACTAACGAACGTGCACTGCGCTCCAGCATTTCCTCTTAGCTTATTATCTGTCCATAAACTATGCACTGAACTTAACTGTCAAGTGATATTTGATAAATTTTGCTGTTACTTTCAGGACATCCGGACGAAACAGATCTTTGGTGGGGGATATGAGAAGAATGGGCTGTATTATCTTGACATCCCTACTGATTCCAAGTTTGCAGGTGCTGTATCCATTTCCACTGATCCCTTACTATGGCATCTTCGTCTTGGTCACCCATCTGCTAAAGCCCTCTCCATGATGTATCCGGAACTTTCGTCGCTAAAACCATTTGAGTGTGAGGCGTGTCAATTTGGGAAACACCATCGAGCATCCTTTCCTGCTCGAACTGAGCCTCGTCGTTCTACTCCTTTTGCTCTAGTCCATTGTGATATTTGGGGACCTTGTCCGGTCCGAACTCTCAGTGGTCATAAGTATTTTGTTGTCTTTATTGATGATTTCAGCAGACTATCCTGGGTTTATCTACTAAAAGAACGTTCGGAAATAAATATTATCATCAAAAATTTCTTTCAGTATATTAAAACTATTTTCTCCACCACTGTACAAATTTTTCGTTCAGATAATGCGCTGGAATTCACTCAAAATGACCTTTCCGCATTTTTTGCTTCTCAAGGGACCATACATCAAACCTCTTGTCCCTATACATCCCAACAAAATGGGATAGCTGAAAGAAAATTAAGACACCTCCTAAACATTGCCCGATCACTTCTCTCTCAAATGAAAGTCCCCAAAATCTACTGGGGTGATGCTATATTAACTGCAGTTCATCTTACCAACAGAATCCCTTCACCTTCTCTAAATGGGTCTACTCCATTCTCTTTACTTTATCCAACAGAGTCCCCTTTTCCATTACCTCTACGGGTCTTTGGTTGTGTGTCATTCGTTCACAAATTCCAAAATACAGATAAACTCTCGCCACGTGCGATCAAATGTGTATTTCTGGGGTACTCTCGCACTCAGAAAGGGTATAGGTGCTATGATCCTGATGGTCATCGCTATTACATCTCGGCTGATGTTACCTTCTTTGAGAAAACAAGCTTCTTCAATCATACAATCACGGATATACCCCTTGAACTTCCACCACCACCCATCGTCTACAAACGACGAAACAATTCGACAACTCCAGATATCCCGTTACCCGTCTCGGTTCCCCAGGATGATATGCCCTCTTCAAGTATCTCCCACAAGGATGTGCCGGATGATCCTCTCGAGCTTCCAATTGCTCTACGGAAGAGTAAGAGACAGTGTACTTCCTATCCAATGTCTCACTACACCTCTACTGCTGGTTTATCTGACTATGACAGACGGTATACAGATGCTCTAATGACATTTTCCATCCCACGAGATCATCACAGTGCCTTACAGGACTCTGGGTGGCGACATGCAATGGATGAAGAAATGAATGCACTTATATCCAGACAAACGTGGGATCTTGTCCAGTGTCCTAAAGGGACTCGACCGGTGGCATGCAAATGGGTCTTCACGACCAAGCAAACACCGGATGGCACAATTGACAGGCTAAAAGCTCGTCTTGTGGCTAAAGGTTTTACACAAACCTATGGTGTAGACTATTTTGAGACATTCTCACCAGTAGCACGTATGGGGTCTATCAGGACTATTATTTCATTAGCAGCAAATAAATGTTGGCCTATTTATCAGTTAGATGTGAAAAATGCTTTTCTCTATGGCGACCTTGATGAGGAAGTATACATGCTGCAACCTCCTGGTTATGAAGTCGAGGGGGAGTACGTATGTCGACTTCGAAAAGCAATATATGGCCTCAAACAAAGCCCAAGGGCGTGGTTTGACAGACTTACCACAGAAATTAGTACAATTGGATTCCAAAGAACAAAATCTGATTACTCAGTATTTGTCAGAAAACAAGCAACTGGTACTGTCATTCTTGCCGTTTATGTTGATGATATGGTACTCACTGGTAATGACCACAATGGGATATCAGAAACCAAGGCCTTCCTTCAAAAGGTATTCGTTACTAAAGACCTTGGTCATCTACGCTACTTCTTGGGCATAGAAGTACTTCGCACTACCGAAGGAATTCATCTCTCACAGAGAAAATATTGTCTGGACATTCTTACTGAAGCAGGGGTTCTTGGATGCAAGCCCTCTAGTATCCCTGCAGACCCAAAGAAACATGTCAGCCTGTCTGATTCTACCTTTGATGACGTCACTAGATATAGAAGTCTTGTGGGCAAACTCCTCTACCTTACTGCCACCAGACCAGATATCTCCTATGCAGTCAGTAGAGCTAGTCAACACATGGAACAACCGACTTACAGCCATTGGCAAGATGTCCTACAAATCTTACGATACTTGAAGGAATCTCCAGGACGTGGCCTCTTCTACGGGGCAAATGGGCACACGGAGGTTACTGCATATGCGGACGCTGACTATGCTGGTTCCCCAGAAGATCGACGCTCTACTACAGGATACGCAATGATGGTTGGAGGAAATACAGTTACATGGAGGAGCAAGAAACAAACCGTTGTATCCAGATCCAGTGCAGAGGCAGAATATAGGGCAATGGCTCAAGCTACTTGTGAGATCACATGGCTATTGGCTTTTCTTCAGGAACTTGGAATTAATGCCACTACTCCTATTCCTCTATATTGTGATAATAAATCTGCAACCTACATAGCCACAAATCCAGTATTTCATGAACGAACCAAGCATATAGAGATAGATTGCCACTTCGTACGTGATGCTGTCAAAACTGGAAGAATTGCTACTCCACATATTAGCACTGATCTTCAGCTAGCAGATATCTTCACAAAGGCCTTACCCAAGAAACGACTACTGTGGATTATTTCCAAGTTGGGCATGACTGATAAATATGCTCCAACTTGAGGGGGAGTGTTAGAAATATGTAACAAAACCCTTGAAGGGTATTTTTGTACTTTTCTATTTTCTGTACTCATTAGGGTTTCTAGGTTTGTCCTATATATGGACCCCTAGACCCATTGGAATAAGACAAGGAAAACATTTCATCTCTGACAATGAGAATGGGACCATGCAAGAGTGATAAGGAATAAATCCCTGACTGTGGGAACTCACCAAGATCAGCATCTCTCGCATTTTGCACAACAGATTTGGCTACATGCTTGTGAAGAAACAATATAAATCCTATGAACAACGTGAGGGTGAAATGGATCTTCCAAACCTAAGAGGAAATAACACCTCTCTACAGGAGGTATTCTGTAGGGAGCTCTATAGTCATCATAGAACCTCATGTCTCCAAATCCAATTACAACTCCTGACGACTCATATTTTATTGCCTTATGTTCTTGAAACATGAATATAGCCGATGTTCTCACTTATTCGTTGTTGTCTGTTCCCTCTCTTTTTAGATCTCCCCTTCGATATAAGGAGAGTTCTATTCTTTACTTGGTCTAACATTGCCTCATTTCTTGAGGTTAAAGACTACCTTTTTCTTTGGTCCATCATTAGTTTTGTGCATATTTCCATTCTTAAATAACCCCCTACTGTTTTGCATACAGATGCTTCCTTCGATCATGTTGTATGCCGTCTAAGGTAGACATTAGCAATGGTTCGAACATTTCAATCGATCCATTTATCAAAAAAAAAAGATAGAACAAAGGCTTTCCATTCAACTGCATATAGGGTTGTCACCTTAGCCTCTTTATGAATTATATGGTTCAAGATGAAGAGATGGTTATACAGTGAATAGTTGGGTTGTTAAGCAATAGTTATGGGAGTAACTATAGGTTTCTGGTGTATACTTTAGCAACAAGTATTTTGACATCTGATTGTTAACTCTTACTAATCCAATGGTCCCTTAATTATGTGGTTCATGTGTTTGAGAATAGCAACTGATGTATCACAGTCAAATAAATATTGTGGGCATATGGAAATAGACTTTGGTGATCCATGGGTTTTTATTTGAGTGCATTTACCAAAGATCTGAAAGGGGTGCACAACTTCTGAGAATCATTTTTGGAAGTAGTTGTCCGATAGAGAAGGAACCCAACTCCCAACAATACCAACCCAATACCTGAAGATAGTTTACTTCTAATAACTTTATCCTTCATTCTGATTGTGAGATTTTTTTTATTCGTTATAAGCATCATGTCGTATGTGAATCACTTCCAAATCATGTTTACCAAGGTTGCAAAAGTCGGTACTCGGTACTCGGTCGGTTGGGTCACTGACTAAGGATTAATCGGCAGTCGGGCGACTAATCGGATTTAGTCGGACTTTAATCGGTTTTGAATTTTATGATTATTTTAAATATATAACTCATTTTTATACATATATTTACATAGATTTTATACATTTTTATACTACCATAATAAAATAAAAGAAGTAATTGAATTTAAATAACACATTAAGCATATTATTATAAGTTTGCTTATAAAAAAAGCAAAACATTAAAAAAACATGGTATCTCCAAGCAAAAATTGGTCGATTAGTGTACCTAGTCGGAATTAGTCGGTACTAGGTCGACCACCCCACTGATTAGACTAGTCGGACCTACTAGTTGGGCTAGTCGGGAGACTTTTACAACACTGATGTTTACTATTAAGCACTATTTTGGAAGTTTGTTGCACTTGTAGGGATTGATTTTACCAGCTTCATCTGATCTGATCATGGTACCATAAGTACGGTTAAACTTAAGATACAAAGATCATCTAATCGGACATCTCGATGTCTCAAATGAATCACTGCTATTGTTTACAATCATGAGAATTTTCCTCAAAAGGTGGAAATCCCATGAAGATCGGGTAGTGGAGTAGTTGCTGCCAAGGGAGGGGCATGCACCCTTGGGGTCCCGGGTAGAAGCCTAGATGACCACGATCCCAACTGCTATTATAGTTGCGATGGTTGGGGGACATGTTGTTTGGCACACCGTGGTGCTAATCTGACGGTATTGGCCTCGACACTTGTGTGCTTTAGCCCGGTGCTCGAGCGCGGGCCAAGTAGTTATGGTTGGTCTGCTAGTGTTTCACTAGTCACTTAGAGTTAACACTCGTGTACAGGTCAATGTAGGCCACATTGGTCGGTATTTCGAGTGAAAGCGCTAAGAGGGGAGTTCCGGGAAATGTGGTTAATGAAGTTGGGAATGAGATATCAATCTCTTGTGCATAAGGAGGATTGGGTTGTCGCGATGAATTGCGAGTTGGGAACTAACTTGTGATCCAGAAGTACAATGATAAAGTGATGCTAAGTGGACGTGCTGGGAACTTAGTTAGGATGCATTGTTATCCACGAAGCTTGGTTACTCATATCCATACCTAATTAAAGAAAAGAAAGAAAGAAATGTAATTCTTGTGAGATCAATTATCCAGTTCCTTTCTCTTTTGCACACATTTAAATTATATGTTGCTTGTTATTGTATAGTTGTTTAAATCGTATTGAGCAACTTTGCTCATAACGTACCTACGTGTGGATCCGCAGGTTCACAGCAGTGATTAGTTGGAGGCACCATCCTTTTGTGCAGCCTCACGACACTTTTTGCAGTACAGTTGTTGGTAGTAGTTTTACTATCCTTCCTCACTTGTAGTATTTTGTTGAGAGAAATAGCACGTAATGTATAATTGTGGATGCCTATTTTATTCTTACATGTATATTTTTTTGTGGACATAGAAATGATCAATGGAATGTAATGGACATGATGAATGCAATGAAAAAAAAAAATTAAATTTTCAATGTTTTGTGCTATTTTCTCCTGTTTTTGTGAATGTCAAGTATTCGGATGTGGAAATGTGTATGCGTGGAAATGGATTTGCCGAGTACCCGGATCCTAGGAGCGTCTCAGTACTTCCCACTCTTTCCTTTGAAATTCGCCTTGGAGGGGCCCCGCATTTTCTTCGCGTGCACGTCATTTGTTTCTTCTTCTTCCTCGATCTCAAAGATCTCAGTCTTTGATCTTTGTTTCGTAAGGTCTTGCTCAATTTCCAGCTGAGTAGGTAAGTCCTTCACAATCTTAATGGTCCCATTCATCCTCAGAGATGTTGCGACCATATTGAACGATGGAGGGAGACTTCCGAGTATCGTTGCGATCTGCATCCTCTTCGGAATGGCATACTCTGTAGCCTCCAGTTCCTTTGCCATCACAATTATCTTGTTCACATGCTATAGAACACTATCTGGTTCTTTCATCCTACACGAATTATACATGCATAGAAGAAGTTGGACACTCACTTCTAACTTGGTGTGATATTTGTCCTTGACCGCGTTCCAGTGCTCGTAAGATGATTTACAGGTCTCAAAGACCCGAATCAAGTTCATAGCCATCTACGTGAGCATGAAACTCCTAGCCCTACTATCGATCTTCTCCCACTGTTCGTGGGATCGTATTTCTTCTACTACCGGATTTTCTGACAGTGTAGGATCAGGTATATTAATGATGGCATGAATACTGTCATGCAGAAATCCATAGTAGATCTTCCTACTCCATAACTCGTAATTGGTACCATTCAAGTACTCAATTTTTCCGACTTCAGTGGCTATAGTTTTGCTTGTCATTTTGGATATAATGGAATAATAAATATAAGATTGGAATGAGATTAAGCAAAAAAATGGGGTTCTTAAAAAAAATTAATAAGATTCAACTAATTAAAGTTTAAAAAACGACGATACCACTTAAAGGCTTGATAATTCTATTATATTTAACCAACAAAGGTATTAACTTCTATCTTAAACTTTAATAAACACATTAATACCAAAAGAAAAATTTATTTAACAAGGCTCTTCTCAAACTTAAGAAAAAAAGGCCAATATTGTTCGTTTTCTTTTTTAAAAAATGGCAATAAACAAAAAGTAATTGAACAAAACTTCCAAATAGTTATTAATCCAATAAAAAATAAACTCATCTCCCCCCTTTTATTAAACGAGAGTACAGGCCAAGAATATTTGATGTATATAAAAAAAACTTATGAGGGGTCAAAAGGAAATATGAGCAACTGGAATCTTTTAAAGCAATTGGCTTCCCGTGAGAATGTGCCGTCTGAATTATAATATAAAACATGCCCTCAGCATTAAATGGATTCATGTGACACAAACAGAGTATATAAACAAATATAAGGAACCTGCAACCTTGTGTTAGGGTTTTGTGGTTCGTCAATAGAGGAGTGGCCGTTGCCTTGGAGGTGATCGGTGATCACAACGCACACGGCATGGAGCAGAGGTGCATCGACGTGCGGATGGACAAGATCGAGGGCTGTGAGTCGAAAAGGTACGTCGCCGTCGTCCTTTACTCGAGAGAGAATGAGAGAGGAGAGAAGGGGATGGGATGGAAGGAGGGCTCCCACACTCGAGGTGTTGCTTGATGTGTGTCTCCTCCCATCATGAAGTCTATTAATAGGGCGCGAGCCCCTCGAGCCATCCGCCCCCCATCTTCCCCGCACATGCACGATGTGATTCCGCCGGATTCTGTCCTCCCGCAACCGCTGGTGTGAAACGGTCGGGGTACGGTTGTTGACCACAGAGGTCATTCACATGGAACCTTCAAACAACCAGCACATTTAAATTAGATGATTGACCATAAATGCATGTCAACGGATGACATGGCATATCATCAAAATTACAACAACAACAAAGCAGTTTCCCACATTAAGTAGCATTGGCTACATGGATTCTTTGCTTCCATTCAGATCTTTCTTGGGTCATTCTTGGGCTTAGATCCAAAAAAGTAAGATCCCTTTAAATAGTCTCATTCCATCACTTCATGAGCCTTCCTCGCCCTCTCTTAGCCGGCTCAACATCTCAAAACTCGTATCTCCTAGCTGGTGCATCAGCCGACATTCTTTGCAAATGGCCAAACCATCTTAAGCTGTTTTCTTTCTTCTTATCCTCTATCGAAGCTACACCAATTTTCCTTCTGATCGCATCATTCCGAATCCGACCATTATGTGTATGACCACACATCCACCTTAGCATCTTCTGCTACCATCATTCTCTGCACATGTCTATGGTTCACATGCCAGTAGATCAACATAATTTATTGAAAAATTACCTCAAACGTCATGAGTAGCATCTCCTTAGGCTTCATCTCCCTAAGGTCAACATCTTCCAAAGATTGTATTGCCGAACCTAATCCACAAGTTGAACACTACGAGTTTCTCAACTAAAGCTTAACCAAGAGAACTGCCTCATCATGGACTCAAGGTGCACCTTATTGGCAACTTAGGTGTTGACATCGTAAACACATGAATAGCAGAATTAATCAACATAAGAAGTATCAATCGCCCATCCTTCGACAGGAACACATGCTTTTATCCAACTAGCTCTCACTCTATCTTTTCTAACAAAGACGTCCCATTAACAAACATGTACTCAGTATTCGGAAATGCGGTCCATGTAGTCGTATATGTTGTTGCATATGCGTATTCAGTTACTTGACCGAAACGCATATGCCATATGCGGCAATATGCGGTCAAAACGTATATGCGGTCTGAATAGCAGCATATGCGGCCGCATATTTGATAGGATTCATGTTAATCCACGACATGTTGATGACACAATAACTCGATTTTTTTTCCGAGTAACTTTTATATCATCATTTACATTGATGCATCTTTTCATTATTCTCGTATATGTTGCATTTGTGAATATAATCTTGGATATTTTTTTCTCATATCCATTTCTTCTATTGTTCTCAACACTTACTAATGAATTGTTTACTGCTTTTTGAATTGTCTATCTAATGAAATTCATTCTATTCTTCAAATAAAACATGAAATAATTGACTAACAATTTGTCACTTTACATTTTTGTGCTTCTAATAAATTTTATATGCAAATACAATTTTTCCTATACTTTATGTAACAAGTTTTGTCTCTTGGAGATACATATATGTGTATAATTTTGGGTATATGATTTGTATATCTATGATTATTCTTTAGATTTTGTTATCTATAGGATCTATATATACATTAAAGATTTTCTTATAGAATTCATGTGTTCCATGTTGAATCCACATATGTAATGTGTATATATATGCATTAAATTCAAAATACACACTAAAAATAATCAATTTATAATATCATGCTTATATATCTCATTGATTATGTTATCTTATTTGAATTTTTTTATTTTGATTTTGTTAGATCATCAACTTTTTTATATAATCACATTTTATTGTTGTATTTTATAATATTTTAAATCAAAATATTATAAACCGCATAACCGCTATACCTCCGTATACTTCTCCACGTATCCGCTTACTCGCCTTAGACCATATGACCGAACGAATACCGCATACCACATTTCTGAACCTTGTATGTACTTTAAGTGTAATTTATGAGAATAGGGAGCCATTCTTTACAACAATGAGGGTCCCATTTTGAATTAATATCAAGAAGACATGTAGAACATTGCTGATCATGATAACTACCTCTAGGTGGGTGGGGCCTCACATTTATTGGATTTTTTTAGTCAAACATTTATTGGATATTAGGACGATCAATATCCAATGTAGAAATAAAGTTGGGGATGAGGTGATGAGGGATGGGGGAGAGCATGAGGAGTTGATGGAGAAGAGGGATAATGTTTGTAACATCCAAATCCGCCCATACTCGAACTCGACTGATTTTGGATCCAATGAACCCAATAATTTGTCGGTCAATACTAAACAACCTAAAACAATCAATTGATCATGAATCAAAAGTCGTTCGGGCAAAATCGACCAAAAATCGGTCGCTTCGTAATACACACCGTGAAAAAGCCGCGACGCAAATTCGGAAACCACGAAATGAACCGAGACTGTCATTAGATCCGATTCGACGATACAAAACCAACGGAATTAACCGTTCGTCAATCGGAGGCCGTTTGATATTTTTAGTTCGCAAAATTTAACCCCAAACTGAAATCGTATCTCGGAAATTCGGGAATTCAAAACCCGATCAAAAGTATATCAATATTATACTCATATTAATCGTCGTTCAGAGACGGGCAAAACGAGATATTGTGCGTCGAAATCCGGCATTCGAGGCACAAGTACGGGCTTATTTAACCATCTCAAATAAATGAATTAAAGATAATAATAATAAATTTTTAGTTACTGTGTGGCAGTAGCAGACTTTGCTGCTGTTGGCTCTCCAGGTTAGCCACAGTTGGCTTTGGATTATCTCCAACACTTGGCAATTAACAATGCCACTCTCTTTGCTATATAAGCACATCCGTGCCCTATAAAAGCCCCCAATTTCACTCAAACCTCTTCAATATCCTCAAGCCGAGAGAGATCTCCAGATTTTCATTTTCTCCAACCAAGAAGACAGGGCTACTGTTCCAATTCAGCTCTTATTGCATGCTTGTTCATCAAGAAGATTAGAGAAATATAAGGTACAACTACATTTTCCTCCTCATTGGTTATATATCCTCTCTTTTCCCCCCAATTCTCCAAAATCCAGCCGTGAGAAGAAGACACAAATCCCTTCCTCTTTTTCCCTTATTGTTGACATTTCAACCAGCAACAAGTTGCTGTTCAAGAACTCCTGGAAAGCTCAAATTCTGCTGGAATCTCTCTTCAACAACCATTGCATGCAAGCTTCTTCTCTATTTTAGAGATCAAAGATAAGAGGTACTATCCTTAGCTTCATACTTGCTGCCATGCATGCATTTTTAAAACCTCAAATCTTTTTGTTTCCATACAAATCTCATGATCTAACTATGTACAAATCTAAATCCATGTTGCTGCCAGATATATAATGTTGCATATGAATTGATCATAGTCCTTGTTCCTTCTCAGTGAGGATGATTGTGCATTGCTTGTTGATAATCTTTGACATCTTCTGCTACTTGCAACATATTCCATTGTTGACCATGCCCAGCTTATTAATCTTATCTTGGGAAATATATGTGTCAGGAGATTTTGAAATTATATGCATTTCACGTGAAAGAATGCCTCCAGAATATCATGTTTTATTATGAGTTTCTCATGGGTTTGGTTATTTAATAAAACTATAATGATGGATGTTTTTCCAGAAATAACAAATTATAGTGGGCATTTCCCTTCGTAGGAGAAAATTTCTCAAAGTCAACAATTATTTGTTTAATATTTCACGGTGACCATGAAATATGAAATTGGTTGAATTGAAACGTGCCTTTTTATAAAAAAAAAGATTAGGGAAATTAGAACTGCATTTTCTTACGGTCTGTAGCAAAGAAATAAAACTAAAAATTGGAAGAACCGAATCCAAGATCATAGATCTTAAATAAGCAAGACTTTGCATCCTTTTCTCTGTTTACTATAGAATTCATACTGGCTTCTACCATAGTGAATGTCTCAGTTTATCTCAGATATTAAGGAGATATTGGTATCTACTGTAAACTGTATATTAAAGCTAATACAGGGTCCCTTACCTCATTTACGAACATAGGTCTTACCTCAAAACAAAATTAATGGGCATATACCTTTCTATACTCAATTGAAAAAGGGCATAAGGGTGTAAATAAAATAATAATAAAACAAAATAACTGAAGTATTTACGCTTTCATTATGGTTACCTATTTCTTACATGAAAAGAGCAGTCAATAAACCCAAATCAGGAGTGTTCGAAATGTTTATAATTATACGAAATAAGAAGGAATCAGGCCTTATGAATCACCAGATTATGTATATCAGAAATATTGGATAGAATTATTTAACATTTTTATTTTATCACCCTTATTCCTATAATCTTATTTAGAACATTTGAAATTTTGTATCAACTATATTCAAAACATCTACTCTTGGGTATGTGTTGTTATATTATGGTTATCTTGGATATACGGCTAAAATGCAAGAGTCATCGCTTCTATTGAATGATAGTTGAGATGTTAAAACAGTCACAAGCGCTACCTATTCTAATTATAGGTATTACAACAGAGTTTTGATTTGACTATTATTGAATAGCCTTATACAAAATTAATTACACTAAGAATTACATGATTTGAGGGTTTGCGTATAACTTTGAATTTTAATTTCTGATCGAATGATAACCTTGAGATTGATAGACAGAATCATTAGAATCGGAGAATCAAGGCATTTAAGTGACATTTATTGCTATGAGATCTCTAGGATGCATGACTATGATGAATCAATGATATCAAATAACTATGCCAGTTATGGTGACACCTACACCTGACTGTGCGAGGGCACGGTGACCCTCAACTGGACGGAGGAAAGGAAGTCCAGTTCGGGCAGCGGCCGCCAAGTGCGCAGGTCTAGGATCCCAGTCCCTTTGCGGTTTTTACGCGAGCTCGCAGTGTTTTTACGCCTCGTTGGGATCCCGACTTTAGACCCGTTACGCTGACCCTCTGTTTAGGATACCCAGGCGGGGGATCCTTGGTTTTCAGTTTTACGTACGAGCTCGGTTACCCGTTACCGGTCGGGCTGTTTTTCTAGAGGGACTTTTCCGGGAAGTCCCTCTCACCCGTCTCAGTAGCGTAGTTTGGGAGTAGACCTATCCTTCTATTGGACCGTCCTTCCAACTAGAGGGCGAGACGGAAGAGCCCTTGTATTGGCTTCTTCACTGCTTGAGTTTTTCTTTCGCCAACAGATTTGGCGATTCTACATCCAGATCATCCATCTCTATATCTACATCATCTAGAGTTACATTGAGACCGTTGCACTGAGGTTTGAAGGGATTGATTCTACATCCAGATCATCAATCTCTATATCTACATCATCTAGAGTTATATTAAGACCGTTGCACTGAGGTTTGAAGGGATTGATTCTACATCCAGATCATCCATCTCTATATCTACATCATTTAGAGTTACAACTGAGACAGTTACACTTGAAGTTTTAAGGGATTACAATTAAATTGAGTAAATGGAAAAGACTATAATCTGATTCGAAATCTCATTAAGCTAGTGGACGTGTTGGGAACTTAGTTAGGATGCATTATACTACACCGCATGCCTACGGAGGCACCCCAACCCTAAGACATTCCCCAAGTCTTAGAGTCATAGTGTGAGGTTTCATACGAACCAAGACCACGGACTATCCACTAGACTTAAGAAATCGTTATGTCTTTTCATCTCATCTTTCCCATCATCAAAATTCACAAATATGATCTCTAAGTAATATGAGAATAAAATATACTTACTTATGATCAATGAGTTACCGTAGATGTATGCTTATGTGGGAATTGTTGGGTTAAGGGCTGATCATGAGATGTTCTTACTAAAAATTTGGAAACCTTTACATTTGCAAGTAGAATTAAATTTTAATTTGAGCTGTTCTCGCCTTTCTACTTGTTGCTTTTGAAAATATTAAATGTCTGTTTATGTTTATAAGTTTTTGGGAGGTACCAGCAACCGCTGACGCCTCTTCTTTCCTAACATGTTTGGCAGGCAAACAACCTGCAGTTCAGTAGCAGCTCAGTAGCTATACATGGTTCCAGGAGATAGAGTTTATACCCGACGGTATGGTTTATTTTGTATCAGTTTTTGTTTGATTTATAATGTATTATGTTTCTTTCTCTTCAGTCAGATTTTGGGATATTGTATGTATTGTCAGTCTTTGTACATGTTGTAGAATATATGGAAGTTAATGAAATAAGATTTTGGTGACAATTGTTCTATGAGCTTGTGGTTATAAATGTTTATGTGAATGTCAGATGAAATTATTGCAGCGCAAAAAAAATTTGCCTGTTTTTTTGTAACTTCATGCGATCTCATGTATGAATAATAGTGCGAATGTGTGATTAACGGATACCCGGATCCTCGGGGGTTTACAATGTTTTTGAGAGGGAGGGGTGAGGGAGAAAGCGATAGGAAAAGATGGACGGGGAGGGGAGTGTGTGAGAAGAGTGGTGATGGCTTTTATAATGATGTAAGGTGTTAGGAAATGGTGAGGCGGATAGGTCATTAGTCTAATGTGGTGATCTCATAGAGTCAAGGTTGTTATGTCTCCTCAGGGATCATGGTGCAACAAATGGATGCTTGGTCTATGGAGTATGGCAATTTAGGGCACTTTGCATTTGACTTCTAAGAACTACTCATCCACTTGGAAAGAGGGATGCTATTCTGATGGAATGTTTGGTTTGTGAGCTTAAAGACATCATGATTTCGGAGGAGGTGGTGTTTTAGTGATAGTGAGGTGTGTATCCTTTGATGCTGCAGTAAGATCGAGTCCCACTCACAGTAGATGTGAGACTAAACCTGTGGATGTGATCCAAATTACCCATATGTACATGTGATGCATACTTTAATACCCCCTCCAGCTAGAGCATGCAATGTGCAGCTTGGACAAATTAAAAAATCTCTCACTCATACAATACACGACACTACATGCAATATCAACTCAACACATACTCTACTGGCTGTCTGCTGAGGATATTGCTTCTCATGTCATGCTGGTGATGATGAGCTGAAGGGCTAGATTACGAATTGAACTGTGTCTCCTCGTCGGAGAAAGTATGCTATGTACTTTGTCTGTTAGAGTCACTAAAACTGGAATGAGTCTCTACATGGAGAACTTTAGTCCGCAACTGCTCCATTCTCTCTGAAGGGCCAAACAACTAATGCCACTTATTATCCATATGTAGATCTTTGAAGATGGGTCTTTCTCATAGGGACCTCGAAGTGGGTTCTCTCACATAATAACCTCGAAAGAATCTCATACTGGAGTTCACGAACACTGGAGAGTGGAATATGAAAGTTTTCTCGTTGGATAATTGGGTCTCTCTCATATCGGCTCAAAGAATGAGATCTCTACTATGGAGTCCTTATGGCTATGAATCCACATGAAAACCCTAAGTCCACTGTAGAAAACAACGAGAGAGTGCAAAATAGAATACTTTATTCAAGAGGTTTAGGGGTCCTTGTATAGGATGGGGCCCTAGAGAGCTCAAAAACAGGAAAAATACATCCGTACCCCCAGAGAAATTACAACGAGAAATAGAAATCGTAAATACATTACTAACACCCCCCTCAAGTTGGAGCATATCTATTGATAATGCCCAACTTGAAAGTTATCCATGAAAAGCGCTTCTTAGACAAAGCCTTTGTGAATACATCTACAAACTGAAGATCTGCCATGATGTGTGGTGTAGTGATCTTGCCTCCTTGTGCAACATCACAAATAAAATGGCAGTCAATCCGATGAGCCACGGAGGAAGGAGCCAGCCAAGCCGGTGAGCCACAGAGAAAGGAGGGGAGGCAGGGGCATCGATAGTCGATAGTGGGTTGGTTCTTGGTCGGTCCAATGGAGAACTGGAGTCGGAGAAATTGAGTGGCCTTAGTGTGAAATCAGATTGGGCTCCTAGCCGAGCAATCAGACCCATCATTCGGGTCGGGCTTATTGCGACCTTCTATTCGGGCTGCCCATCGGGCTTTGAGTTCGGGCCCATCTTACCCCGAGCCCGGTCCGAATTTCAAAATGGGCCAAATTTACGGCCCAAGCCCGCCCGTCAAATGCTCGGGTCGGGCCTGGACTGGGCTTTATCGGGTCGAGCATCGGGCCGGACCGGACCGACCCTACCTAATGCTCAACCCTAATGGTAATGTGATCATCGACATCATGGAGAGGAATTCACATGGTCATTTCGAAACCAGATAAAAGGACTAAGCAACTAATTATGAAAATCATAAGAAAAAGAAAAGTCACTTTTATCCCATGATGACAATTCAGACCAATAAAGAAAATGTGAAAAATTGAGGGTGGTAAATTGAGGGATTAAAGGTACTAAGATCGGTTTGTATCCAAGACTGTTCAATACACGATTCAAAGTGAAGCAAGAATGTTTTATGATCGGGGTAATCGGAGATAACATATCGATCTCGACGAGAGAAAGCAAAGGTGGATGTGAATCCAATAATATCATATTGGACTGCATTACGATTTTATCTAGCAACTAGATTCACCTTTGTATTTTCACCTCTTTTGGTTCACTGCAGGGTTTCTCATTTTGATATGCTAACTTTTGAACATTGTTCTATGGTAAATATAATTTGAGACTTTAGTTATGATTCACGAGTCACGAGGAGAAGCTGATTACTAAAATATAAAATTCTTTTATTGAGATATTTGTATCTCGTTATATCTATTTCTTATTTCTATTTCTTTCATATACCTCATGTAATTTACCCAGGGCTTTTCTCTTATATAAGAGAGCCCTAGGTTCTTTATGTTGATATGAAATTCTATTCTCTCCACATGGTATCAGAGTGACGGTCCTATATCGGAGCATGATCTAATCCATACCCCACCACCAGCCCACCCATGCTGCCGTGTCGTCGTCGACACCAAGCTTCCGACAACCCCTCCTGATACCGCCCTAGCTGCCAGCGTCTCCCCCAAGCCCCTCCCGATGCCCCCCGGCCACCGTTGGCGCTGCCAGCCCCCCACAGGCGCCTGTGACGTCGGCCTGCCTCGGGCACTGCCGGCGCAACACAACCCTTCGCTGCGGCCTCCAGCGCCACCACGTGTTTCGTCCATGATTCTAGGGCATTTTCCAGCCCTCTATCGACATTTTAAGGTCTGTTTTTGACCGGAATACACAGTTTCAGACCTATAAACTATGTTTTCCGACCCCAGCAAGCTTCGATGATTGATGAGGATGGACATATGAGTTTACACGTGCGCCCAATCCTCTATGTGATCATGTAGACATTATCTTTGACGATCTTTCTCCAGTCGAGTTTTGTCGTGTCTCTCTTTTCAACATGTCAGAAGGCAAGGGTGAAATTCTTCTACCGGTGTCTTCAAGGGCCCAACTCCCATCGTGACGATGGATGGGACCAACTATGGGTTATGGTTCATGCAATTTCTCACCCTTATGCAGTGTAGAAATAAAGAACATATTCTGACAAAGCGCGAACCAACAGATAAGACTAGGGAACATGCTTCATGGAAGCAAGACGATGCATATGCTCGTATTTGGCTCTCCGGTACACTCACCATAGAGATTGCAAATGATATTGCAAATCAGCCCACGATCAAGGCCATATGGGATATCCTCGCTGCCACATATGGTCAAGCGAAGAATGAGAGCAAGATCATCTAGTTGCAGTATGACATATTCTCGATCAAGTAGAATGGTTGGCCTCTTCATGCCCACTTCTCGAATCTTCGAGGCATGTTTGAACAACTTCATAGCTTTATGCCCATTACTACCAACACAGAACAATAGCAGACATACCGAAATGCCACTATGACAGGGGTCTTTCTGTCATCTCTTGACTCTGAGTACAATGCGACACGCACTCAACTGCTTACTGGAGAGACGATTCCGTTGATGGAGGAGGTCTATAAGAGGCTGAGCAGAATTACTAGTTCATCCACTACCATGGTCCAAACCCCCTCTACGATGGGCTGGTGGCTGATTCTCACGGCAAAGGGGATACTTCACAGTTTCGTCCGTGAGGACCCCACTGTCGAGGAGGACGTTGGCGTGGCCCATGCACATACTGACACCGTCTAGGTCATTCTAAGGAGACATGCTATCTGAAGTATGGGTATCATGTGTCTGTCTGTGTAGCTGAGCAGACAGAGACTACTCTGGCACCCTCTCATAATGCGAGGCTCGACGATATTGTCTCTTAATTGAGAGAGATGATGATCACATCAACTATACCAGCTGCATGACCTTCACACGTTGTAGTTGTTGCTAGAGCATCTACGAGTTCATCAGGTATAGCTTATGCACTTACCCCTATGGATCCGAGCATGCGATTATATGACGACGATGACACCGAGGAAGTAGATAAGAGGAGATACATGGAGCTTGTTGGGAAGCTCCTCTATGCTATTATTACCTGGCTATACATATCCTTTGTTGTGAGCAATGTGAGCCAGTTCATGGAGCAATCCGAGAAGGTCCATATTGACTGTCTATATGATTTTAAGATATTTGAATACTTCACCAGGTATTGGCCTTATATCCAGCAGAGGTACATCTCTTGAGGTGACAACTTGTGTAGATGCAGATTATGCAGGATGCCTTAGAGACAGGAAGTCTACATATGGCTTTGTTGTTTTTGTTAGGAGCTCACTCGTGTTATAGAAAAGCAAGAATCAAACAATGGTTGCTAGATCCAGTGCAGAATCTGAATATAGAACCATGGCTCAGGGGAGCACGGAGATGATGTGGGTTAGATTGGCCTTGATTGATCTTGCAGTTGAGGTACCTCTTCCCATGCAACTTCTATGCGACAATCAATCGGCTCTTTTTATTGCTAATAATCCTGCATTCCATGAACGGACCAAGCATATAGAGATGGATTGCCACTATACCAGAGAAACGATCCAGAAGGGACTCATATCTACCTCCCATGTCGCTATTGGAGATCAGACCGCCGATATATTCACCAAAGCACTTGCTAGAGGTCCATTTCAGAGATGTTCCAAGCTGAGCCTAATAGACATATATGTTCCAGCTTCAGGGGGAGTTTTGAGACATTTGTATCTCGTTATATCTGTTTCTTATTTCTATTTCTTTCATGTACCTCTTATGTAATTTACCCAGTGCTTTTCTCCTATATAAGAGAGCCCTAAGGTTTCTATGTTGATATGGAATTCTATTCTCTCCACACTCTGAAATTTCGATTTGTCAAGTTCCAATGCTTTCTCTAGCACACCAAAGATAAGAAAAGTGGCTTCGAGAGAAAAAAAAGTACATTACAAATGTATGACTAGGTTAATAAGCTACAATCATTGAAGGTGTCCTTTATAGTGTATCCCTTTCGTGATTGTAACTATCTGCTTATATTTTAAACTGATGATCTATGCTTGAGTACCTAAACATGATACAGACATCTGCTACATATTCTATTTTTTAATTTATTTTCAGTTTGATGCCTTACATACAATTTGCTTATGGACTTATCAATCATGTTTTGCAGACGTCCTCGCTCGAAATCATCTCAAGCTGATCGTGAAGCATCAAAGGCTAAGAAGGTTGTAGCTGAAGAGGAAGATAACTGGGAGCTCCCAGAAGGCGAACTTCCGTATTGATGGTATGAATCTTCACTCATTTTTCTTCTAGGCCTGTTAAATATATGTATATATCATGTTCTCCGTATTTTTCCATTTGGTGCTCATATACCTGAAGCTATGGTGTCCCCGGCAGGTAGTAACCGCTTTATATTTTTTGTAACATGAAACAGATCTAGGTTTGTTGATTAAGTTGATTGAGCGCAATGCTTAGGAACCTCTTTTTTGTTGTTGGTCGTTAATGTGATTGAGTAAATAATGGAAGGTCCTCTGAAAAAAATGGCATTGGGCATTTGTGGGATTGGCAGCTGCAGCTGCAGATGCATCTGTTCACTCCGCAATTGGTTACTACTGTATCGTTGTTAGGAACATGGGATGTTAAATTGAGCAACCATTATATAGGCATGCAGCTCTTATGGTAGTGGAAGATTGGACTCTTTTTTTATTATAAAAAATTGAACTTTTGATCTGTTTGCTTTGATTTAGTTTCATTGAGTATGAAAGTGATGATGTACATATCCCAAACAAGACCTAGATTTTTGAAAAATGACCACATGCCCTCGTTTTATGCACATGTTCCCACTTGTTAATCTTTGGAGGCTTGTCATTCATGATGGCTTTCAAGTTCTCTTAAAATGAAAGAGTTTTTATACTTTTGCCCCTATGAGAATATGCAATTACAATTATGTGCATACCTTCTTTGCAATAACACTTATGCCCCAGTATTCTTACAAAAACAACAGTGCTTTTCTGTTATTATACTTATGCGCCTATTTTACCTTGACGGGAGGGCAATATTGTGAATTTTGTAAGAACATAGGGCCATAAGTGTTATTGCAAAAAAAGTAAGGAAATAACTGCAATTGCAGAATCTCGAAGAGGCACAAGTGTAAAAAACCCTAAATCCCTCCAACTTTGGCAAGTTGGAAAGGACTAGTGGAATTTGGCACGACAAATATCTTTTAAAAAACTAGCATTCATGAATGTGAATTGCATTAGATATTGTGTCTGAATTGACCGACTGTAAGTTAGATTGTACAGAGGGGACATGTATTACTATCTTTTAGGTCTTTATTAGGGAGATATTTTTCATATATAAAGAACTCGATTCTTATCTGATGGTAATTAATCTGCAGGATTTCCTTCCTTGCGAGACTCTTGCTTTTGATGGACTCCAAGGAAATTGATAGGAGCCATCGCGAACTCTTTTGTGGTTTATCAGCAGACTGAAGGATTTTTCAGTGTTTATAGTGTGTGAACTAAGCACCAGGGAGAAGGAAGTGGTAAATATGGTACATCTAAACATAATAAATGATGAGAAGGAAGTGGTAAATATGGTACATCTAAACATAATAAATGATGTAATCGTGATGTGACTACTTCTCATGAGTAAAGTTCCTTTATCCCGGAATAAGGGAACAATATTTCTCTTTCTTGTGGGACATTGTTTTGTAGGACCAACATCTGTAAGAAAAATGTAAGAATTATCCTTGAGGCTTTATGTTTGTGCTTAGCTAGAAAAGGCTTTAATATATTTTGGCTCTCACTCGAGATTCATGTAGATGAGAGATGAGCAATATTATTGATCAGCATTTATCTTTTGTTCTTGTTTGGTTGCATACCATAGAAAATGACATTATGTATGATATAATCATGATGTGATATCTTTATCTTAAAATATTTTATCCTTGGGAGGATTGATCTTGTGAGAGCCAAAATCTGTGAGAGCATGAGAGCAGTGAATCTGGACCACTAGATTCTACTTTTTTCTCTCCTGCAATCAATGAGGAGAGAGATAACATAATTTAGTGGTCTAGAATCACCCGTTCTCATGCTCTCAGATTTTGGCTCTCACAGGATCAACCCTCTATCCTTGGATAGTCTCCTTATACTGAACTAAATGAACTTTATTCTTCGTCCAAGCAATACAATATTATTGATCAATTACTTAAATTATCGATGTTTATAAATTTAATTTTAGGTGTAAATATACTATTTTTTTAAAAATTTTGAATGGGAACCGGAAGGGTTCATTCCTAATCCATGAGATGGAAGCCTACATGCGTCCATACCATTCAAATGGTTCCAAAGAATTAGAATGAATGCATGATTTCACTTGTTGAATATGCAATAAATATCGATGTATCTAAATTGATATAAAATCAATTTGTTGATCCATTAAGCATTTTATTCACTACAATAAAATTGGTTTATGACAACGAATAATGTGATATCCATTGCCATGTCTTTTGAAGTTAAATGTATAATAAGGAATATTATTCATTATTAATTCTTTAAATTCTCAGTGAATATTGTGCTTGTTGCTATATTGCTAGCAATGGATAATATAATAATTGTTTTCTGATTTTTCTAGTCATTGCTAAATTAGTAATGATTAATATATTTTTTAATGAAAAAGGCTTATATGTAATTGTTATTATATGATCCATCAACGATTACGACATTCAATGTGAATTACATGAACAAAAGATACTTTTATAACGAATAAATTTGTTGTAATATATATATATATATATATATATATATATATAATCGAAAGATATAACAATAAATATTTAAATTATTCGTTATCATAAGTTAATTTTGTTTTAGTGTCTTATTTCCAACTCCCCGCACAAGAGCATACAAGTGCCCTTGCTCCGTCAGCCTCAATCGGTATTGCGGAGGTATGGAGGAGCTTTTGGTTGGGGTTAAACGTTTGACTGTTCTGCGTGTATTTCGTGTATGGGTTGGTTTTGCTTGGGAGTGGTAAAGTGGTAGCCATGATTTTGTCGCAAGCACCGATTCCAAGCTTATCGGGGAAGAAAATAAATGGATGGAATGCAATCGGAGAATCAAGTTGAGATAGGATCGGTGACTGTTAGAGCCAGCGAGTCATTTAGATTTCAAGGCCTCGACGTCAAAAATCTTGTTTTCTAGTCTTATCCGAAGCCAAATTTTCAGTTTGTGTTTGCAAGGGGATGACTTATGAGGAAAATTCCTTTCAACGGTAGTTTTAAAACTAAATTTGGTGTATCCGGTCGACGATTTTTTTTGTTATTTACCGTAGGTAAGCCGCATCTTCAAGAGGATGCTTCGGTTAAGAGGAAGCCGCCTTTTGAAGAGGCAACTTACATACAAAGCCGCCTCTTCAAGTGACGGCTTTCTTCCAAAGCTGCCTCTTCAAGAGGCGGCTTTTGTCCAGAATAGAAAAAAAAGAGAAGCAGCAGCTCTGCTGCCCGCAGAGGTGCTGCTTCTCTTTTTTTTCATAGATTCATGATTGGCGAAGTGCATACAAAGTGCATAACACAAAATATGGTATTAAAATAAGTTTAAAAGATATGATTCATAGATTAAGAAAATAAATTGTTCATATACGAAGTGCATAACACAAAAGTCAACACAATATTTATATACTAAGTACACTCAAAATTAGCACGCATGCCTTATATTACAAAAGATTGCCAAGATATCGATCTAGGCTCTACGCTCCCTTCTCCATTTGTACTGTAATTTGACCGGTCTGTCATCGGTCATGGTGGTCTCCAGGGCTCTTGTCTCAAATCCATGCAGTTGGCTGTTTCAATCGATATCATCGATGTTGCTCGTATCCGTTCCTTCAACTCCGAAGAAAGACAATGGCAGGGGTGAATGACGTGAAGGTCCTGCATTCTGATCTGCTCGATCCCTACGTGGTGCAGGCGACGTTGTAGGCTCTCTAGATGGGCCACACTCAGGAATTGAGGTCTCAAATTTTATGCTGGATTGAGGTGGTTGTTGCATCTCATTTGGGACATCTCCCTCGCCAGAAGTCCTCTCTCCCCTTTGTCGATGAGCGTGTCCCCGTCCACGTCCTTGAACACGTGGACGACGATGAGATGTAGCTTCTGCCTTGCCATCTTCCTGTAAAATCTCATCAGGACCATCTCGGAATTGTCGTTGTATAGACTCACGTAGAGAAGAACTTGCTTCAGCAACAAGCTCTCTAATCTGTGGAGCATCGTCATCACAGAGACGTACAATCTCGTCGAAGCGAGACACCTGCAATATCAGCAACTCTTGTCAGAGCATGATACATGATACCATAATAGCTACCTAAAGTTACTTTTTTCTTACTGCATAATCGAATGTGCATCCATGTCGACCAATGAATCGTCGTGTAATACTACGATACCATGGCAAGTAGTCGACAGCTGTATCTGATCCTCCCAATGAAATGGGAGTCATTGGCACAACGTAGTCCCTACGGATGTTCCATAGTCTAACATAAACTGTATGGAACTTCGTCCAATCGACGTTGCTCTTCCCTCTGAGATCGATTGAATGCAAATGAGATGACGTGTCGCAACCATCAGAATCCTCTGAATCCCACCAAACTGATGAAGGACTCTATCTGATGTGTGTAGCTCGACAATACAAAAATGAATCAATGGGACACGAGCCACATGCAAGTCTTTATTGCCAAGACAATATAGCGGTAATAGGGATAACACCTCCTGTGTATATGTGATCCATACCACCTGCATAAAATTAGATATGTAAACAAAAATAAGCGATATAATCAAGTGCTAAGTGAAAGAAAGCGATATCAACGGGTTAAGTCAATACCTGCTCCACAAGTTGGAGGTCAAGTGCATCCATATATGGCCGAATCACATGTGTAGATTCCACTGTAATATCAAACTCTGCATGCCATCTTGCCTCCGTGGACTTCCCTTGCCAAAGAGGTCGATTGTGAACAACCAAGGCGATATGGGGGAAGCGCTCCCAAGCCTACAACTGTAGCAAGATCAGGGGTCCACCAATCTCAATTGCATCAGCCCTCGATGCAACACATAACTGCATGTATAAGTAAGCCAAAAAAGCTGAGCCCCAAATATATGTCCGACAAGTCTCCAAATCCTCCAGAAATGGTAGATAGATCGGTGAAACCTCATTTCCTGACTTGTCAGGAAAGATTACACCACCCAAGAGCTGTAGAATATAAACCCGTGTGTAACACAAAATGGTATCTTCCTCGGCATCCTTTGGCAGAAGTGAAAAATGCTCAAGTAGCCAAGTCATGCGTATTCGAGCGCCATCAATGTTGGGTCATTTTGGCTGGATTCCAAGCAAACGTTCACACAATCCTGCCCAATTGGATGAATTGGTAGGACCAATCACTGCTTGACCACTATCTTCAACCCAAAAATGTAAGCGACATCTTGCGATGTGACAGTCATCTCTCCATGGCGCATGTGAAATGTATGTGTCTCAGGACGTCATCTCTCCACAAGAGCTGTAATCAAATGCCAATCCAGAGAAATGAAATCCATCTGCATTACGTCCAACAAACCCGCTACGTAAATGTATGGAACAATGTGCTCGTCCAAGGGAACATGCCTCAGTGTGCTTTCCCGTCGTCTGCAATGTTGACATCTCGTCACCTGAAAATCAAAACATATAGAATATGAATACATTTTTTAATAGGATGTGAGTATTTTGAAAAGTTGTACTTAGATCGCCTGCCCAAACAACTGTCGAACGGTGCTCCCGCCGTTGCCGTAAAAGAGGTCGATTAACTGGTCCCGGCTCCATCTATTCAAAAAAATTCATTAGAAACAGTTAAACATTAGCTCACATTTTAAATAGATTAAAAAGGTTGTAAATTATGTCATGAACATACTACTTCTGTTAGGAAATTTCCTCCTATTATGACCCAATCCACCATAGTTACCGCACGTATTTTGATTCCTCCCATGTGTACTGTTTCTCCTATTATGACCTTCCACACCACAACTTCCGCATTGAGATTGAATTGTATTCTCCCTCATGTCTATCTCATTGTGAATCCTCTTACTCTTTAGTCGTCATTTTTTCCTTATCATGCTATCATCTGGAATCACTAGTGGATGGTTGAACCTGGGCCACTTGTCTCTGTCACCAATGGGGTAGAACAATCCCTCGTAAATGTAGGACTAGGCTTGCCATGTATACCAAGGGCCTACGTATTCTTCCATATCTGTGTTCAAGTGAGATAGCACGACACATGCATGAGAACACGAGATTCTGTGAGTTTGCCATTTCTGACATGTACACGATGCATCGTTAACTAAGACAGTTTGTTTCTTTCCACGTTTTAGTCCGAATTGTGTCATGCTATCCTGGGACGACCTCGTACATGTGTAAATGTGCTCCTTGTATGCGAAAACAACGATGTCCATTACTTCTGTTGATCCAACGCTTCAACATGTAATGCACGTATTTGGTATATATCTCACCGCGTATAATACAATTACGCGCCTCCTCCTGACAGTCACAGAAGTAGCTAATGCAGTTGTAGTATGTCTTCAACACCAATGCCGCAACTGACAGGCTTCTTGATTCCTTAAGAACAACGTTGTAGCTCTCAAAAAAGTTCATGGTTGTGTAACCAAACCTGTACCCCCCATCAAATGCAACTGTCCAACGTTCTTTTGGACAATCATGTGTGTCAAACCACTTTGCAGCATTCTCATCGCACTCCTTCATCTTGTCCATGTAAGTTTGCCATTTTGCATGCGAATAGACTTTTCCTGCCCTCATGACCAATCGCTTCAGTGTTTGATTTTTGTGGGCATCATTGAAATTGCTATCCACGTGTCGTAGACAGAAGCGCCAATGGACGTATGGTGGAATAAATTGAACCTCCGGGTATCTAAGTGCAACACGTATCCCAGGAGCACGATCAGATAACATACAAATTTGTCCAGCACGGTCACGGAAAATATGCAAACGAAGCCGCTCCAGAAATCAAGCTCAACTAGGGCCATCCTCCTCATTGACAAACGCAAATGCAAACGGTAAGATGTGGTTAGCTGCATCGCTTGAGCAAGCAATAAGAATCTTCTACTTATACCTTCTGTACATGTATGTACCATCCACACTAATAATGGGTCTGTAGTGTCTGAATGCATCAATACAAGGTCCAAATGTCCAGAAGGCCCTCTCAAATAACTCTCCTTCATTCACTGTTGGGTGTCAATATCTGTAACCGACCCTGGAATAGCCTCTTCAAAGTCCTTAAAAAGATACGAAAGTTTGTTGTACGATTTTTTCCAATCGCCATATACCATCTCTATTCCTTTTCTTCTTGCATCCCAAACCCTCCTTCTACTCACATGAAAAATCAAAGTCATCCTGAATTGGTGTTTGCAGAAATGAGACCTTGACTGAGGGAGATATTTTTATTTGATTTAGGAATTTGAGTGCCATGAAGTTGCAATCCAATTGAGGATGGTCTTGATTAACATCACGATTTAAGAAATTGTGCGGCTTGTCAACCATTGAGACAATAAACTGTCCATCTATTGGTCAACGATGACCACACAATCTCCACAAACAACCTCTGGCTCGTTCGTTGCAGTGTATATCCCAGTCTTTTTTGTCTGATTCCACTACCGTAAAGTTGTAATAACGTTTAATGCGGAAAACCTTCACGGCGTACACCAAATCGGCTTTGCAGTTGAAAAGCATCCCATTTTAAACTCGTTGCTTAGACTAATCCCATCATCACAGTTCATGCAATCTTCTCCATTCAGAATATATCCATCCCCCCCCCTCTTGTTCAAAAAGGGTATGTCAGACACGATACGGGTTCCAAGATGATTCTGCTCCTCACTATCATCATTTTCCATCTCGTCATATTCTGTGACGAGGGTTTCATTAATCTGTCAAGTTCCGGATCATTAACATGACCCATATTCAATACGGGAGAAACATAGGTATTTCCACCTTGAGGTACATATCCATGAGGCACTGATCCGTGTATAGAGACAGTGACAATAAATATCACATGCCGATATGCAGCACCCATCTCCTCAGCATATTCCACAATCTCTCGAATATCATCATCAAACTCGACGTACCCAATGTAAAAATTTGTCTCATCTTGGGACATTCTATGAAACACATGTAACTCAAGTCTTTACGATAACTTCAACCTGAAAACGAACTTAATGTGTTCAATCAACCTCGAGAATGATATTTCGTGACCAATCTTGATGATTTTCATACGACCTCCTACATAGGTCACGTCCTTACTCGACTTCGATATTGTTCCCCCACAATGACAAAATCATCGAACTTCGTGAGACATCCTAAATACCATTACGTCGATAATAATAGATTAATGACGAAAAAAATCAATTTAACACAATCATTTAAGCCCCATATATGACCAAAACCCTAAACCCACGATATATTATACCTTCCTTGAGGTTGAGAAGGAGAGGAATAGAATGTCGGTCGGCGGAGGCGGCTCATCGCACGGACGAGGACAATGGAGGTCGACAGAGGTCGCAAGGTCGCAGGAGAGCAGAGGAAGGGAGAGCTCGCGAGTGGGGAGGAATGAAAACACGCAGTGGGGTTCTGTCCACCCGCTGTGGTTTATCCCCGATCAAAGTCGCCTCTTGAAGAGGCGGCTTCCTCCAAAGCCGCCTCTTCAAGAGGCGGCTTCCTCTTAACCAAAGCCGCCTCTTGAGTTTACCTACGGTAAATAACAAAAAAAATTCGACCGTATACAATAAATTTCGTTAAAAATATACTCATGGAGGAATTTTTCTCGGATGACTTATGATCAATATAGCTTTGTTTGGTTTCCATCTTCCTTTGTCACGTAGGATCGATTGACAAGTGGAGTACGACATGATATCCGTGCTTTCTTACTAAGGTAGAAATGCCTAAATTCTTTGAAGGGAAAAACAGGGACGAGGAGGGAGGAATTGGAGTAAGGAGTTACGTGGCTGTTGAACATAATTTGGAGGGGAGAATACACATAAGAGGAGAGGATTATCATTTCTAATCGTAATGAGACAAACAATAATGAGAGCTGAGAAATTGATTGGAGGGTAGATGAGGAGGAGAACCAAAGCGGAAAGGTGATAAATGTCAAGATGTTATTTAAATTTCCTCCACTTCATTCACAACCTTGCAGCACGAATGATGATGACTTTATATAGAACGCCCATTGATTTAAGATTTCCAAAAATAAATCAATAATAGAAAATTACATTGAGGAAAATTTAACTTGAAATCAGGGTGTTGGACGTTGAACATTTTTTTGAACTTGTAATGAACATTCTTCTTTCAATGTGGTTGGCTCACATTAAACTTTATTTTAACCACTTTTTAATCAATATGTGATAATCACTGTTGATTATAGATTACACTACAGGTGTGACCAAACTTTTTCTCACCAGAAGTGGTATTTTTTAACAGATCTATTTGGGTCGTTCATAGATGTAGATGCAGTATTGATCTAGTTTCTTTTTAACATTTCTTTGCATGTCTCTTCTTATAACTTTCTGTATCTTTGAAGTGAGGCACCCCATGACTAAACTTTTTTCATATGGTCAAACCTAGTTAAACGAGTTCTTCTCATTTCATTCTTTTTTTTCAGATCAAATCCAACCTTTTATCTAGACACTTAATTGAATGGGATTCTTCTTTGTGTTTATCTCAGCTACATACATTCTCTACACAATTTTGTTGATAACTACCCAATAGCCACTTCCGTTAAAGTCATAGTATTAAAACTATGTATTCGGGTGTGTTTGAGTTGGTAGATTTCTATTGACCCTTACAAAAGAGTATGAAGATATGATCCATTGGGTATCTTATCTTGTGAAGTAGGGAAACCACCCTCTCCACCTCGAAATGAGTAAAGATTGTGTTCTTGTTCGGGATGATATCATAGCACGTCATATGTATGTTTTCTTCCTTATAAGGTTTTCATCTACTAAATGTTGGATTTTCTTCGTATTTCAAAACCTCTCCATCTCTTTAGTACGCGTGAGCGTGCATGCAGTTTAATTTAAAATATTACTTTTTCAAGATTTGTTTTAAGTCTACGTAATTCTTAAAACACAATATCCTTGCAAACAGTGCTAGAAAACTATAGTAATTTTCCAACACTAACAACATTCAACACAAGTTTAGTGAAAAAATGGCTAAAAAAATTGAATCTACAATCTTGAATGAGAGCAAAATAGTTATGGAGGGAATCTTTTTCCAACTAGGGCATGGCCCTCAGAACCATTTTTAACTAGGCAAATAAAGTTTTTTTTTTCATTTTTAGGTATATATTGTTGAATACTTCTATAATGATGAAAAGACAAAGCATGTTGTGGTCATCGATACATGTGTGGTCATCGAAAATATGCAGTCTTCATTGTGATTTAACATATTGACATATCATTCCTTGAATATTGAATGGTTCATCAAAGCTACTATATCCTCCCGCCTATTTACACATCTATTCCCTCATTACTTAGTCACTTTTCATATCTCCCCTTATAATTTAATTCTCACTTGTTTCCAATATCTCCATAATATCACAACATGTATGTTATTGATTTGATATTTTATTGTAGAATATTTATTGTCTCGATATTTGGTAAAGTTTTATGCAAAAATAACTTTTTTTCACTTTTATTTGCAAAATATTCATTACACAAGTACTATTGCAAAAATAATATTTATTTGAAAAACGATATTACAAATTTTTGTTATTTTTTTGCAAATTAGTTGGTGGAAATCTTACATTGTAAAGCTTTCATTGTAAAAATATCCTTTCTTATTACAAAACTGTTATTTTTTGATATTTTTAGATACTTAGGATTTATGTTGCAACATGATGGAGAAATCGAGTGGTATTGCAGTGTGCCTACCACCCAAACGATCGTAGTTCAAATCCCTCATTACGAGTGTTGCGTTAGGTAGCTGACAACTAGTGTAAATAATAGTCGAATCTTTCAACATGAATTTGTGCAAGAATCCATGTACCCGACACTTCTTAAAGTGGGAGAAAGCTTCGCCATTTTTTTCCGATGGTTCATTTCACTCTTCTCCATTTTCATTGAGTTGTGGAAGAATCATAGAAATGTCCAATTAGTCCAGGTAAATATATATTTATTTTGTAGTTCCATCAAACATTGTCCCTTACGCAATTCACACACACCCGCACACACACCCACGCACCTACGCATACAAGCATGCACGCATACATATGTTTGTTTAGGTATAAGGAAGCATCTGTTTCTAATGTTTAGAGCATATTTTCGTTGGACATATAGCTCTGCCTTCAATTACTTGCATGTGTTGCTTTTAGGATGGTGTTTCAAATACTTCCGCAATTGGGACCAAGAGAAAAAAAGATGCAGAGTGGAATCGTCCCACATGTCAAGTCCACGCAACCAGCAAAGCTTCTCTAGATGAGCACTTTCAATGGAAGAGACACAAAGCTAGAGAAGCGCAAATCGGTGATCGCACGATGACCACTAAAACTAGTGGTGGATCCTCTTCTACCTTGATGGTCGCTCCTGAGTCGTGGGTTTGCGAGCTTTGTGATGTGAAAATGACATGCTTGAAAATTTTCGAGACACACCTGAACGGCAAGAAGCACAAGGCAAAGGAGCAAAAAGTTGAGTGGGAAAGGTACTTGGGCGATAAGGATGGCAAAATTGCATCTACCTGCAACCATCCTGTTTGCCCTCCCTTGGTCTCACAATCCGAGAAAAAGATTGCGGTAAATGATGGAAAAGGAGATGATTATGCAAGTGCTGACATTGCTGAACCAGTGGAGCAAGCATCTTCGAGCATGACGGGCGCTGTTCTAGCGAAACTTGTAGCAGAAGACCCGTTGAAGGACTTCTGGTGCGATCTGTGCAACGTGAAGTGCACCAGCAAGCAGATGCTGATGGGTCACTCCCGAGGGAAAAAGCACATGCAAAAGCTTGCAAGTTATAATCCTGGATCTTTTATGACAATGTCACTTGCTGCGGTCTACAGATCACGTAGACGTTATCAGGAAGAGCCTCGATTCATCGCCAGATGATAATCCTGATGGCGAAGCTAATTACAAACAATTGTAAATTGCTCTTGTTTTGCTTGGCCGATGATGGTTGCAGTCAACTGCTAATGGTGGGATCATCTTGACCAGTATTATGTAGCTATTGGTTTAATTGGGTCGTTATGATCTTTTTTTTAAGCAATCAACTGACAATTAGGCTTATGTAATTACCCGTGGAAAAAAGTTTGCACCGAAACAGGAGACAAGCGGACAACAAGATGCACCGCTAGTCTCTTTTAAATTGCAAAGCAATAATACGCTAGGCGTCGTTAAATATCAAATGTTCATCATGCGTATTAATTTTTCAAACTCGTAGTCAATAATATCTCAATGCTCAGGTATTAGCCCAATCTTGTACTTTTCTTGGATGTATCTGACATGTTATTGCTTCGATTTTGAGTGGTAACTGGATATTAGCTGCTGAGAAGACCGGCTCCGTCGTGGGGGTCCGCTATGACCACGATGAGTTCTATTACTCCTGAACGTTTTCAGCGGGCTCTTTAAGGAAGCACTGGTTAATTGCCCAATCGTCGGACACGGCTGTTAGCGAGGGAGCTGCGATCTCTGTGATACCGTTTATACTGTTAGGGTGCGTTTGGTACGCAGGTTAGGGTGGGTTAAATTAGTACAAGACTATTCGTTTTTGTATTTTGGTGTTTGGATAAAAGATTAAACTGAGAGGGTGGGTTAGAAGTAGGTTTGTTGTGATATGATTGTATTGAAGTCTGAAAAAGTGAGTAGTTATTGTGATGTGATTGTATTGAAGTTTGGACAAGTGAGTATAAATGAAGTAGTTTATAATTTTTATATGATATGATGGTGTAATATATATTATTTTTTTGATGGAATTAATGATGGAGAATTGATTTATTAATTTTTTAAAAAGATAAAAAATGGGACGCAAATAGGAAAAAGAGGGGTGGGTTAAAGGGGGTTGACTCCTACCATCCCAACGGCCCCTTAGGGTTTGTTTGGTTGCAGGGTTGGACAGGGTTGAGTTGGGTTGGGTACTATTCATAAAGGTACTCCCTTCTCACAGTTTACTATTCACTTAGCCCAACCCAATCGAATCCAACCCTGCCCAACCCTACAACTAAACCAACCCTAAAAACAAAGTATTGTTAACGTTTTGGATGGAACGTTTAAGAATGGCTATTAACTGTCACCTAAACCATTGCTTCTTGGCAGCGAAGATTACGCAATCCATGCCTTTGATTTGTTTAATGAGTGTCTCTTTGAGCGAATTTCAGTTTCTTTTTAACTTCTTCGGTTTAGCGGGCCTACAAATTGTCTTCTTTAAGGGTGCGTTTGGTTGGCGGGTTAAGGCGGATTGAACTGATAGAGAGTAACTCGTTTTTGTATTTTGGTGTTTGGATAGAGGGTTAAACTGGGGATGGGTTAGAAGTGGGTTTGAGGTGATATGATTGTATTGAAGTTTGAAAAAGTGAGTAGTTATTGTGATGTGATTGTATTGAAGTTTGAAAAAGTAAGTAGAAGTGAAGTAGTTTATAATTTTTATATGATATGATGGTATAACATATTATTTTTTGATAGGATTGATGATGTAAAATTAATTTATTTAATTTTTAAAAAAGGAATAAAGTGGGACCCACGGGGAGAGATGTGGTTGTGGGTTAAGAGGGGTAAAAGGGAGTTTACCCCGGTAGCCGAACGTTGCCTAAGTGTTCCAATACAAAATAATTTAAACCCATATATTTACAAATTTTATCTTAAGTTAATTGTGTCATAATCCTACACATTAATACACCATAAATGCATTGATGTTCGATGACCCACCGATAGGATCCCACTGAGTATAAACAAACAAGAGAAGAATAAGAAACAAAGGCAACCACAACGAAGTCAACGGGATATTGATAGTGATTCGCGACCGTCTCCCACCTTATATGTGGATGTCCCTAAAGCTTTGGGGATTCTGTGGAGCTGCAGAGAGAAGGGGTGGTGCAGAAGAAAGCCCCAAAAGAATGTCCGTGAGTATCTCTCTACACCATAGTTTTAAAAAGCGCGGCCTCCAGGTGAGGCGAGCCTAAAGCACCTCAAGGCATGCGCCTTGAGACCTATTGCTAGCGCATACGCCTCACCTCTTCGTGAGATGCTCGAGGCGAGGCGGAGGCATAAGCCTCGAGCATGAGTTTTTTTTAGTTTTTTGGTTATGTGTTTTGCACATGACCCTTTTTTTCCCTAAGCATTATTTTTTAATGTTTGTGTTTTTTGTTTTCATGTTAAACCTTTCATATTTCTATATGTAGCTCCATGCAAAGAGAAGAGATAACTTGAAACAAGAAAAATCATGTGATCTTATATATATCATGTTCAATTTATCACGCATCTGCATATACTGGTTCTATTGCACACATATTTGGGTTTGAATTATAATAAGCATTTTATATTAGTTGCAAGTTTGAATGCCACTGGCTCTATGGTCAACAGCTTTCTCACCAAATCTTTAGCATATACCATATTGAGAGCCATGGCTTACTTTCCAGATATATGGGTCCATCTGGTATATAGCTTGGAAATTTTTCTTATCAATATCTGCGACATACATTTCATTAGCTACAAAGAGCTGACACATCAAGATTTTTGGCATTAATATAAAGTTGTGAATCTTAGAATAGTTATTCTAAGATCGTTAGCTGCGAATCTTAGAATAACCGCTTATGTACCCTCTTACTAGTGGTGAAATTAATTTTGAATGTTTTTTGCAAAATTTAATATAATTATATACTTTTCTAATATATTTTGCTTTAATTTTAACTTTTTTCAAAAAATTGAAGCTTACGCCTCGCCTCAATTTTAGAGAAAATGCCTCGAACCGCCTCGCGCTTTTTTAAACCTTGCTCTACACCCTCTTGTTCTCATTGTATTACTCTTATATGCAGTCTTTGATAACTTTTACATAAAAATTGGATGATATATTTCTTATAATATGCCCAAGTTAAGTGGAGTACTACTGAGGCTTCAAGTTAAGTGGAGTACTACTGAGGCTTCTCTTCCTCCCACCCATCCAGTGGCTGCTGGTGGAAGGGAGAGGAGGAGAAAGGAGGGAGAGAAGTATTGAGAGAGAAGGGAAAAAATAACTATATTCCTTTTTTTTTTGAAATTTATCCTTACTGACCTTAACAGCAGGAGTCGATTATGTAAAACAGAGCAAGATTACAGAGACCTCGGTGTAAGATCAAAGATGTAATTGGCAAAGTATTGAATATCTGCATTTGGAATATGATGTGTGCTCAAATATGATAGACATGTTAAACATCAGGATATGATTTCAAATCTTGATTACAGTGATCAGTAATTAATTAGTAGGATCTATTAAACAAATTAAACGTCGAGGATCGATGAACCACGCGATTTCGATCGATGGGGGTTTATGAATTCCTTGCTTTTTTTACACTGCCATTACTGTTCTTAACAACCATCCCACTTCAATTTCCAGCAACAAATTCAAGCTCCACAGTTTGGAAAATGGGAAGCTGCAGGGGACGTCTCTTACACCCTATACTTCGAAAACGCGCGCAAATCTAAAGCCGGGAAAACAGCCAATCTAGTTGAGAAAACCAGACTTCGAAGGCAGATGGAGGATCAACCTCAAGGTAGAGATGTCATTAGGCACAGGTTACCTGGAGCTGCTGATCGTTTGAATGAAAGGGTAATGAAATAACATTGTTTTTGTGTTAGATGATTATTGGTTTTAATCTTTTTCCCATGAATTTGAATGCAGCGCGACGATATTCCCCAATTCGGCACCTGGGACGTGAAGAATCCATCATCAGCTGATGTCTACACTGTTTTTTTTTGATAAAGTGAGGGAAGGAAGGAAAGGACCTGCAGAAAAGAGCCCTGTGATGACCATTTCTCCGAAGAACACGAAAGACCGCGAGGACGTGAAATCACCGGTAAGCTTCGCATCTCTTTGATGAGCAATTATGTTTTTCCTGAACTTACAGTATGCTGTTTATGCTTTTCAATTTATTACCCAGATGAACTGTAGAATATTTTCGATTAAATCCTATATTATTCTCAGATTTTATACAATTTCTGCAGAAAAAAATAAATAGTCTGCATTGTTGAATATTGATCCTTAGCCAATTGACAGTCAAATTCCAAATTGGTATTAGTTTGATTACCGAGTTCAAATGAACTGCTGATCATATAATGTCATGCTACTTGCACTTTCAGGGCTGCCAATGCTTTCCTTGGATCAAGTAAAGTCTCTTGTGAGAAGACTTGTAGATCGACATATCACTCCCAAGGCATTGTGTAATTTGTTTGCCATCTATTTATGTGTGCACTTCTAGTGACATAAAATCAACTATTACTTGTTCTTGTGAAATATTGTATCTTGATTGCGCACTAGAGTGTCTGAGAAACATGTTTGCGATTTTAGTACATCACTCCCCTGACTCCGAGCATGTGTTGTGTCTCCTCCTGCGTTCCTCCGCTCGATTCAGATAAAACCATGAACTAATTAGCCAAAGTCATTAGAATTTTCAGTTGATTGGAGCCCCCAAGGGGTCCCTTGCACCCTCTCAAACTCCGGAAGCCCTGTGAAGTTCCTCCAAACATCTAGCATCGTCCTCAGATCGTCGTTCTTACTCTGGAGGCCGATGCAGCAGTTGGCGTGCAATGTGCACAACCTGTTCAGATCGTCGCCGTTTTCGCAGAACTGGCCAAAGATGTTTGTCTCCATGTGTTGGAAAAGAAAAGAGCCCCCCATGTGTTTAGTACCACATGGGGGAGCGGTCACTATTGGGTCTGTCCGTGGGGCTATATAAGGAGCCCCACACCCCCTGTACTCATTGAGAACTTCAATAGAAGAAACGCCCAATTCAAGGGCTTCTCCCGTGGTTTCATCCCGCTCCTCTCAGAGTAGGGTTCCACGTTAAAATCCCGCGTTCTTCATATGTTTTATTCTTGTTCCATGTTTTTGCTTCCGCTTCATATTTTTTCTACATGGTACAGAGCGGGACGATTCTCGAGGATTTTTTATATTCATTATTTGTATTCGAGTTTCGATACTAAGTTCATGATCGGAGGTGCGTTTAATGTCGAGGTTGTATTTTTTTTTGTTCATCATCAGTCAAGTTCTGCTTCGTGATGATCGGAGGCAGCATCACATGCGACAGCAGATCTCCTCCCATGCCGCAGTGTTCTTCCCAAACCACACCTCCGTGCTTCCAGATCCAGGCATGCCACTACTGCGACTCCCAGGCGCAGCAGGATAACACCTGCGCTCATCTCCATGTGACAGGGCCCTCACTCCAGGCGGCGACTCTGCCGCTCTCGCTCCATCGGATGGCCCTAATCCCCTCGCGTATCCAAGGCCTAGGCGGCGCAAGATCCAGTCGACGCATCCATGCTGCGAACCTCCAGCAGCAAGGCCCTCCTTGGCTCCTCTCCATTGGCCTAGGCTCCCATCAAAGACCATCGCGCAACCCCCCTTGGCGGAGCCCCGACCCCAAACAAACCGATTGACGGCATTCCAGATTCCTTACGCGACCTCGATCGGCCGCGCGGCTCCAGGCGACGAATCCCTCGAGCACTGACACCGGTCTATGTCCCCCTGCCGCCGCGAATCCCGGGCGGAGCTCGCGCAAACAGGCGGCAAGCTCCAGGCGCAAGGTGGAGCTCTCTTCCCGCACTGGCGGCGTGTGACGAGACCCCCAACATTGGGGGCGGCGGGGCTTAAAAGTAAAAAAAAGGGTTCACGTGGAACCCTAGTTGCCCCTTTATTTTTAAAAAAAACTTTTGTTTTGTAAAGGCCCAAGTGAGCTGTTATTTGAAAAAAAAGGGAGAGAGGAGAAATACAGAAAAAAGAAGAAGAAGAAAGAGGGGGAGAGCCTGCCGTTGAAAAAAAAGGGAAAAGGGCCCAAGTGGGACATGATTGAAAAAAAAGAAGAGGAGAAAAAAAGATGAGCGAAAAAAAAGGGGAAGTTATTTAAAAAAAATCGCATTTATTTCGAGAAAAAAGTTGCGTAAAAAAACCGTATGCAAAACAAAAAAAAGAGGGCTTGTTAGTTACAAAAAAAAGAAAAGAAAAAAAAGAGAGAAAAGAGGCGCGTACAAGAAAAAGCCGTACGCATATGCTAACAAAAAAATCGAAAAAAGGGAAAAAAAAGTCGCGTACAAGAAAAAAGTCATACGCATAAAAAAATGTGATTCATGTTTGCTTCTCCCAACTTGTCTATTTTCATTATTCTCACAAGTTTGAGAGAAAGCGGGAGTAAAAGCCATATGCATCCTACATCGTTGATTGACAGACCAAACACTCCGGATTTCACATAATATCAAGCCATCTTCACGGTGCATCGATCTTCGTCGTGGTGTCTCTATCCTCGACATCAACTCCGTACTGGATTTGTTTTCTTCAAGGCACGACGGAGACAAAGTCCGGTGACCCGCAGGCACGACTGAGACAGAGATCCGGTGACCATGCAGGCACGACAGAGATAGTCCGGTGACCTTCCAGGTACGACAGAGATACGTTCCGGTGACCTGATATACCCGTCAGCAAGCGGGTTTGTCTACCAGTTGCGGATACATACATTTATTGTGGTGATTTCAAGTGAAGATGTAATGATGTATATTTTTTTTCTTTATTGCTTCAAGTTGCAGCTGTCCCAGCTACCAACTTGAGGGGGAGTGTTGGAAAAGAAAAGAGCCCCCCATGTGTTTAGTACCACATGGGGGAGCGGTCACTATTGGGTCTGTCCGTGGGGCTATATAAGGAGCCCCACACCCCCTGTACTCATTGAGAACTTCAATAGAAGAAACGCCCAATTCAAGGGCTTCTCCCGTGGTTTCATCCCGCTCCTCTCAGAGTAGGGTTCCACGTTAAAATCCCGCGTTCTTCATATGTTTTATTCTTGTTCCATGTTTTTGCTTCCGCTTCATATTTTTTCTACACCAGGAATCCCATCTTCAATCCTAGTTTCCTCACGAACTCGCTCTTCTAGCTCTTGTTTAAGGCATGCTGCTCGTGCTTGCTCGGGAATAGATTCTTTGCCTTGTACCAATAGTCGTAGAGGTCGACCGTTACATTGTTGGATTTCACATGCATGGTAGATTGATTATCCTCTCTAGATCGTTTGAGATTATTATTATTATTGGATGTAACATTCATGATACATTCATCAATGCACAATTCACAGAGTCCAGCAGAAGTTGGAAAACATATGCAATATGTTTACCATAATGATTTATGATAACTTCATTACAAAATCGGAACTCAAAACCATTTCTAACTAATTTAGATGCATACATCAAATTCCTTCTAACTTCAGGTACATAGAGATACTCTCTAAGTAATAAGACTTTCCCACTAGCTAAAGATAGTCTGCAAGTCCTGACGAAGACTGCTGCAATAGTTGCATTAGATTCCATCTGCATGACTATCTCTCCATCCTCAAGTTTTATGGTTTCCTGAAACAGATGCAACACATTGCATACATGAACAGAGGCACTAGAATCAATAACCCAACTACATTCTCATTCAACGAGAAATCTGGTTTCAATAATAAAAATACATTTTACCTGCTGGAGCTTACCCTTTTCTATGGTTTTTAGGTAATCAAGACAATTTCTCTTCTAGTGCCCCAGCTTATTGCAGGGATGACAAACATCCATTTTCTTGGATTCTAGGATAGCATAAGTTTGGGAAGAGGAGGGCCAACATCTTGGCTCTTCTTCTTCTTATGGGTCGGACCCTTCTGGGATCCATGCTTTTGGTTGCACTTTCCCTTATCCTGTGCAACCAATGCACTACCAGAAGGGTTGTCTTTCTTCATGACTTCCTCTGTGGACTTCAATGAATCCATGAGCTCAGCATTAGTTAAACAAAGTTTATTCATGTGGTACGATACGACATAATTATTGAAAGACTTGTGTAGAGATATCAGAATGAAATTAGACTGCATATCGGCATCCATTTGTGCTCTGAGGGTCTCCGTTTTAGAGAGGTAACCAAAGATTTTGGTTACGTGGTCTCTAATTGATGTTCCTTCCTGCATCCTACAACGGACCAGTTCTTTCTTCACATCGTAATGCTGAGTGTAGTTCACGTTTCCAAACATCTCCTTAAGATTCTGCAGTATATAAAATCAACTCCAAGGCATTGTGTAATTTGTTTGTCATCTATTTATGTGTGCACTTCTAGTAACATAAAATCAACTATTACTTGTTCTTATGAAATACTGTATCTTGATTTCGTACTAGAGTATCTGAGAAACATGTTTGCGATTTTAGTAGATCACTCCTCGGCTCCGAGCAGGTGTCCTGCTCGATTCAAATAAAACCATGAACTAGTTAGCCAAGTCATTAGACTTTGCAATTGATTGGAGCCCCCAAGGGATTCCTTGCACCCTCACAACCTCCAGAAGCCCTGTGAAGTTCCTCCAAACATCCAGCATCGTCCTCAGATCGGCGATCTGACTCTGGAGGCCGATGCAGCAGTTGGCGTGCATTGTGCACAGCCTGTTCAGATTGTCGTCGTTTTCGCAGAACTGGCCAAAGATGTTTGTCTCCAGGAATCCCATCTTCAATCCTAGATTCCTCACGAACTCGCTTTTCTAGCTCTTGTTTAAGGCATGCTGCTCGTGCTTTCTCGGGAATAGATTCTCTGCCTCGTACCAGTAGTCGTAGAAGTCGATCGTTACGTTGTTGGATTACACATGCACGGTAGATCGATTATCCTCTCTGGATCGCTTGAGATTATTATTATTAGTGGCCGCAATATTCATGACACATTCATCAATGCATAATTCAAAGAGTCCACCAGAAGTTGGAAACCATCTGCAACATGTTTACCATAATGATTTATGATAACTTCATTACAAAATTGGAACTCATAACCATTTCTAACTAATTTAGATACATACATTAAATTCTTTCTAACTTCAGGTACATAGAGACACTCTGTAAGTAATAAGACTTTCCCACTATCCTGACGAAGACTGTTGCAATAGTTGCATCAGATCCCCTCTGGATGACTATCTCTCCATCCTTAAGCTTTATGGTTTTCTGAAACAGATGCAACACATTGCATACATGAACAAAGGCGCCAGAATCAACAACCCAACTACTTTCTCATTCAACGAAAAAGTTGGTTTCAATAATAAAAATACATTTTACCAGCGGGAGCTTATCCTTTTCTATGGTTTTTAGGTAATCAAGACAATTTTTCTTCTAGTGCCCCAGCTTCTTGCAGGGATGACATACATCCATTTTCTTGGATTCTAAGATAGCAGAGTTTGGGAAGAGGAGGAGGGGCCAACATCTTGGCTCTTCTTCATGGATCGGACCCTTCTGGGATCCATGCTTTTGGTTGTGCTTTCCCTTGACCTGTGCAACCAATGCACTACCAGAAGGGTTGTCTTTCTTCATGACTTCCTCTGCGGACTTCACTGAATCCATGAGCTCAGCATTAGTTAAACAAAGTTTATTCATGTGGTACGATATGACATAATTATTGAAAGACTTGTGTAGAGATATCAAAATGAAATTAGACTGCATATCTGCATCCATTTGTGCTCTGAGGGTCTCCATTTTAGAGAGGTAACCAAACATTTTGGTTACGTGGTCTCTAATTGATGTTCCTTCCTGCATCCTACAACGGACCAATTCTTTCTTCACATCGTAATGCTGAGTGCAGTTCACGATTCCAAACATCTCCTTATGATTCTACAGTATATCCTGAGTGTTCGCCATGTCAATATGTTGCTTCTAAAGCACATTTGATAATGATCCTAGAATATAACACCGAGCCATTGACTGTCCTTCATAAAAAAATTCATTATATTTAATCAGACTTAGGGTTCACATGCTTGTTCTTTGTGAGCACATAACCGATGTGCTCCGCAGAGAGAACAAGCTCCAAGTTTTTGGCCAGTATGAGTGATTCAGTCCGGTCAGCTGGTTGACCTTCAGAAGCTTATTGAGAGGATTCATGGATTTAATCTGAGATTAAAAATGCATCTATTAGAAAAAGTACAAATAATTATGTATTTATAATTTATTTATTTGACTAAAGAATCTTTTAAAAAAAGCTGTCTTACTTTTTATTACCTTGAAAGTTGATTCCCTTATTCTGACTTTTAAAGCAAGAGATATACTCATCTCTATATCTCTAGCAAGATGTGGTATCTCCCTTCCACCTTTGTTACATCCCAATAATATGAGAACATGTAACTTGGGTGAAGGAAGTAGGAACTCTTTCTGCCTTGCAAATCCAACTTGCATTCCCAATTCGTTTTTTAACACCCGAGCCACCACCCCTAAGGTAATGCTGACTCGTTGCCAATTAAACCAACTATCAACATGAATAGTAGTCGTTGTGTGTATTCCCATGCCACCTCAATTATATGGGAAACAACATTGAGGTCACTATGCATATGACCTTACTCTTTTGAGATGTAAAGAGCTTCAATCCATGTGTGCTTGCATACCGGATCTATGACTTCACATAGGCATCTCCAAATATACAATCAATGGTGATGGAACATTTTGCCTTGATGGGAGACCATGGATGTCATCTTATGATCCTCCATGTCTTCAAATTTTTAGTTAATCATTTAGAATCATATTGTTATGATTAATTCCTCGATTGGTGAAACAGTCTCTCTCTCTCTCTCTCCAAAAAAAGACGTTTTCTTTTACCGACACACAAAGAAAATATTTTGTTGCGAATGATCAAGATATTGAGCAATTGTCCATATGTAAGATCATAATTATTGATACGGGTCTTTTCCACATAAAAAGGGAATCCTTTGTTATAATGGAACCAGAAGTGACGTGGATTATTCAAAAATCGAAGTTGACTTGCTTTATAAAAAGAAGATATCAATGAACTTCTATGAAATGGTTTCACGGGATTTAAATTAATCACTCCAATGCAATCAAAATATAGTATTATCTCTCACAAATACGTATTATTCTAATTTTAGTAATTAGAGTACAACTTTACTGACCTATATTACCCCTCATCGAAAATGGATACGGCCAGACGCTCGAGTATATGCTAGGAGGGAGCATTTCCTTGACATACAATATGCTAATTAGGTAATCAAGCTAGCATAACCTGATAAGAAGCCTTTACCATCTCGACTCAGAACAATAGATTGGATCCAAGTACTTGCGCTTTTATTTGATCGGCATTATATTATATAATATACAATCTTATATTTAGATGCATAAAATCTTTCTATTATACTATATTACACAAAAAAATAAGAATCCATTTTATACTATGTAGATGCATAAAATCTTTCGATCAACATTTAACTGAAAGAGTGACATGCACATAGTTGTCTTAAGATATAATTTCATCTCAAGTGGAAATAGTTGAGGTTAATAATAAAGTAAAAAGTAGTGAGTCGGACTTGCAATAGAGGTTAGTAGAGTCAGGACAAATATAATCAGAATGAGTGCCATTATCAAAATTAAACATCTTATCAGTTAACTAACATCAAGTTGGAATCTAAGATCGGACAATGCATATTTTTTGAGATATAAACAAGATGAATTTAGTTGCAAGTTGAAGGATATTGTAGATAAGAATCTCATGAGAAGTTGAAATATTATATTTTTTGGAGACCAGACTACTTAAAACTCATAAAAAATATTCAAAAATCCATTTTAAAGTGGTCAAAAAAGTTGGTTAATTTTGAGCAAATTCCTTTATAACACATCCAAGATGTTGTTATAGATGAAATTCATGAAGAAATTGATTCATGGGAAGACCTAGTGCTGATGATCTTGAGCATCAAGATGAAGGTTCTTTTTTAGATGCACGTCTGTGAAGGAGAAACATAAATCCGCTAGATATTGTTCACATGATTATATTTTATTGACCTAGCAATTGAGAAACCTAAATGACGAACTTGAATGCTATATTGAGGCTATGTAGCAGTGTAGAAAGAAAACATGATCGAGATCATGCAAGATGAGGCAAGCTCATTATTGATAACATATATTTGATCTATAAAAATAACCTAAGGTGAAGATAAATTTGAAAATGGATGTTTTAGTAGGAAAATGATTAACTCTTCAAATCAAAGCTACAAAGCTATGTTGGTTGTGAAATGCTTCAACAAAGAAAGACATGGATTTTCATAAGATATTCTTGTTTACGGTACACATCCTATCAAATAAATTAATTTTTAGTTTCACATATATTGAGTAGATGGATTTCTAAACTAGTTTTCTCCATAATGGTCTTGGAAAGGGCATTTAATTAAAAACCATGATGATCTATGACCAAAGGAAATGAATTTCATACTTTTAATTTGTGGAAGAGTATTTGCATGCCAAAACAAGATCCTAGGTGATGACATAGAAAGTATGACTCATCTATGAGGGAGCATAGCTACACTGGTGGTGGACTTAGGATTTCAAATTAGAGGAGGCGCAATAAAACAATGATTGTAGCAAAAATAAATAGCATCATAATCACCTATTTTGACATTATATGAAAAAATATAGAAATGATTTATATATAAGTTATGGGCTCGGGCAAGCAAAAAGAAGTCGGGCATCATACATGATTGAGTTGCTCAAACTTCTGGATAGGTCTCCTACATCTGAACTGAATTCTTTCTGATTAAAGAATCTATTTCTAGCTGCTTTGGAATATTGCCTGAAATGTCTTCTGAGCCACTTCTCCCCAAATCTCTAAATTCGAAGTCTCAATAAAGTCAGCCGTAGATTCGCTCTCAGAAGATACCGAGCAAGCTTTTCCACTGTGATGAGGCGCTGCTGCATTGACCTTTGTGGGATCAAGGGAAATCCTGGCGCAAGACCTGCTAAGCCAGCCAGCCATAAGTCCGTAGACGACTATTTGCTTGGAAGCTTGTAGACTGCCGCTCACCTCTTATCTTTGATTAACTACTTGATGCTGATTTGGAGTATATTGTATATCTAAAAACTAAAAAAATATTTTTTTATAAATAAAAAAGCTAGCTTGTGGTAATAGAATTTCTATCACTACAAGCTAGGCCAACTTTGTGGTGAGGAAGACTTTTGTAAATTAGCTTATGACGATTATAACGAAGGATCATATAACGAATTATACAAACATCTCAAAAAAAGTCATACTAGGATCATGACGAATTATAACGAAGAATCACTTTCTTTGTTGATTGTGATAGAAAATCTATAACTTTGAAGATAAGAAAGTCATACTAGGATCATATAACGAATCATACGAACATCTCAAAAAAATGTAAATATTACATAAGGGACGATCTAAATTCTGCTTATTTATAACCATGTACAAACTATTATACTTGAATTCTTCTAAAAAGCATTGTATCCTTCTGTTCATGGGTACATTTTGACTTCATGTTAATTATCAACCATCGGATTCTCGAAAAAGATGCGAAGAGCCACAAATGAAGCTTCATTTTGTCCAAAAAGACGTACAACATAACGACACATGCACCAACCTCAAGTTCGAAATGGAAAATCAAAACTTACCCACAAATATTTATAGTTTTACCCTAATTTAAATGTTGGAGGAGAATGCACTTACTAAATGAACCTTATCTTGGTAAGATTAATTGTTAGGGTAAATTACAATTCGGGTCCCGGCCTATAAGTTCAATCCCAGAATGAGTCCCGATCTTTATTGTAATGATTCGGGTCCCAAGACCAATTAGGAAATGGAAATTTTAGGGTTCATGACGAATATGCCCTTGTTAGGAAGGGGATGTGGATTGAGTTCCAACTTTTAAACAAAGGCATACTCGTCATTAACCCCAAAAAGTTCCTTACATTAATGGTTCTGGAACCCGAATCGTTACAATTTAAAAATCAGAATCTATTCTGAAATCGAACCCATAGATAGAGATCCAAATTGTAATTTACTTTAATTGTTATTCCCGAGACTTATATTAATAGATTGTTCCACTGAGCAGAAACATGGCAGATTCGTCATATGCGGACAGATAGATGAGCATGTACATATCCGAGCCTGGCGACCCAGCACGCGTGTAATGACAAAAAAAGCGAGGAATAACATGTTGCCGAGTTCCTTTCCCGATAATATCTCCCCACCAGACGAGAGCCGCCGCCGGCGATCTTAAAAAGGAAGGGCAGAACACATATCAGCATCAGCCAGAGACGACTGTGGTAATCGATGGAGGAGGAAAGGGAGAAGGAGAGCCCGAGCTCGAGCCAGCCGGGGAGCGCCAGATCGAGCCACGAGCTGGAGATAGGGCATCGCGTGGAGGACCTCTGGGGCGTCCAGGAGCACCTCCTCACCCCATCCGAGAAGCTCAACTCCTGCTTCGACAGCATCCCCGTCTCCGCCTTCCCCTCCGACCCTTGTCCACTAGGTATCTCTTTCGTGATTCTTCTGCTGTTTTTTTTCTTTTCTTTTTGATCTATAAGCGGATCGTGCTGATTTGGAAATTTAATCTAACGCGCAAGATTTTTGGGTACGAATCTATGAGACTATCTGATTTTTAGGCTTAAGTGCTTCTGCGGTAATTTGTAGGCTGGTTCAATTGGAGGCCGATGATGAATGTGATCAGCATAATCTCTAAATCATTATATGATGTTGTGTGATCACTTGATCAGGATCTTTTATGAGGAGTGCTACGGATTCTAGGCAACAATGTATGTGCCTATATAGCTTGGAGGACTCGACAAGGATCCGAAGGTGGATTAGGAAATAAAACAGAAAACTTTTAAGGAAGTTTTGTTGTGAAGGAGGTCCAGGCTATGGTTAATGGGGATAGAAGTAGATGAAATTATGAAAAAATGGTAATCACAATGGCAGAAGATGCGCGGGTGCACACTTAACCATGTGAACGTGTGGTGTGAAGGGGAATCTGCTGATAGAATTAAGGAAAGTAATTGACACCTCGACCTCCTTCCGTGTCTACTATGTATTTCCATGCAAAGAACCCATTGCTATTGGCCATAGTTGAGGGGTCATAGACTTATGATAATTATCCCACCAATCAAGTGGATTGAGTGCTCACAAAATGTGTGCCACAAATATTTGAAGAATAGGCAAACCATGTGTTAGTTTCGAGGTTTCCGTTACACGTGGAATGAATCGTGAGATTAGCACCAATCTAAAGGATGGAAGGAGGCGGCATGGGGAAGATGGGTTAGGTAAATTGCCATGGTGGTAGTAACTTCGGCAACTAGTGTGTCATTTTATACACTCCAGAATCACTGAGATGCTTTTACCAGCAAATTATAATATTTCTTCAATAGACAGTGGAGGTGAAAAAATAACTAAAGCATGTTGCCGACCCTACTTGATGTGGGAAGAAGGCTTTGTTGTTGTTGTTGTTGTACTGTACAGAGCTAGTAAGCGGACATTTGGCATGTTTCTTTGCTAGACTATTTTAGTTTAATAATAACAACAACACACGAAAAAACCAGGAAGTTTCTTGATATCTGTTTGCAGCCATGTTGGTTGAGCTAAGTTTGGTTTGCTTAACTATTTTTAAGTAGAAATGGAGTGAGGATTGCATGTTTTGGAATGAAAATTGACTTTCTTGCTTATTTTTGCTATAAAGTTGTCTTGCTTTGAGGAATATAGATAGAATTTCTTCTATTAATATACATGATAATCATGAATGTTTTAGACTGAAACATATCGGTCATGTGTATAGAATCTTCTTCACATGCAGCTGTTTAAATTGCTAAAATATGTAAATGTTTGTCTTGACAATTACATCTCTTTCTTTCCTGTCTGACATTTACGTCTCTTTTGTTCCTGTTCTGTCAGTGGTTGAGATCCCGTCAAATTCGAGTCTAGATGCTGCTGTTGAGATACTGTCAAAAAACAAACTTTTGAGTGCTCCTGTACGAAATGTGGATGCTCCAGACGATGCCACTTGGATGGACAGATATATCGGTATTGTAGAGTTTGCTGGAATTGCTGTATGGCTTCTTCATAAGGTTAGACATTTGAAATTTTTGTGTAGGCTCGCTCTTTGAAAGTTCTGTTCCGTTTAAAGTTCTACATTACCCTCCAATATTTTGTTTATTGAAACCTTGCTTTTTAGATGCTAAAGTCATGCAAATATCCTAACTAAAATCATTAGTACATGTCCATTAATTGGTAAAATCCAGAATCCCGAATTTATATATTCAGTTTGTGGCAACAATATTGTATAATAGGTCATCTAGCTACTGCAAAAATCATCTCGGAATTAAAATCACACAAGACTCTCAGTTATGGTTTGTCTCAATAAGACTTCTCAGGCTGCCTTTGGTTTTTAAGAACTATCTGTAGATGATGCAAGATAGAATAAGCAATCTAATGGATATCCAAAATAAAATACAGACTTTATGGATTAAGTGGGATCTTTTACATGAATTAGTTGCCTCACAAATGATGCATCCTTCATCATTTTTGAGAAAGTAGGGGTGAACACCCTTTGAGGCATGTGTTGCCTTTTTTCGTGAAGATGTAATGGATATCCAAACTAAATAAAGCCTCCTTTGCATTAAGTTGGATCACTTACATGAATTTGTTGCCTTAGAAACGGGGTATCCTTCATCATTACACCTATACTTGGATCCAAATATCGAAACAGTATTTAATGCCTTTCCTTCTTATACTTCTTGGATCTTTCCCAAACTTCAATAAAATGCTCCTGATCTTGCATCCCATACATATGAATCCTGGTATCAAATGGGTCTCCTAATAGATATCTAAGCTACAATAAATCTGTCTCCTACCTCACGAACTTTTTCTCTAATACATCATTATGGTCTCCATTGTGTTTTAGTCAGACATCCTTCAGTTTTATTAAATGGGTCTGTGATTACAGTCCGAACCTGTCTGTAAAGAATATGTAGTATCTTAGAGAAAAGACCATTGATTAGGGAAAAGTAAATATGAGAGCACATACCAAGTCCCGGACTTAAATTTATTTGTATGGGAATGTGATTACAATATCATCATTTTTATTAATGATTGTTGGTTCAACTATAACCAGTGAAGAGCACATAATAACTCTTGGACTTAAATTTATTTGTATGGGAAGACTCTGAAGAAAGCAAGCCTATCCAACTTTTCCGGATCTGAGATAGCAATTATATCTGGTCAGAGAATTTTGATGGGAATCTGCCCATGGATAGCGGGAAAAGAATAATGAAGAAACACGATCGAATGATGTGATTACTGACATACAGCGAATCTAATCAATGAAAAAGTTTATTTTTGGTCACTGGATTCTTCTTTTTTTGTACCCCTCATCTTGGTGAAAAATTCTGTTAAAAAAATTTAATAGGTCACATCATTTGAAATAAATTGTAACAAACTGAGGTTCTTAAATTTCAAATCAATAGTAATATGGAAAAGTCCAAAACATCAAGTACCTAAGTTTTTTTATTAATAACAGGAGTCTCAAGGTTCTCTTGTAACATGTAGATGCAAATAATTCGAGTTCAATGATACGTTCATATCAAGAAAAATCTAAACCCCTCCAGAAATTTGACAATATTCCGATCTCTTTGTCCAACAAAAAAGCTGCACAGTCCTTCGAAAAAAGAAGAAGCTTACTCCTTTTATTATAAAATGAACTAAAAGTGGACTCGTAATGCTTGCCAAATAGAGAGGTTTACACATAAATGACTCCGTAAATTCATATTAGGAGTTGCGCAAGATAAAGGTACTCTATGAGCGTGTTTCTTGCCACGGACAGCTGCATTAGGAGTTGTGCAAGGTGAGCAGCACTTTTGTGTAGTTGAGGAGGTCACTGGTGGAAGGATCCTGAGGTGATACACCTTCCCTGGTGAGATAGATGTGATTGTGCTTTTGTAACTTCCCTCTATGGATGTGAGTTTGGCAGCATCAACTCATAACTTGTCGACAATGACGGAAAGACATGCTGGTAATTTTGTTGTTTCCATTAAGTCACCATCATTTGAGGATATTGCTCTGAATGCCAGCATATCCTTTCTTTTTAAACACATTCATTGTCATGAAAATCGCGTCAGTGGACAAGCAGACATGTTCGTCATAAAAGAATAAATTTACCATGCCTTCTCATTAAAAGCATGGCGATCACTCTTCTAATGGATATTGGAGCAGCCACCTTGATTCTCGCTATGTGCTTCCTATGTCAATTTTTTGATGAAAATGCCTTGTACTTTCTCGTAAGGTCTTTCTTATTGTTTGTTGTAAGAGGGAGAAACCACTTTTATGGCAGTTCGTCCTATGAAAATGCCATAATGTTCTTATGAGATGGAGACTATTGAAACGTCCCTTTTTCAATGATACAACTATAACTCTGTAACTTATACTACATCAATAACTAGAAAGGCATCTGGATGCATTCTGAACAAAACTCTTCTGGGAGGAAACTCCCAACAACTGACAAGAATAGGCAAGGGTGATAGCAGAACAACTGACCACAGATTTGCTTTCTAACCAATAAATATGTTCTCTTGAAGCCTAATACAGTACTTAACTGCAGATGGTTCTGTATTTTTAATACCCGAGTTCCCGGTTCAAGTATAAAAAATTTTATTTAGAATGTAGTTGAGAAAGGCTTCTGCATTTTTTGGTCTTTACAAATGTTCTCTTATCTGAATATATCAGGCATCCAAGGCATGATATCTTTTTAAATATCAATGCCAAATTGTTTGTTATTTATTATTATTTTTTGTTGTTTGCCATATAGGATATGGTTGACATGTTCTGATCACGTCTTTCATGAAATTGCAGTCTGGCGCTGTGTCTGTTAATGGATCGGACTTATCTGCACACTCTGGAACTTCTGCAGCTTCCTTGGTTACTTCACCTCCTACGTCTCCAATTGCCAGAATGCAATCAGCAAAATCTGGCATAGAAGAAATTCCCTCAACTGAGGGAAGTTTCTTTCAACATCTTACATCATCTGAACTATATAAGAATGCTAAGGTTTGTCTTTGATTGATAATATATTTTTCATCTTAATGTGCAATGCTAATCAGAGTTCTGTGACATCATCGCTTAGATAGGTATGACCAGCTCGATCAACATCTAGGTTCTTAAGAATGAGCGGCTGGACTGAGAACTGAGCTTTGTGGAACTGGATTAGTCCAGGGTCGGATTAAGCTAATTTGAGTTTTCGGTCCTTGTCCATGCTCACCCACTCTCCTCTTATATAGGTAGAGATTGATTGTTGACTTCCAGAATAAAGTTTTTATAACTTCAATAACTTCATACTTAGCTTTAAAAAAACTCTGAGACAAATGACAATGATCATCAAATGCAACAAGATAAAGCATGTATCCTTGCTGATTAGGGTGCATGGCCTGGACCCCGAATATTTAAACATGATTTTTTGAGACGTGAAGAGGTTGGGACACCTTTGGATGTGACCACCCACAACATTTAACGATGATAATTACTATAAAGAGTCTTGCTCGTGATTGGAGAGTGTGACTTGCTAGTTAAATGCGCGGGTTCTTAAATACATCATGATGTGTCTGAGATCGTAATGACCACATGTGCGTAGTGCTGGTGATTGTGATGGATGACTTGCTTAACTTGGATGAGATGAACAAGATACTACTTCTATGCTCTTTATTGCCTGCATATTTGTAGGGTTTCGACAAACCTGTCTGTGTGGCGGAGGCGATGCGTTACCTCTCTGTGGAGAAGAATAAAAGAATGAAAGAGTGTGTCTTATTCAAGAGGTTTAGGGGTCCTTATATAGGACAAAACTCTAGAGAGCTCATAGGAGAAAAATACATAAGTACCCCTAGTAGAGATACAAGAATAATAATTAAGTACCACAAAATACATTCGTAACACTTCCCCTCAAGTTGGAGCATAATTATCAGTCATGCCCAACTTGGAAATAATCCAGGAAAGTCGTTTCTTGGGTAGTGTCTTTGTGAATACATATGCAAGTTGAAGGCCTGTGTTGATGTGAGAAGTAGTTATCCTTCCATTTCTAACTGCATCACGAACAAAACAACAGTCAACCTCTATATGCTTGGTTCGCTCATGAAACACAGGATTTGTGACAATATAAGTAGCAAATTCGTTGTCACAGTATAATGGAATAGGAATAGTGATAATAATACTGAGTCCTTGCAGAAAGGTTAATAGCTATGTGATCTCACAAGTAGCTTGAGCCATCACCATGTACTCTTCTTCTGCACTGGATCTAGATACAACAGTTTGCTTCTTGCTTTTCCAAGTAACAAGATTTCCTCCAACCATCATAGCATAACCTGTGGTGGAGCGCCGATCTTCTGGTGAACTTGCATAATCAGCATCGACATATGTAATAACATCGGTATACCCATTTTCCCCATGGAGATCACACCTTGGTGATTCCTTTAAATACCGTAGAATCTGAAGAACATCCTGTCAGTGACTGTAACAAGGTTGCTCCATGTGTTGGCTAGCTCTGCTTATTGCATAAGAAATATCTGGTCTAATGACAGTAAGGTAAAGAAGTTTGCCAACCGGACTCCTGTATCGAGTAACATCTTCAAAGACAGGATCAGAGGATGTGAAGTGTTTCTTAAGATCTGCAGGAATACCAACGGGCTTGCATCCAAGTAATCCGTCTTCAGTAAGAATATCCAGACAGTATTTTCTCGTGAGAGATGAAGACCATCTGTAATGTGTAGTACTTCTATACCCAAAAAGTAACGTAGTGGACCAAGATCCTTGGTAACAAATACCTTCTGAAGGAAGGCCTTGGTCTCTAGTATCCCTTTATCATCATCATCAGTGATAACCAAATCGTCCACATAGACTGCAAGTGTACCATGACTAGTTGTTTGTCATTTGACAAACACATGATAGTCAGAGGTTGTTCTTTGGAAGCCTAGAGTGCTGATTTTTGTAATAAATCTGTCAAACCATACCTTGGGGCTCTACTTTTGTCCATATATAGCTTTGCGAAGTCAAGATACACACTTCCCCTCGACTTTACAACCCGGAGGCTGCATCATGTACACTTCATCATCAAGATCGCCATATAGGAACGCATTTTTTGCATCTAACTGGAAGATGGGCCATGCCTTATTAGCTGCCACAAAAAGTATAGTCCTTATTGATCCCAAACATGCAACCGGCGAGAATGTCTCAAAGTAGTCCACACCATATGTCTGTATGAAGCCCTTTACCACAAGATGAACTTTTAATCTGGCAATCGACCCATCTGGTGACCGCTTGGTCGTGAAGACTCATTTACACGTCACAGTTTTAGTCCCCTTGGGACATTGCACTAGATCCCATGTCTCCCTGGAAATAAGAGCATCCATCTCTTCGTCCATGGCCTTTCGCCATCCTAATTCCTGCAAGGCACTATGGTGGTCTCTCGGAATAGAAATGGACATGAGAGTATCTGCATATCTTCTGTCAGTGCAAGATAAACCTGCAGTAGAAGTGAAATGAGACATGGGTTGAGAAGTACATTGCCTCTTAGTTCTGCGTAGAGCAATTGGTAGATCTTGGGGATCATCCTGGACAGCAGTGGATGGGACACTTGTAGAAGGCATATCATCATGCAATAAAGAAACAGACAAAGGAACATCTGGTGCTGAAGATCTGCGTTTATAGGCAATGGGTGGAGGTGGGAGATCCAGAGGAATATCAGGGAACATCAAAGAGAGTGCTTTGGCAGACGGATGACTCAGACGAAGATGTCAGAGAAGAGGATCAGCAAAGATTGACAAAGCGCCAGCGAAACCAAAGTTAGAAGGGATGCCAAGATAATAGAGGTCGTTCTTCTCATGTTCCCCACTAAAAATCTGTCTCATCCGGATGTCTTGAAAATAACAATAGAACACATCAAATATAACTCGACAGTTAAGCTCAGTGTACAGCTTGTGAACATATAATAGACTAAGAGGAAAGTCAGGAGCGCAGTGAACACTAGTGAGCCGGAGTTTGGAGGAAAACTCCATGGTACCCACATTAGTAATAGGTGAATGACCGTCATTGGCAATACGGACAGTCTTCACAATGGAAGACGATCGTGAGGAGGTGAGAAGACTATCTTCTCCCGTTAGATGAGTAGATGCTCTCGAGTCGATGATCTACGCAGGAGCGGATGTAGATGCAAATTTGGCGATTGTACCTGATGTAGTGGCTAGACTAGCAGTAGGGGCAAAGTAGGAGTGTCACTCACAGAGTTCCGTAACAATTGTCGAAGTTGAGCATACTCAGACGTAGTAAAGGAATTCTGACCGTCACGGGAAGACTGACCATGAGAGGTGTCCACGGTATCATAGGTGTTATCATTGGAGATGGTCTCATAGGCGTTGTTGGCATTGGAAGGCATTCCAAACTTTGCCCAACGGCGTTCTGATGGATGGTTCATGCGTATACAATGTGTGCATGCTGGATAATGGGCAGTAGTAGAATCACGACCCACAACCACGACCGGAGTCACGTCCACCTCCAAACTCACAGCCTCAACCACGACCAAATTCACGGCCCTGTCCCCTTGGTAGGTCGAGCGTCCTCTAGCAAAATGTGTTGTAGTCTCAACAGATAGAGGGCGTGAAGGAGACTCAAGTTCCTGTAGACGGCCAAAAATAGTCTTAAGAGAGGGTAGAGCTGCAATAGTCGGAAATTGATCCTTCACTAGCTTGTACCTTAGATGTAGTCCTAATAAGAAAGGTACACTTGCCATTTTGCACATTCTCCTATTTGTTTGTCACAACAAGCAGGTTGGGAGATAAGAAGCTCCTCAAATAGACTTGTGAGAAGTTAGTAGTACTTGATCGAGGACGTATCTCTTTAATTAGCAGACCAAATCCGTGTATAGATATCCGAGAGTCTGGACTTGGTTGTCTTTTGGGAGTAAGTATTCTCAAGGTTCTCCACATCGCCTTTGCAGTTTCCTTGTAAAGAAGATTGGAGGCTATATTCGGATCGACACTGTTGGTCATCCAAGTAATCATCTGGCAGTTGTCTACGTACCAAGTATCATAGTCCTTTTCTCTTTCCTTGGGCAGATCTTTAGTAAGAACATAATCCTTTCGTTGACCACCAATAAAAATCTTGAAGGATCGAGACCATAGTACATAGTTCTTGGAACCCTTGAGTTTGATAGACGTACCCTGGACCATCACAGAAGAAATCGGGTACAGGGGCTTGGGTTCTGCAGATACCATGGTGGTCGTAAAGGTCAAGAAAAAGTGACCTAGATAGTCCTTGCAGTCTTAAGAATCATGTAGGCCTAGCCCAACATTGAACGGAAAGGTGGTGCGGGCGAGGGCTGGAGTGGTGGTGTGCTCGGAGTAGGGCAGGGGAAGGAGGCGCATGGTCGTAAGAGTGATGTGAGGCCGCAAGGGGGGCGGTACGAGACCGCAAGGGGCGACACGGTGGTCCCAGGGTGCGATGCAAGACTCCATCTTGCGGTGCAAGGCTACAGTTGCAGCACGAGACCGTAGGAGGGGACGGTACAAAGCCGCAGACGGGCGACGTAGGGCCGCAAGTGCGGTATGAGGCCGCAAGGAGCATGGCGCGGGGCGGCAAGTGAGCGGCGTGGAGGGTGCGGCTTGCACGTGGGGCCATAGACACATCGCGAGGACGCTGGCTGGGCGGCTGCAGAGGGGCTCAGGGCAGGCAGTGGCAGCGCCGGTCTAGAACTGCCGCACTAATACCATATGGAGAAGAACAAAAGAATGAAAGAACATATCTTATTCAAGAGGTCTAGGGGTCCTTATATTGGACAAAACCCTGGAGAGCTCATAGGAGAAAAATACATAAGTGCCCCTAGTAGAGTTACAAGAATAATAATTAAGTACCAGCGAATACATTCCTAACACTCGCGAACTACTGGAGATGAGTATGCGCTATTTTTCCCGAGATTGCGCCGATGTACGACCATCCAAGAGGATATCCATGACTTTTCCTAGTTCCTTGAGCATCACCCTTAGTGTTTGGAGATCCATGGTCGAAGAGGAATCCCTAAAATTCAAACCATTTGATGACAAACAACTATCCTTTCCCAACCAAAAATCGGGTACACCTAAAAAACTAGGAAATCCTTTTCTTTTATTGGATCACCTCCAACAAGGAGGACCACACTTTTAGGTGTTGCGAGGCCCCTTACATACACCGACTAACTTTCTAAAAGCTCTACATCCTCACGAATATCCGGGCTTCTTGCCACACATGCCTTGGCTAAAGCAAGGCCAACCCCTTTGAAAGAAGGATGCACCAAGAAGCCCCTGCAGTAGACAGAGGTGTTATCCAATATCCAGCATCACATACCTAAGATTTAGATTGAAGACAAGTTGGCTACACTTTTTCCACGTCTTTTTGCTCTGCGGTGAATCAGGAGGCAAGGATCAAGGACTGCTGGATTGATAGGAGTCGATGCACTTGTTCCATACATATTTTTCAGACCAACATTTGGAGGACCTACTACGAGTACCCTGAGCGATATTGATGGCCCGACCGATGGTAGAGACCCCTAGGCCTGGAAAGACAAATTGTTCACAATGAAACATGCTTACAGAGCTAGAGCGTTGGAAAGACTTCTCCTCATGTAACGGACTCTTTGATTCTTGATTGCAATTTAATCTGGGGCCTAAAGCTTCCAAACAGAATTAGCATTTTCTTATGGCTCTTCAGATAAAGGTACATCATAACAAGGGATCGTTGTGCAAGGCTTTTTGCAGGTGTATTAAATATGTGCCCCCTATGTGAATGAGGAGATTGAGACGATGGAACATCTCTTTTCAACTGCGGAAGATCCTCCCATGGTTGGTTTGACTTGCATTTTGATTGGGCAAACCTGCATGTCCCAGATGCTTTCTAGGAATCTCTTCACTTAGCCAAGCATATACCTAGACATGAGCTCCTTTTTCCATTAGATGTTATTTGGGCTTTGTGGCTAGCTAGGAATTGTGTGTTTTTTGGTACTCATCACTTTTATGTGGATAATGCAATTTTTCGTGGCACGAATTTCTTTGAGTTATGGATTTTGTAAGTCTATATGAATTTTCCTTTTTAATATATTTGGGGCAGACACTGTAGCGTGTTTCTACATTTTTTTTCAATAACAACAACAACAAAGCCTTTCCCACAATTAAGTAGAGTCGGCTACATGGATTCTTCGCCTCCATTCATATCTATCTTGGGCCAATCCCGGGCTTATATCCACAAAACTAAGATCCCTTCGTATGGTCTCTTTCCAACACTTCTTGGGCCATTCTCGCCCTCTCTTAGCCGGCTCAACATCCCAACACTCGCATCTCCTAACTGGTGCATCAACTGATCTTCTTTGCAAATGTCCAAACCATCTTAAGCGGTTTTCTCGTATCTTATCCTCGATCGGAGCTACACCAACTTTCTTTCTGATTGCATCATTCCGAATCCGATCTTTACGTGTGTGTCCACACATCCACCTTAGCATTTTCATTTCTGCTACATCCATTCTCTGCACATGTCTATGATTCACAGGCCAACATTCAGATCCATAAAGCATAACAGGTCTCACGGCTGATTTGTAAAACTTTCCTTTAATCTTTAAAGGAATTTTCTTATCACAAAGAACATCAGAGGCTCCTCTCCACTTTAGCCAGCCTGCATTTATTCTATTAGTAACATCTCCATCAATTTCCGCATCATGTTGCAGAATAGATTCCAGATATCTAAAGGAATCTCTCTTCTGAATGTTATCGTCTCCAATCTTCACCTCGATTCCTTCACCATTGCTTCCATCAAAGGTGCACTCCATATATTCTGTCTTAGCCCTACTTATACGAAATCCTTTAGTCTCCAACTCATGTCTCCAGACATCAAGCTTCTCATTTACTCCATCTCTAGTCTCGTCAATTAACACAATATCATCAGCAAATAACATACACAAAGGTAACTCATCTTGAATGTGACTGGTCAACTCGTCCATAATCAAAGTAAAAAGAAATGGACTCAAAACAGAACCTTGATGTAAACCAATGTTGATGTCAAAATATCCAGTCTTCCAAGACGGGGTCCTTACACAAGATAAAGCCCAATCATACATGTCCTTTATGAGGTTAATGTATAAGACAGGTACTTGTCTCTTCTCCAACACTCTCCACAATATCTCTCGTGGGACAGAATCATAAGCCTTCTCCAAATCAATAAAGATCATGTGAAGGTTCTTCCTTTTAGCTCTATAAATCTCCATTGTTCTCCTCAGCAAATGGATGGCTTCAGTCGTTGAGCGACCTGACATGAATCCGAATTGGTTTTCTTTTACATTGGAAATTTGCCTCAACCTTCTTTCGATCACACGTTCCCAAATTTTCATAGTGTGACACATCAGCTTGATACCTCTATAATTTGAACAATTTTGAATGTCTCCTTTATTCTTATAAAGAGGCACCACGATACTCCTCCAATCTTCAGGCATTTTCTTGCTTCGTCAAATAACATTGAATAGATTCGTAAGTCAAGTCAAACCACGCTTACCTAAAACTCTCCATACTTCTACAAGGATGTCATCCGGTCCTACACCTAAAACTCTACATTTTTTTTATTCGAAAAAAATCTATGTTGCGAACTCATTTGCAGAATTTATGATGTTCAAGTACATGATCATTTGGGGGCATCACTCATCTTTTGCCAAGGCCTTAAATGTCGTACTTCGGTGACTGATCGAAACGAAATTTCGGTAGAAATTCGACCGAAATTTCGCTCATTTCGGTCGTTTTTTCAACTAAGGCCTCGAAATTTCTGCTGATATAGGGCATTTCGGCTGGATTTCGGTTACCCACCGAAACCGAAATTCGACCGCGGCGAAATTTGAGGCCATGTCTTTTGCCACTTTGGCTTTCTAGAAGGGTATTTGCTCACAACTACCACGGTTCTCGGAGCTTTTCAAACTGATTCTGGGAGACGGTCATGCTTTCTACTTCTGGACAGACAATTAGACTGATGGTGGCCCGCTAGTGACACACGTCATGCGACTCTTTGTTTTAGGTGCATGACCTTAAGGTCAAGGTGGCAGATTACCAAGAGAATGGAACATGGATGCCATCTCTTCCAATTGGCCTTTCCGATCAACTGATGAAGGAACTTTTAGACCTTATGGGGACATTATAGTATGCGAGTGTTCTAGTGGAGGGCAGAGATCAATGGTTTTGGAAAGAGGGGGATCTTCTCTATTAAGAAAACACATAAAGCTATTGAGAGACCAACATCAGGTACCTGAACAACTCGTTCATGATTGCAAGCTGATCTGGGAATTTAAGGTACCTCCACGCATCGATGTTTTCTTTGGTTGTTGCGCAAGGGTTGTATCATGACGGGAGACTGTTGATCTTGATTTGTGGTGGAGGGATTGGATCGTTGCCCACCTTGTGATGGCGGTGTCTAGACTAAATACATTTGGCAGGAGATGGAAATACATTAGGTGAATCTTGGAAGTACTAAGATTTTCTAGGGGTCGATGTTCAATGATAGACACCACCCACCAAGTGAGGTCCTTCTTCCTTTGGTGGTCATCTGAGCAATCTAGTTAGCTAGAAATGATGTTGGTTTTGTGGGATACTGCTTTTATACTGAAAATATTATATTACATGTCAAACCTCTCCTCCAGCATTGGCTTCTATAAGTATCATTGTATCTCCTCTTATTTTAATATATTTGAGGCAGACATCATAACGTGTTTCTCCCTTTTCGTCTAAAAAAAAGTATAGGCATCTTGGCCAGAGTAAGCATTTGAGCATGAAGACTCGTACTATGAATCAGGTCTTGCAAGAAAATGACCCAGCATGTACTGTACATGAAACTGGTGAAGACAGTTCCGATTACGAGTGAAGGAATTTACCTGCTCAAAAGAAGGATGGACCTAAGGAACTTTTCTCATGTTATTCTTTGGGAATATGGATTACGTAATGTATCCGGCATATTCTACATACATTATCCTTTGGAGGATGCATGCCATGATCCATGATCGAACAATTGTGTTGTATTTCTTTCATGGCGTGCATCTTGCCTTGGTGATCCTTCTCTTTTGACACTAGTATTGTGAGGATATTCTCCTCTTTTTTCTAGGACTGAAAAAATTTGAAACCAGTGATACTAATTGTTAGTATTTTAATTTATCACATAGAAGAATATTGTGGTTAAAATGAAGTAGAGTCATTGTTCGGAGGAGGCTCCACACCTCTTGGGGCTGGTCCGACCATAGAAGTCATATCCTGAATCAATCATCGGTGTAAATGGACAAATAGCACATGCACAACTTGTAGATGAGAGGTTTAGATCGAAGGGAGCTCTCATATCCATTATTTCCCATTAGAAAACTAACCCCATCATAGGAACGAGGGTGCAAAGCCGATCAATCTGACTATGGTCTTCAGAAGGGGTCATTGTGAAGGTTGCTGGATAACCATTGCCAGACAGTCAAAGGTAGGAGTAGTTCTAAATTTCTATATTTTGAGTTTTCATTCTGTTAAGGCTTCAGTTGAATCTAGTCTAAGATGAAGGGACATGTTTGCATATCAGTTTAATATATTGGACATGTCAACCATGCTACGATGGAGTAGTTCTAGATTTTTATCTTTCTCCACAGTGAAAATCGATCGCCGCCATCCAAGGACATAGCCTAGTTGCGGGTGAACCTTGTAAATCCGTATGTTTCGCGCATGCTTGATTGATCTCGTTCATGCATGCTTCCATGATTCGCAATACATATCATTTTAATACATTGGACGCCAATCATGCAATGATGCACCCCCATCCCCCCACTCACACAATCATCGCATTTTTTCTTTTTTCATTCCTTTGTTATATGCACTACTAATTAATAAGCTCCTCAAATGTGGTTGTTTAAGACTATTACTTAATCTACATCATTGTGGTGAAATTTCTGATTGGCGAGACAAAAAGCCAATTCAATTTGTCATAAATAACGTACTTATTTTGGTATTACCATTTCAAAAACCCACAGATGACTGCTGATGGGTAGTACTAGTAGTCATCCGAGAATTATATCAACGAGAGTAAAAAACTAATGCTTAACATGTTTACAGGTTACTCTAAAAGCCATAAGCTTAAAATGCATTTGTGCAATTAAACTTTTAGCTAAAGATTTTTATTAAGTGCAGATTTTATGGCAAGTCCCGTTTCATTCAGGTTGAAGATATTTCTGGAACATTTCGATGGGCACCATTTCTCCCTGTGCAAACTACTGACTCATTTCTGACCATGTTGCTCTTGCTCTCGAAGTACAAAATGAAGGCGCTTCCTGTGATTGATATGGGTGATGCAAAGATCAATAATATCGTCACCCAATCTGCTGTTGTCCACATGTTGGCAGAATGTGCTGGACTTCAATGGTTTGAAAAATGGGGGACCAAGACACTTTCCGAAGTAGCTCTTCCACTTATGAATTCAGATCAACTTGTTAAGGTTCTCTGGTATTTTCCTTGCATGTTTTCAAAGTATTCCATATACAAACTGAAAAGATCTTATGTTTGTGTTTTTATAACGATGCTCTATAAAACCTTTTGATATACCTTGAGTGCTCAACATTTCTCATAATTGACACAGATGCCCATGCTTTCATAACTTGCTCTATTTTGCACAAAGTGCCCCTTTATCTACTTGCAACTGTAATGCTAATATAGATAAAAATGAAAGGAGATGTACTTCATTGATATTCTAGCTCTCTATTTATAAGTGTTGGAGTATTTGGTTGTGCGTCATATGTATGGGAGATGGGTAAATGGATCTTGGAGAGGATCCATTTACCCTATCCAAAGTTTAGTATCACATCTACCATCTGTGGGATGTGAAGACTCCGTGGGTGCTATATATAGAGCCCCAAACCCCTGTAGTCCATTGAGAAAGTGCAATGCATAACATGCCCCTTTGAGGGCTTCTCCCGTGGTTTCATCCCGCTCCTTACGGAGTAGGGTTCCACGTTAAATTTTGTTGTGCTTTGTTGTCCTTTATCCTTTTCCATGTTCGCTTCCGCATGTTTATTTTCTAACATGGTATCAGAGCGTGTTCGATTCTCGAGATCTTTTCATGTTCTTTATTTTTCGAGATTTGAGTGAAATGGTTATGTTCTTAAAGATTATTTTGAAGAGTCCATGTCCAAGTTCTTGTTCAATTTTCGGCAGTCCAGATTCGTGATTCATGCCACCAGTCGCAGGTTCAACATGGTGATCAAAATCATGTTAGGGTTTCACTGTTGAAACCCTAACTCATGGCATCATCTTTGGCCGTATGCAACTACGGCGCAAACCCCTCCGCTATCCTCCATTAGCACATCAGGACTCTGCACAGGAGCCTCCCGCGCACTAGCCATGCCGCATCCCTGTTCCAGGCAGGGCGCAAGCCCCATCTCCGCGCAGTTCAGGCCGCATCACATCTTCTCGAGCGGCGCGCTCTTCCAGGCGGCCTCCTTCCTCACGCCCGTGCATCTCCAAGCAACTCAGCGGCACTACCGAGTCGCAGGCGCACGCGACCTCGATCAGGCGACTCCTCCAGGCGCGCATCGCACGCATCACAGGCGACGCCGATCCGCCTTCCTCCAAGTCTCCTTCTCCGAGCTCCCATGGTGGCGCCTCCTACGCAAGCTCGCTGCTCCTGCGCTAGGCTGCACAAGCTCGCATCTCGCCCTCCTCCAGCGCCATCTCCATCGCTAGGCGTCGCATCTTCATCGCCAACTGCAGATCGAGGACTCCCCTACCGAGCCGCTCTCCTCCTCTTACGACCACGCCATCCTTGGAAGCCCCATGTCGGGGGGCGAAGGGCTTTTATGTCGAGGGTTCCCATGCTAGGAACTAGGGCTACGTATATTTAAAAAAAAGAGAGAGTTGGGCGGCGGCTCCCATGCGGGAACCCTAACAAAGGAGTTGGGCCATCTTTATTTTTAAAAAAATATGGGGAAGGGTGCGTACCCAGTTTGGAAGCCCAAAATGGGCTTCGCCCAAGTAGGCTGAAGTTTAAAAAAAATGAAAAGGGAGGAGGAGGTTCCTGCTGCAGTTTGGGCCCTGTTTTGGGCCATGTATTCAAAGAAAAAGACGCATACAATTAAAAAAAAGCCGTATGCAATTTTAAAAAACTGATTTGAGAAGCCGAAAAAAATGAACGGCTATAAAAAATTCAAAAAAATGTGACGGCTAAAAAAAATAGTCGGGGAAAAAAACTTTGCAAGAAAAGGCCGGAAAAATGGTTAAACCAGCTTAAAAAATGTTAAAAAAATGTGACGGCTTAAAGGAAAAAAATCGCAAGAAATATTTGTGAATGTTCATGTTGTTTTCCCCATTTCTTTATCTTCTCCCAACTTGTTCGGCGTCCATGTCATTCCGACCAGTATGGGCGAAAGGGGGAGTATATGTAGTCACAAGTCTTCTCCAGATTGAAGATTCGTAAGAGGCCAGCCAGAATTTTCAGACTCTACAGTTCTTTAATTGATCAGACTCGACGATTGATTATGAGTCCATAGTTTCAGACACGCATATGGATTCGGTCTTCTTTCAGATGAGCACATGTTTGCCATCTTCAGTTTCGTGGTCCACATCCATTCTTGTTGTTTCGATCAGAGTTTTCATGTGAGCCATAGGGACTCCAGAGTAGAGGACCATTCCCTATGCCATGTTGGCAAGGGTTTTCATGTGGTATCATAGGTACTCCAGAGTATTGTACCATTCTCTGTGCCAGATGGGAGAGACTCAGTTCTCCGACGTGGAGACTATTTTAGACTCCATTCTCCAGCGACCGTGGACTCCGACTAGGATTGCACTTCCACGGTCTTTTTCAGTTCGACCCTTTTCAGAGATGGAGCAGTTGTCCACATGTCGTGGCGGGCCAAAGTACTCCGACGAGGAAACTCATTCCATTTGCAGCGACTTTGACAGGCGCAGTTCAGAGCGCATGCTCTCCGACGAGGAGATTCAGCAGACTCACACTACAACCCGTTCGTCCTCCTCACCTGCACGACATGAGAAGCAACGTCCTCGACTGCATCGGTTGTGCGCGTTGAGTTGATATAGTCCGTAGTGTCCTGTAGCGTTGAGTTGAGTTTCTTTCTGTTTGTCCAAGCTGAGCATTGCATGCTCCAGCTTGAGGGGGAGTGTTGGAGTATTTGATTGTGCGTCATATGTATGGGAGATGGGTAAATGGATCTTGAAGAGGATCCATTTACCCCATCCAGAGTTTAGTACCACATCTGCCACCTGTGGGATGTGGAGACTCCGTGGGTGCTATATATAGAGCCCCAAACCCCTGTAGCACATTGAGAAAGTGCAATGCATAACATGCCCCTTTGAGGGCTTCTCCCGTGGTTTCATCTCGCTCCTTACGGAGTAGGGTTCCACGTTAAATTCTGTTGTTCTTCGTTGTCCTTTATCCTTTTCCATGTTCGCTTTCGCATGTTTATTTTCTAATAATAAGTATAGAAATGTCAAAATAGTAAATATATAAGCATGGTAGAAAATGAAAAAAAAAGAAACGTAGTATAGACATGTCAAAATAGGATATATATATATATATACTCGTGGTATAAAATGAAAAAGAGAAATGTAAAGATCTCTGACTATCTCACAGAAGATCCCAGTGTCCTCTGGATCTTTAAAGGATATTATAAGAAATTAGGAGATTCTATATATGAAGTAACTTGAATTAAAAATAGGAAAGACATAATGACCGCAGACTTCATACTATTTTCAATCCTTCTTTCAAATATTCGGAAACTCTTGACCCATCTTTAGAGCACCTTTAATGTGTTGGAAACATATTCCCCATATAAGTCGAATCACGGGAAATTACCAAAGTTGATAAGCAGATGTGCAGATCCTACACGATATATCAATTACAGCTGCAAAAAAATTTAACCAGAGAAAATCAACCACAAATGCACAAAGATTTTTTAACTTGAAAAACTCTCAATGTGAGGGAAAAAATCATAGGGTTAATTGCAATCCAAAACCAAGCACTATAATCAAAATAATCTCTCGTGAGAGGCTTACAAAAGGTCGGCCCTCTATACATTGGTATTGTTAGAGTATTTGGTTGTGCGCCCATTGAGTTGTAGCAGGGTAAATGGATCCTGGAGAAGATCCATTTACCCCATCCAGTGTTTAGTCTCACATTGTCCAATGGTGGGACTTGGAGGCTCTGGAGTGGCTATATAAGGAGCCCCAGACCTCCTGTATCCATTGAGAAAAGCAATAGAAGCATATGCCCCTTTGAGGGCTTCTCCCGTGGTTTCACCCCGCTCCTCAAGGAGTAGGGTTCCACGTTAAATCCCGCGTTCTTCTTCTTTCTTTATCTTTTTCCATGTTTTCGCTTCCGCTTCCTATTTCTCAACATGGTATCAGAGCGGGTCGATTCTCGAGGATTCAATTGCTTTTCCGAGATTCGATTTTTTTTGGCGTTTCTGTTCTTAAAGGTTATATTTATGCTAAAGAGTTGTTCATTGGTTGGAGAAAATTCTAGGGTTATGGAAAAACCCTAATTGGTCCATGTTTCATGTTCTTGTTCATCCACGGCCTGGAGGTTCGCACACACGAGCAGATAGCTATCCTGACGGCGAGCCTCAAAGGCTCCAAACCTCTCAGTTCAATAGAAAACAGCGGCCGCACCTCCCAGTTCGATGGCGATCTCCCCTTCAAGATTCTCGCCCAAGGCAAAGACCCTTCCTGAGGTGCGCAGTTGGTGCAAGGGCTCCAGGCGTGACATCTCCTTTGCAAGACCTCCTGTCGTTCCCCCTTGCATCGCCTCCAAGCGGCAGAGGTCTCCCCTCCGAACCACAGCGGCACCGATAGTCCCCTCCAGCCACCTCCTTCCTCCGGCGCCGACACAAGAACAACATGCGATCAAGCGGCGCAACCCAACTTTCGAGCGGTACACCCCACGACACACCTCCTCCCTGTGCATGAAGCCCGCGCGATGCCGCCCTTCTCGCACGTGCAATTCCTAGGCGCAGCCCCAGACCGCGTGACTCCAGCTTCCGTGTTCTTCGATCTCCCAGGTGCGAATCTCCAGCTCCAGGCGGAACTCCCGTTCCTTCGACTCCAACGCAGGCAAGGGCGGTACGCGTCAAGAAGACCCCCATCGGGGTGCCTCGATTCGTGGAAAAGGCTTTGGAACCTTAAATAAGATACGCCAAGTTGGGTCGAAGGCCGTAAAAAAATGATGCTTTTTTAGGGCACAGGTCGGAAAAAAAGGGGAGGCTTCATTCTATGGTGCTTATTTGGACTGCAAGTTTTTTTAAAAAAGAGAGAAGTTGAAAAAAAATTTATGGAAGGTCAGATTAAAAAAAAGGAGTTTTTGAAGAGGCGCGTACACGAGGAAAAAGCCGTACGCAAATTTGCGAAGCCATAAAAAAAGTGTGACGGCTTAAAAAAATGAAAAGCCGCAAGAAGTTTTTTGAATGTTCGTGTTTACCCCTATTCATCTTGTCTTCTCCCAACTTTGTCGATGTTCATTTTCCGACAAGTATGAGAGAAGGGGGGAGTGTTGTGTAGAGTTTTTCGGCATCATCACTCTGACGATCTAGATTCCAGTTGCTGTCCCTGTTTAGAGACAGATTTCATAGTCCAGATGCCCAATCAACTTTTCAGACTCTACAGTTTGTCCGTTGTTCAGACTCGACATTCAGATTGGTCAGAGCCCAAGTTCGAGGTACTCTATGTTGAGGCCCATTTTCGAGTTCTCCAGAGAGAAACTCATTTTCAGACACGCACGAGTATGCAGTCTTTTCATATGAGCACATGTATGCCATCAGTTCAGAGGTTCCCATCCTTTCTTATTTTGTAGGCCAGAGTTTTCATGTGAGCCATAGGGACTCCAGAGTAGAGGACCATTCCCTATGTCATGTTGGCAAGGGTTTTCATGTGGTATCATAGGTACACCAGTGCCGTGCACCATTCTCTGAGCCAGATGGGAGAGACCCAGTTCTCCGACGATGAGACTTATTCCAAACTCCATTCTCCAGCGACTGTGGACTCCGACGAGGATTGCACAGCCATTGCCCTCTTCAGTTTGGCCCTTTTCAGAGATGGAGTAGTTGTCCACATTATTATGGCGGGCCAAGATACTCTGACGAGGAGACTCATTTTCAGTTGCAGTGATTCTGACAGGCGCAGTTCAGAGCACATGCTCTCCGACGAGGAGATTCAGCAGACTCACACTCCAGCCCGTTTGTCCTCCTCACCTGCACGGCATGAGAAGCAACGTCCTCGACAGCAGCAGTTATGCGCGTTGGGTTGATATTGTCCGTAGTGTCCTGTAGCGTTAAGTTGAGTTTCTTTCTATTTGTCCAGGCTGAGCATTGCATGCTCCAGCTTGAGGGGGAGTGTTAGAGTATTTGGTTGTGCGTCCATTGAGTTGTAGCAGGGTAAATGAATTCTGGAGAAGATCTATTTACCCCATCCAGTGTTTAGTCCCACATTGTCTAGTGGTGGGACTTGGAGGCTCTGGAGAGGCTATATAAGGAGCCACATACTTCCTGTATCCATTGAGAAAAGCAATAGAAGTATATGCCCTTTTGAGAGCTTCTCCCGTGGTTTCATCCCGCTCCTCACGGAGTAGGGTTCCACGTTAAATCCCACGTTCTTCTTGTTTCTTTATCTTTTTCCATATTTTCGCTTCCGCTTCCTATTTCTTAACAACTATAAATCACCAAACAATGGAGAATAGTAGAGAGGAGAAATATCACCAAAACGATAAATTTGCCCCCAAATTCTAGGGAAGAATGTTGGAGAAGAACTACTGCAAAGATCAGTCCCCCAAACTTTGCTGCAGTCACGAACCTTCTTTCTTCTCTCTCTTTCATATTTCTTTCTTGTGCTATGAGAGTTTATGTTGGGGTGATCTTGGTGTGCACACATGCCCTCTATTTATACTCCGTGGAAATGAGGAAATAAGGAAGTATAAGCTCCTATTTACAACAATATTAGGAAAAGATGACTCATATTCCTAAAAGGTAATTTATTTCCTTCTCCAATTATGACTTCATTTTTTTCTTTTTCAAATAGGACTACTAATGTCTCCAATATATGAATTAGGTTTCCACTTGGAGTGGAACCCATCCAACAAATCTCCCCCTCGTCAACGATGTGGGAACTGCTTTAAACCTGCGATGGAGTAGTATCTCTTGAACTTTCCAAGTGGCAGAGTCTGTCATCATATCAACATCGTTGTCATATGTGTGGATCTTGTTAAGTAAAAGTTATTTCGATTCTAATACATCGCATATCAAATGATACCTGACATTGATGTGCTTCGATCTTGCATGAAAAGTAGAGTTCTTGCCAAAGTAAATTGTGCTTTAACTGTCACAATAGAGGATATATTTGTCTTGAACAAAGTTAACTTCTTGCATGAACTTCATCTACAAGAGTTCTTTGCTAGCTTCTATAGCTGCAATGAATTCACCCTCCATAGTAGATAATGCCACACACTTCTGCAACATTGATTGTCATGATATAACACCACCTGCGTATATCATTAACCAGATATAGATCGTCTACCATCAACATCACCTGTCATATCAGAGTCTGTGTATCCTAGTAAGAATTATTCTCTACTCCAAAACAAAGACAAATATTGCGAGTATCGCGAAGATATCTCAAGATCCATTTAGCTGCATTCTAATTCTCTTTTCCTGGATTTGAGCTAAACCTGCTCATAACTCCAAATGAATGAGCAATATCGGGCATTGTACATATCATAGCGTACATCGGGCTTCCCATAGTCGAGGCATAAGGAATCATCTCTATATCATTCTTTTCATGTTCTGTTCATGGACTATGTTTGGTGCTTAACTTGAAGTATGCTCCAAGAGGGGTACCCACGGGCTTGGCTTTGTCCATGTTGAATCTATGAAGTACTTTTCAGTGTACTTCTCTTAAGATAACCAAAGTATCTTCGACTTTCTATCATGGATAATCTTCATACCTAAAATATGATTTGCAGATCTCAAATCCTTCAAAGCAAAGGGCTTGCTCAATCCATCCTTCAAACTTCAAATTCTCGAAGTATTATTGCCAATTATGAGCATGTCATCGGCATAAATTAACAAAATGATAAATTCATCACTTGAGAATTTCTTGATGACAGTCATTTGAAGCAGTCGTTATATAGTCATGTTTTGACATGAATGACTCAAAATTCTTATTACCACTATCTAGGAGCATGCTTTAGTCCATACAGACTTTTCATCAATCTGCAAAAATAGTCTTCTTTTCCTTTGATCACAAATCCCTCTGATTGTGTCATGTAAATTTTCTCCTCGAGATCATTATGGAGGAAGGCAGTCTTCACATCCATTTGCTCAATCTCCAATTCTTGACTTGTTGCCAAACTGAGAATAATTCTTATGGATGGCATCTTTACCACGGGAGAAAATATCTCATCAAAGTCAATTCACTTCTTTTGGTTGAAGTATTTTACAACCAACCTAGCTTTATATCTTGGATTTAAAGAGTTGTCATCACTATAAAACTCACTTAATTTCAAAGCTTTTTTCCCTTTAGGTAACTTCACATGCTCAAAGGTATGGTTGTCATGTAGTGACTGCATCTCATCTTCCATAACTCCCATCCATTTGTCTTTCTGCACATCCTGCCATAGCATCTTCATAGTATTTTGTCTCACCACTGTACATTAAAAGAACATAATCATGTGCAGAGTATCTTGAAGAGGGACGAATCTCTCTCGTAGATCTACGGGTAGGATCTGTATTAGAGGAACTGATATTTGTTAGGGGAAAAATAAGAGTTGTTTATTTCTGAGAACCCTAGCTTTCTTATATAGAGGAGATGCCTATGGGTAAATATATATAAGATGGATCATAGAAATAAAAATAAACAAAAGATACATATAGAATGTAGAAATACATAAATATCTCTACACTCCCCCTTAATATGGAGCATAGATATCAATCATGCTCAGCTTGTACGAACACTTTTGGAATGATCCTCTGAGTAATGGCTTGGTAAAGATATCTGTTGTTTGTTCTCCAGAACTAACATGAAAAGTAGAAATCTAGCCCTTCTGAATCATATCTCTGGTGTAATGACGATCTACCTCAATATGTTTTGTTCTCTCATGGAACGCAGGGTTGTTTGCAATGAACAAAGCAGCCTGGTTATCACAATGTAGCTCCATGGATAGAGGAACCTCTACATGCAAATCAGTATATACTGCTCGAACCCACATCATTTCTGTACTTGCTTGCGCCATAGCCCTGTATTCAGATTCAGCACTTGATCTCCACGACTGTTTGTTTCTTGCTTTTCCAATAAACGAGAGAACTGCCAACGAACACTGCAAATCTCGAAGTCGATTTTCTATCCTTAGGACAACCTGCATAGTCTGCATCAGCATATGCGGATACAAAGAGAGTTTCTCCTTTCTTGAAAAGTAGTCCTGCGCCTGGAGACGATTTTAGATATCTCAATATCATGTATATAGCATCCATATGTACTTGTCGAGGCTGCTCCATGAACTGACTCACTCGATTCACTGCAAAGGCGATATCCGGTATGGTGATTATAGCATAAAGGAGTTTTCCCACCATCTCTATGTATCTTCTCTTATCGACTTCTGCATCATCAGCATATAGCTTCATGTTAGGATCCATAGGAGTAGTAAAAGGTCGACACCCAACCATGCCCGTCTCTGCAAACATGTCTGTAACATACTTTCTTTGGGTCATCACAAGACCCTGTGCATTTCTAACAAATTCCAACCCTAAGAAATACCTTAGGGTATCTAGGTCCTTAGTCACAAATCGACTGCCCAGAAATTCTTTTGCCATCTTGATTCCCTGCTCATCATCTCCCTTAACGACTATATCATCAACATAAACCATGATAGCAACTGTACCTCTAGGTGTTCTCTGCACGAATAAAGAATGATCTGCATTTGACCTCTTGAACCCCTGTCTTTCAATCAGGTCTGAAAGCTTTTGGAACCATACCCTTGGCTGGTGGCGGCGCCGAGAGAGAGGAGGGAGGGCTGGCGGGTGGGGGGGCTAGGTTTAGGGTTGGGGTATACGAGCTCCGGTCTAGGACCGCCGCTCTGATACCATGATAGGAGAAAAATAAGAGTTGTTATTTAGGAGAACCCTGGGCTCTCCTATATAGAGGAGAATATAGAAATACATAAATATCTCTACAATATTCCTCTTGATTGCCAATAGGAGCATATGCCATGTCAGCATATGGATATTTGGATCTGCAGTTGGTGCATGCTGCAAAGGGATCTGATCTACATCAGCTGGCTTGCAGTTGCTCTGAGATGGTTTCTTGGATGCCTTCCGAATATCTTCAATGTTCTAATCTTTAGCAAAGATTCCATCTCGATTTCTCACAAGCTTCTTCTCTACAAGATCGTATGGCTTATAACCAAGCTCATCATGTCCATATCCCACAAAGACGTTATCTGGACTTTGATTCCAACTTTGATCTCTCATCGGTTGGAATGCGCACCAAAGGTTCTGCAACCAAACACACGTAAGTGTTCGAAGGAAATATCTCTTCCTTACAAACTCTGTCGGTGATATCTCCATCCAACATGTGGAGACATATTGATCACACAAGCAACAATGCTCAAGGCTCCACCCCAAATGAACGGGGTAGCTTTGCCTCAGAAAGTAGGTATCTGACTCACTCTATGAGAGTTATGTTCATCCTCTCAGCAACACCACTCAACTGAGGAGTCTTTAGTGGAGTCTTCTGATGTCTAATTCCATGAGATCAGTAAAACATGTCAAAGGGTTCAATGTACTCTCCGCTACTATGTACCTCAGCTTTTTCCTTTTTGCCTTTCTACGAATGCATGAAAGTCCTTAAACATAGTAAGGACCTAATCCTTCCTCTTTAGGGTATAGACACAGCTTCTTAGAAAAATCATCGATAAATGTGACAAAATAAAGTGTATCACCAAGAGATCTAACCTTTAGAGGATCATATAAATCTATATGAATCAACTCTAATACTTGCGCCTTCCTAGAGGGTGAGTTACTTTTGATTGCAACTCTCGGTTGCTTTCCAACCAAGCAATGAATGCATCATTCTATCTTTTCTTTCTTTACGCCTAAAAGAAAATTCCTCATGATCAAGGTGTACAATCCCTTCTCGCTCATATGGTTGAACTTCCTATACCATAACTTAATTGAATGGTCATCATGTGCTGCATTCACTATAAACTTGGAGACTGGTGCTTGCATAATATAGACATTATTATTACACTTCTTTCCTTGAGCCACAAGGAAAGTACCCTTAGTAAGCTTCCATTGTCCATTGCCAGGTGTAGTAACCTATGTCATCAAGATTTCTCGTGAATATCAAGTTCAGATGCATATCAGAGCATGCTTCACATCTAATTTCAAAAGAACTCCGGTATCATTCTGCAGAATAACTTCACCCTTGCCAATTACAATTATTTCACCGTATGGATTTGCAGGATACATTACCCATTCTAAGAGTGCCAAAATCACCAGAAGAGTAAGATGTGAAAAACTCCTCGTTGAAAGTTATGTGAAGAGTTGAACCACTGTCGACGAGCCGACATGTATCATCTCTAGAGACATTTACCATATCCATGTCGGACACTATGGGTTCGTTTTGTTAACGGGTTACCCTAGGGTAATCTGGTTTACCTCATGCATTCATGGGTCATCACTGGGTTGGAATTCCATCACAAATCAATGTGACATCACATCACATTCCTTATTCGAACCCTCTACTAACCCTCGTAACCATCCAAACAACTACTATTCACAAGAGGTTACCCCAACCCAATAAGAAAACAAGCTTTATGAGCAAATCATGCTCTACAGCGACAGTAACAACATTTTCATCCTTACCATTATTTTCTTGATTTCCCTCCCTTTTCTCTCTTTTAAGTTGGTAGCAATATTCTTGATGCGACTTTCTTCCTGCAATGATGACAGCCCAAATCTTTGTATTTGGATCTTGACTTTCTTCTGCTTTGATATCTTTTTTAGCATTCCTGTATTTAGTTCTCCCCATATTTTGTGATCAAAACTTCCGACTGTGATAAAGAACCTTGAGATTTTCTTCTCATCTCTTCGTTCAAACTTCCAGCATTAATGGTCTCCAAGGAAACAACTCCATAGGGTGCAGAGTTTGTAGAAGAGATTCAAAATGTTTCCCAGCTATCTGGAAGAATAGTGAGTAATAGGAGGCCTAGAACCTCATCTTTGAATTTTATTTTCATGTTAGAAAGATGGATGTTAATTCCTTGAAATTTATTTAGATGGTCAGGAGTGGAAGACCCGTCCTTAAATTTCAACTACATCAATTCCGTAAGTAGAAACAACTTGTTGTTCCCTGTCTTTGAAGAAGCATACAAGTTCTCCAACTTCGACCAAAGTATGTGTACTTGTATCTCATTCTAAATGTGATTGTACACATTTGGATCCACAAACTGACGGATAAATCCATAAACTTGATCATGCTAGAACTTTCACTCTTCATCGCTTTTGGACTCGGGCTTTTATGTGGTGAAAACTGGAATATGCACGGCCTTCACAAATAGTAAGTCTTTCATCGTGTTTTTCCATAAGTTGTAGTTGGTCCCATTCAGGTTGATCATCCTACTGTGTTGTACTCCATCTTATCAACCATATTGGCTCTGATACTAGTTGTTGGGAACATATTCCCGTATAGATTGAATCATGGAAAATTATTAAAGTTGATAAGTTGATCATGCATGGTATATCAATTACAACTATGAAAAAATTGTAACCACAGAAAATCAGCCACATATGCAAGAATTTTTTAACATGGAAAACCCTCAATGTGAGGGAATAACCATGGGGTTGATCGCAACCCAAAATCAAACACTATAATAAAAATAATTTCTCGTGAGTGATTTACAAAAACTGGTCCTATACGGCTCTACAAATAACCAAACTATATAAAATAACAGAGAAGGGAAATATCACCAAAATGATAAATTTGATGCCAAATTGTAGGGAAGAATGCTGAAGAAGAACTGCTTCAAAGATTACTCCTCCAAACTTTGTTGAAGCCACGTACCTTCTTTCTTCTCTCTCTCTTATTTCTTTCTTATGCTATGAGAGCTTGTGTTGGCCGTTGGGATTATATTGGTGTGCACCCCTACCTTCTATTTATACTCCATGGAGATAAGGAAATAAGGAAGTATAAACTCCTACTTCCAACAGGATTACGAAAAGATGACTCCTATTACTAAAAAGTAATCGATTTCCTTCTCCAATTAAGACTTGATTTTTCCTTTTCTAAATAGGACTACCAATGTCCCATATATGGATTAGGTTCTCACAAAGAGGAACTCATCCAACACAATGACCATCGTAGTACTTGCACTCATTGCATATGGCCTCCAACACCATGTACACTTCTATCAACTCCCTGCAAACCCTCTCCCCAGCAACCCTCCTTACAAACCGCGTACTTGCACCTCCTTCATGTGTTCATTGACTCCCTGTGTCTTCACGTACCTCGTCGCCTCTGAACTATGTCCCCACTCCACAAGCACATCATCTCCTATGATTCTTAGATCTCCGTTGTAATCCTGATTTTCTGTAGTCGATCACGAATATCCAAATTTCAGTATCCAAATATCAGTAATATTCGAATATAATAATATAAGAAAAAACAATAAATTAAAGCTACCACTAACTGATTCTAGGAGGGTCTGGAGGATCGGGTTACTGTAGGGGTTCATGCTCGGAGTTGTTCTGAAATGAAGGTCCGGAGTTGTCAGGACTCAGGAGGGTGCTTGCCTCGCTTGCCATTGCAGAGCCCCGACAGATTAGTGGCATGGCGATTGTTGTCAGTATCACATATGTGGCGGTGGTGAGGGGAGAACCCTTCAGTCCAAGACTCCAAGCAATGGGAATGTATCAACATCACGTGAAGGTCTTCTTATCGGTTCGTTTGCGACGGGATGTTTCAACGTTCATCTCGCTAGGGATGATGTTCACGCGAGTATGGATTTTGTTTATGAGAGATGTGGTGGGGATTTTGTTTATGAGAGATGTGGTCATTCTGGATGATAAATATGTATGTGCAAGATGATCGTGGCACATCGAGGTGACGTGGATGCTGGAGTGTCAGTCAACAAGCGCTCCTATTCTTTGAAGGCACATGGGTTCACCGATGGTAAGAAGTTGGGAATGCATGAAGAATTTTCTGTGTTGAAGGGGGTCCATCTCCTTTTAAGATTGTTGGAGTCATTAAAGGTCGCTCTCAGGGAAAGTGAGAGAGGTGAAGGATGTCTTATTGGATGGTTAGAAGCCATGCTTTAATATTTACTTGGTGTTTGTTTGTCGTGGAGGCTTGGGGGTCTGCCGTTGTCTCATTCGAGTGCTTCTTCGGGGTGGTTAGCACTTGTTTCCAGTTGCGAACTGATGAGATGCTCCCGCTACCAAAGTTAGAGCAAGGAGTTGAGTGTGCCATTATTTGGTCTTTTAGTGGAAGAATGCATTGAAGAGGTTTCTCATGGATTGTAGGTGAGGCCAACAGTAATGAAAGAACCAAGGGTGTTAGCAGTGGAGGGTCACAAAGGGGAGATCTCGGCGGTGGTGTTCGAGTTGTCAAAGGAGTTGACCAATATGAACGCAAAAATGGCCTGGACCGTTGTAGAGGCTGAGTCTACAGGGGTCATTTCGATCCTTGCATATGCGTTCGAAATTGTAGGAGAGGGGCGCACATGACTCTTTGAAGTCTAGTGTTGGAATGATATCTGGTTGGGAACTTTAGGTCTCGTGTTCCCTGAGTCAGATGCTCGTTTAAGACCCGATTGGCGTATCTGGTTCAGGTTTCCATACTGTAACAGAGGCCGAGGTCGACCATGTGTGTCATATGTTTTCGGCTAATGGTGGGAATTATGTGGGGTTATTGCCGTTGTACAATGGGAGTGGTGTGAACCATGTGGCCGACCAACTGTTCCTAGTGGTCATGAAATCAGTTGTGTATACATCACATATGCCCATGCAGCTTATGGACTGCATTTTCTATTGAATGTATTTCTATTTCCTTTCGTATCTATTATGCAATTGGCCAAACATGAGTTCTCTGTATATAAGTATATAAGAGAACTGTAGGGCCTGTTGATAATGCAATTCATTATTTCCCTTCCACATAATCATCAGGCTCAAGTCATCATTTGTTCCTTTTAGTCTGTCGGACGACGAGGTCACTATTGTGCCCGGGAGTAGTCTTCCAATCCAGTACTTGGTCATTCCACTGTCACATAAGAGGCTCACAAGACATCAATGATTTCCTTTGATTGAGAAGTTAGAGCAATGACTTGTCCGGTTTTAAATCAGCCACTTTGTTTAAGGGGATCGTTTGGTTCTTGCAAACATGATTTTTGGAGGCCATCATTTTTTATCATCTTGATCAATCCAAGTGGGTACGTCGGAGGTTGGAGAAGATTATGCAGCGTTTTTTGTGGGCATGTACACTTCAGCAACCACATTTCTTTACGCTAGTTTCTTGGGAGAATGTCTCTTAGCCCAAATATTAGGGTGGACTTGGAATTAAAAGATTGAGAGATTTGAATCAAGCCTCGCTGGTAAAATGGGTTCTTCGAATACATGGACAAATGGAGGATAGAACTATTTTGTAAGGTAGCAATATTCCAGTCCATATCCCGAAACTCAGGAAACATGGGCAGTTCCGGTCTATTACCTTGCATGCATAAGTGGATAGGCTTGCTTTTGTATCCTTGGCTTGAATATTGGCTCAAAATCTAGATGAGAGTCAAGCTGATTTGTCAAATGCTTTCCGTGCGCAGTGACGATCTCCCTCATCACCCCCCCACTGGGATAAACCATAGAGTCAAGAGAAACCATGAACCAGAACATATGAGCTTGCCCAGGCCATGAGTAAATATTCTGTAGCAGTCTCATTGGACCGTACATCTCTTTTGAAGAAGATAAGAAGAGAGTCCTAGCATCAAATCGGATTCCGGAAGAATCCATAGGTCACGAGGTAGGATCAACAGTCTTAGTAGAACTCTTCATCCTCCAGTTGGTGGCCTGGCTTTTGCATGGAATTTATGAACAAATATGAGCTTGACGGAAGATCTGAATATGATTTCGCAACTTTCCATGTTGTGGCGGGGGGTATGTAAAGTTTTGCCTAGTGTGAGACTGATGATAAGGCCCATCCTGGGAGATGGAACCCTTTCCGATTACATAGGGACGACCGATGATAAAGCATATTGTCATATAAGTATTCAAGATTATTTGTTCTTTCTGTAGAGATAGTTCGTAGCATTATTATCTCTTTATGTATATGTTTGTTATTTCATTATATTTGATAGATCTCTCTGTAATTTACCTTTAAGGTCTCTCCCTATATAAGAGAGCCTAGGGTTTTCTGAATAATTATCGAATTCTCTTTTTCCAACATGGTATCAGAGCCGCCCTAGGGCTCTCCACTCGCCGCCTCCCTCTCCCCACGCCGCCGCCTCTCCTTCTCTCCAGGGCCCCCGCGCCTTGCCGGCGATCCCAGTCACCACTAGCGCCCCCGCGCTCAGGTCCAGCCCCATCGCTCGCGCCTCCCCGGCCACCGCTAGCGCCGCCAGTCACCGCTAGCGGCCTCCTGGCGATCCCAGTCGCCGCCTGCAGTCTCGGACTGCCGCTGTAGGTCCCAGCAACCACCAACGGGCCCCAGGCGGCCTATCCCAGCCACCGCCAGCCGCCGCCAGTCGCCTTGGGTCCTCTCCCAGGCGGTCCCAACCACCGCCGTAGGTCCCGGTGGTCTCAACCAGTCGCGCATATATCTAGGCGACCCCAGGCGGCACCCAACAAGCCGATTCAAGGGTTGTAAGCCTTCTCTAAGGCGTGCCCTAGTCCTCACTTCGACCGATATATGGGTTTGAGTGCGTAACGTCTACATACGCACTCAAATCCGATGCAGTTGGTGTAGACATACATCACAGTGTCTATATATCCTTGTTCTTCTCCAAGCAGCAGTATGTCAGAATCCAAAGCCGATATGCCCTCCACCGGCGCATTCAAAGGTCCTGCGCCAATAGTGAAGATGGACGGGTCTAACTATGAGCTCTGGGCTATGCAGTTCATGAGCCTCATGAAGTCTAATGGTAAGAAACACATTCTTACCGAGGATGGGCCTGCAGAGAAGACAGGGATCTATGCCTCATGGGAGGCTGACGACGCCTACGCAAAGGTCTCGTTGTCTGGTACTTTGACGATGGAGATAGCTAACGACGTCCTCCATCAGTCCACTGCCAAGGCAATGTGGGACATCCTTGCTGCTACTTATTCGCAGGTGCGAAATGAGACAAAGATGTTGCAGCTTCAGCATGACATTTTCACAATGAAGCAGAGCGGCAGACCTCTCCATTCCCTATACACATCCCTAAGGGGGATGTTTGAGAAGCTATAGAGTACCATTCCTCTCAACGCTACTCCTGAACAGCAGAAGACGTTTCGGAACGCCACCATGGTGGGTGTTCTACTTGCGGTTCCTGATCCTGAGTATGATGCCGCCCGGTCCCAGATCCTAGCTGATTCCTCCAGTGGAGGATGTTTATAGGATGCTCAGTTCGTATTCCAGTCTCCTCCAGCTCTTCTACTCCAACCCCATCAGCGATGGCAGTCTCGCGTGGGAGAGGTGGACCGCATTCTGGCCGTGGTCGTGGACCCCAGGGAAGGGGTGGCCGTTTCAGTGAGACATGCTCCTATTGTCACCGCACAGGACACTCAGAGGAGACATGCTATTCTAAGCATGGATTCCCAGCATCGGCACGTGTTGCAGAGCATTCTCAGTCTCCATTATCCTCTACTGCAGATAGTCGATTTGACGAACTTGTGGCCCGTCTCCGAGATATTATGCCACAGTCATCTGTTGGTTCGTCTGGTGGCTCTTCAAATATTGCCGCCACTGCCTCTGCCAGTTCATCCGCTGCTGCGAGCACCTCAGGTAGATCTCCTGCTTTCACAACACCTCATGATATATCTGACTGGGTTATAGATTCCGGAGCCACACATCATCTCTGCCAAGACAGAGGCAGATTACAGGCCTACAGGGATATTCCTCCCGGCCGTTCAGTGCAGATAGCAGATGGTACATATTCCCCCCTCTTTGGATAGGGTGAGGTTTTTCTATCCTCCACTATGCAGCTACAGAACGTCCTACATGCTCCTGAGTTCTCAATGAATTTGTTATCTATTAGTCAAATTATGAAGGATTTGAATTATCGTGCTATATTTGACCCATCTTCTCTCATTTTTCTGGACATACTCACGGGCAAGGTGATTGGTTGTGGCTCTGAGCAGAATGGTTTATATCGACTGGTTCGGGATTCCTATGCTGGCGTCTCATCTCTTTCTGCTGGACCAGTCTCTCCGTACATTTGGCACCTCCGATTTGGTCATCTTCCGCTCCAGAAAATGCGTCATCTTCTGCCCTAGATCTCTCCTAGTTCGTCCTTCCGATGCGAAGCGTGTCAGTTGGGAAAGCATCACAGGTCGAGCTTCCCAAGTCGTCCGAGTCGGAGCAGTAGCTCTCCTTTTGAGTTGTTACATATTGATATTTGGGGTCCGAGTCGTGTTCCCGATCATCAGGGGCACATGTTTTATCTTGTGGTAGTGGATGATTTCTCGCGTGTGTCATGGGTCTTTCTTTTGAAAAATAAATCTGAAGCAGGAGATGTGATCAAGAATTTTGCTTAATGAAGTGCACAATGTTTTTTCTACCTCTGTCAAATATGTTCGAACGGATAATGCCCTTGAATTTTGTACACGCTCACTTTCTCTATTCCTTTCGTCAAAGGGTATTATTCATCAAACTACTTGTGTGTATACCTCACAACAAAATGGTGTGGTGGAAAGAAAGCATTGCCATCTCTTGGATATTACTCGAACACTATTGATTCAGAGTTGTGCTCCTATTTCATTCTGGGGCGATGCTGTTCTTACTGCATGCTATCTGGTTAACCGAATGCCATCCTCAGTTCTTGGTGATAAGATACTTATCTCTCTTATTTTCCCAGACAAGGAATTATTTTCACTGACTCCACGTGTTTTTGGTACTGTGGCTTTCGTTCATCGTCTATCTCCCGGACTTGACAAACTCTCTCCTAGAGCAGTCAAGTGCGTCTTTGTTGGGTATTCCATGGCTCAGAAGGGCTACCGGTGTTATGATCCTGTGACTAAGCGGTACTTTGTGAGTGCTGATGTCACTTTCTTCGAGTCAATCATGTATTTTTCTCCTGCAGGTGACAGAATGGTACCATCCACTACCACTGATGATGTCTATGTTCCTCCACCACCTACATTGAGTACTCCTGAGTTGTCTCATGTGCCCGTCTCCACGCCAGCACCACCACCACCACACCTCCACCCCCACCCATTTCACGACCTATCGTATCACCGTTACCTAAATTCTATACACGTCGTTCAGGTCCTGCTCAGACTACACAGCAGCCAATCATCATGCCTCAGGTATGTTCAGATGGCATTACTACTGACGGGTCAGGTTTGGTACATGTGCAGGATCCTTCAGTACAGGCAGACACTAGCCCATCCAGTACGACAGATGATGATCTTGATGTTCTAATTGCCATTCGGAAGCAAAAGAGACAATGTGCCTCTTATCCATTTGCGTCACAGGTATCTTTTCACCGTCTCACTGGTGATTTTCAGAGGTTTGCCCATAGCCTTGTCTTCCGTGGATATACCACGGACATACCAGGACGCTTTAAAGAGTGATTGCTGGAGATTAGCAATGGAAGAGGAGATGAGGGCCTTACAGTCTCGTGGCACATGGTCTTTGGTCCCTGCACCCTCTGATGCTTCAGTTGTGAGCTGTAAATGGGTCTTCACAGTCAAATATCATGCAGATGGCACGTTGGATAGGTACGAAGCACGCTTGGTCACCCGTGGGTTTACACAAGCCTATGGTGTGGATTACATGGATACATTCTCTCCAGTGGTGAGACACTCTACTCTTCGTATTCTCTTATCCGTTGTTGTGGTCCGTGATTAGAGTATATCTCAACTAGATGTCAAGAATGTCTTTATGTACGGGGACTTACAGGAGGAAGTCTACATGCAGCAGCCACCTGGGTTCACTGCTGAGGGGGAGAAGCAGATGGTCTGTAGACTTCACAAGGCGATATACAGCCTCAAACAGAGTCCGAGAGCATGGTTCCAGAAGTTGTCCAACCTAATTGAGCAACAAGGATTCAAGAGGTCAAATGTCGATCACTCATTGTTTGTCCAGAAGTCATCGGCAGGTACGGTTGTCATTATGGTTTATGTGGATGATATTCTTGTTACAGGAGATGATGCTCAGGGCATAGAGAGGGCGAAGGCATTCCTAGGCCGTCAGTTTGTTACAAAGGATCTTGGGACCCTAATATATTTTCTGGGGTTGGAATTTGCAAGGAATGCACAGGGCTTGGTGATGACCCAACGGAAGTACATTACAGACTTCCTGACTGAGACTGGCATGGATGGATGCAAACCATCAAGTATTCCCATGGACTCTAGCGTGAAGTTGTATGATGGTGATACTGATGAAGTAGATAAGAGGAGATATAGAGAAATGGTGGGAAAATTCCTCTACATTACAATAACTCGCCCAGACATTCAATTTGCAGTTAGCAGGGTGAGTCAATTTTATGGAGCAACCAAGACAGGTTCACATGGATGCTATACACATGATACTGAGGTATCTGAAATCTTCTCCAGGGTCAGGGCTGCTATTCAGAAAGGGCACAGATTTATCCATCTCAGCATGTGCAGATGCAGATTATGCTGGATGTCCTAAGGATCGGAAATCAATCTCAGGGTTTGCAGTCTTTGTTGGAGGCTCTTTGGTTTCTTGGAAAAGCAAGAAACAAACTGTTGTGGCAAGGTCCAGTTGCCGAATCCGAATATAGGGCCATGGCTCAAGCCAACACAGAAATGATGTGGGTTCGTTCAGTACTAGAAGATCTACATGTAGCGGTGTCCCTACCTATGAAGATTCAGTGTGACAATCAGGCAGCATTGTTCATTGCCAATAATCCAACTTTCCATGAAAGGACCAAGCATATTGAAGTTGACTGTCATTATACTAGGGACCTGGTCCAGAGAGGATTGATATCTACTGCACATGTGAGCTCAGGAGATCAGACTGCAGATGTGTTCACCAAGCCACTGCTCAGAGGACCTTTTCAGAGATGTTCATCCAAGCTTGAGCATGATAGACATATATGCTCCACCTTGAGGGGGAGTGTAGAGATAGTTCGTAGCATTATTATCTCTTAATGTATCTTTTGTTATTTCATTATCTTTGATAGATCTCTCTGTAATTTACCCTTAAGGTATCTCCCTATATAAGAGAGCCTAGGGTTTTCTGAATAATTATCGAATTCTCTTTTTCCAACACTTTCAAGATACCTATGTCGCAAAAGTTTGGGATGATGGAGTATGTTGCCCCCATAATTTCTTCCTGACTTTCGGATCAGTGTATGCAGGACTTCCTAAATTTGATGAAGGTTGTGGGGGATTTGAATAGTCCCCCTTTGAAAGGGATGGTTGAACTTGGGCAAATGGGAGGTTCATGATTAAAAAAGGCTATAAATTCCTCATTTCGAATTTGGCATGGGATACTAGCATCAACATAGACATTGAAGGTTGATTTGGCACTTTACAGTTCGCCTTTTTATGAAGATCTTCATGTGGCAATTGAAGTAAGGCATGTTACCCACTCAGGTATTGCGTGCTAGGTAGTCACCTCTTGAGGATACCTCTTGCCCAAGATGTGGGCACAACCAAGAAGGGGCGACTCATTTGTTCTTCCGTTGCCCACTCTCCATGGAGCTTTGGACCACTATTGTAATTTCCTTGGTTGTGCGGTGTGAATGTGGAGAAGTTTTGGAGCTCTATCTAAGCTTGCACATATACACAGAACCAAGGTTTGAAAAAAACGAAAGGTGGAACAAGACGTTTTTCCTGAAGGCGAGGTGTAGCCTCGAGGCGGTCAAGGTGTAAGCCTCAGTTTTTATAAGAAAATAATTACAAAAAGAACAATACATATATTTATTGATGAAATAATCTCATCTGGCATACACATAATATATAACATTGTAATAGATAATGAAATTATGAAGATAAGAACATGAGAAAATGATATGTCAATTCTATATTCTATGAACCTTTTTACTAAATTTTTACCCAATAAAAAAAGGAATTAGTGACCACTAAATATTTATCAAAAAAGGAGTCATTGGCTATAGTTTTCATTAAAGATATCCGAGATGTTGATATGAAATCATATGATTTGAATGATAACCGTATATTATGCTGAACCCAGTTGAGGAACGGTTTGATGTCCCCCTGTTTCATTATACCCTACCAGTACAGGGGTCTTTTTTTTAAGTCCAAAAAAGAGGGGGAGACACTCGATGGTGCTCGCCCCATGGTTTTCAATCAAAAGACAAAACAAAAACAAAGTAGGGGGGAGGGGGAGAAACAAACGCACGCCGATCTCACAGGTCCATTACAACACCCAATCCTCGACCAAGCGCTTGGCAAACATCCCAACGTTCTCCTTATAGAATCTTTGTCCCGAAAACAGCAAGTCATTCCTTCCACGCCAAACTGCCCAAAGGATGGTCAGCGGATAGAGCAGCTCCCTCCTCGGCCTCTCCTTATTCGCAAGGAGCGTGTTCCAGAAAGACTGAAGATCGTCCGTGCAGCACCACGCCAGACCAGCCTCAAGCCAGACCATGGAGCACGAAAAGAAGAGGTGCTCCACGGATTCAATCGCCTCATTGCACACCAAGCAGGTATTGGAAACGCCGCCCAGAAGCCGGGCACACCGATCCCTCGTCATCAGCCTCTGCCTCCTGAGCAGCCAAAGGAAGAACCCAATTCTCTCCGGAAGTCTGAGATCCCAAATAAAAGTGCAATCCCTGATAATTAACGCCGAAAGCGACGGCCTGGCGATGGCCCCAAAAGCCTTCCTGACCGAGAACGGACCCTCCCGCCAACACCAGTGATCCCTCCCCCCAAGAGGGCGCCCAACCTCCCTCATAGCATCCAGCAGGGCCAAGAACTCCTCAAATCTCTGGTCGGAGAAGTTTGCCGCAAAAGTGGGACACCAATTCACGTCCACCCAGCAAGTCGCAACCGAGCACTACTTATCCTCCACCAGTGCAAATAAGAGAGGGAAGCGCGAACAAAGCCCTCCCCCCCCCCCCCCCCCGTCCAATCGTCCGCCCAAAAAGAGAACGAATCCCCCGTACCAAGGATCGACCTATATAGGGCAATGTTCCGCAAGAAAATCTTGACGACACCCCTCCAAAAAGGGGTGGCGGAATTAAGCTGGCCGAGCTGAGAAGACGGATCCCCCCTCACATCATAGATCCGCCGTACCACATCGCAGCAGAGATCCTCCCCCGGCCCCCACACCCTGCTCGCCCATTTAAGTAATAACGCATCATTCATCTGCACCAGCGACTTCACCTCCAGATCACCCTGGTCCTTCCCGTGCGTAATCTCCTCCCACCCAACAAGGTGGACCCCTCTGTTCCCACCCCTAGGCTTCCCCCAAAGAAAGGCACGCATCCGCTTCTCCAGCCGAGCTCGGATCCCTTTAGGCATCTGCCGATTGGAAAGGAAGTATATAGGAATGGGCGAGAGGACCGCTTTCAACAGGACTAGCCAGCCCCCTCTCGAAAGGACAGCGGCCTTCCAACCAGCTAACTTTGCCTCCACCTTCTCCACTACCCTTAACCAATCCCTCATCCTCGCTCTGCCCAGGGCCAAGGGCATACCCAGATAGTTCAACGACAAGTTAGTACGCCTTGAACCTAACTCCACCGCACATCCGACAGCCTCCTGCTCTGCACGGCCGAAAGAAACGAACACGGACTTACTATCATTCTTAGTCATCCCAGACATCTCGCCAAAAACCTCCAGAGCCATGGCCATACCCCTAGCCTCCTCCATACCCCCTTCAATGAAGAAAAGTGTATCGTCGACGTACTGGAGGAGCGGGACCATCACACCCTCCCTCGAGTACCATTTAGAGAGTCCACAGTTGACCACATGTGTCGCAATATCAGACAGCACATCCGCCTCAAGGATGAAAAGCATAGGCACCAGCGGGCACCCCTGACGCACCCCCTGTGCGACTGAACCAAACCTCCCTCCGGCCGACCATTCACCATGACCGAAAAAGAGATCGTGGTGACACAACGTCTCATCCAAGAGATCCACTTCTCCGGAAATCCCTTCCTCCTAAGCACCGACCAGAGAAATCTCCAATCCAGGCTATCGTAAGCCTTCGCAAAGTCCACCTTCCAAAGGATCCCGCTCTTTTCCCCCCCTCTGCCAATCGGCGATGATCTCAGATGCCAGAGTTATGCAATCCGAGATCTGCCTCCCAGGGATGAAGGCCGACTGCATCGAGGAGACAACGCTCCCAAGAATGTCGTTCAGTCTGGTAGCGAGGACCTTCGCAGTTATCAGATATAGGGCATTGAAGATTGCAATAGGGCGAAAATCATCGATGGAGATCGGCGTCGAAGACTTGGGCAACAAGATGATAAGCGCACGATTGACCCTATCGAAACTCGTGTTCCCCTGACAGAACTCCGAGACCACCTCCCAGACCTCGTGGCCCACCATGTCCCAAAAATCTTTGTAGAACGACACCAGAAAACCATCCGGGCTAGGCGCAGCGTCAGCATTCAGGTTCCAAACAACATCTTTAAGCTCCTCCAAGGTCACATCACGAGTGAGAGCGAAAGAAGACGAGCCCTCCACAACACGAGTACCCCGGCCCAACCACCTCCACCTCCTCGGAATAGTTCTAGCCGAGAAGTTCTTGAAATGAGCCGCAATAGCTCTCCCCATCTCCATGTTCCCCTCGACGAGAACCCCATCAACGGAGATGGAGTGCAGCGCGTTGGACCTGCGCCTCCCACTAGCAATACGATGGAAGAAGGAAGTATTCGCGTCCCCCTCCCGAAGCCAGGTACTTCTCGACCTCTGTCTCCATTCCATGAAACGTTTCTTATCCTCTAAAGAAACCTTCGCCTGAGCAGCAGCGCGATACTCCAGCTCAACAACCGTGAGATCCCTGAGATCTTCGAGCGCATCAAAGTGATGAATGACTTCCTCTGTGTCCACCCTAGCAGCGCATCTGGCTGCCCTCGACTCTCTTTTGAAAGCTGCTAACCGCATCCGCAACGAAGATAATTTCTGGACAAAGCGAGAAGCCGCGGACCCCGAGACCACTGTCTCCGTCCAGTGGCTAGCCACCAGCTCCCTAAAGTTATCTTCCAACAACCAGCACTTCTCGTACCTAAAAAGCCCCCTCTACACTGGGGCATCCCCAGAGCGCCACATAATCGGATTGTGGTCCGAGCAAGACCGCGGCTTGGCCTCCACCGAGGCTAAGGAGAAGGCCTCCAGAAGCTCATTTGAGGCGAAAAAACGATCAATGCGCGAACGGGAGTTAGAACTCCTCCAGGTATACGCGATGTCCTCCGCATCCATCACCTCAAGGCCCAACAAGTCAATGGTGTCCGCAAAATCAAGCGAGCCCACGTCCTGCCCTCCCCTGCTCCCGGGCCTGTCCGAAGAGAGAAGAGTAACGTTGAAATCTCCCCCAACCAACTAGGGGACTCCTCCGTAAGATCTACCAGCCTCCAGAAGGTCCTCCCAAAGCTCCCCCCGCAGGGCACCATCGCACGAGCCATAACACAAGAAACAACGACCTGAACGGAAGAGGCTGTGCAAACCAGGAGCACCGTCAGGACGTGCCTCCCACGAGACATCGAGACGAAGGACAAGGACGATGAGCGCCAAGCCACCAGTAGCCCACCCAAGGACCCCGCCACATCCAACGATCTGAATTGGTCAATGCCCCCGCACCAAAGGACCTCCAAACGTCGTCCGACATAGAGTGCATCTTCGTTTCTTGCGGCATAATGATGTCACACCCTCACTCTACGAACCTTGAACCGACAGTCCTCCGCTTGTCCTGATCCCCGAGGCCACGAACATTCCAAGAGAGGATTTTCATTTGGAACCAAAGAAACTCCCTTCGATTTGGGTCACACCCGCGGCCTCTGCCACACAAGCTTCAAAGGTGGGCAAGGTTGTGCCTCCGACCTCGAAACCCTAGATCTGTTTCTTCTCCTGTACCTCTTCCCACTTCTCCTGTCGCTCGGCCCCGCGCCGGAGACATAACCAGAGACATCAGTCCGATTGCTTGGCCCGTTTACGCGGATCCGCTCACGGATCCATTTGCGATGTCTGTTTCGGTGGCGGATCAAAGGGGCCTCTCGGATGCGGGTGTCGGATGGGTGACATCAGATCCTGCGAGGCTCTTGCCGACCGTGGCCTCCTCGACCTCGTCGAGGTGGTTTATTCCTTCATGGACCAGTGCAGGGGTCTTACTGCTCGGTCAGCAAGCCTGGGGGGTTAGGGGGCTCCATGTTGGACCCCCTTGCGAGGGTTGCAGGGGACAGCGCCAAGGTTTGAAAAAACGAAAGGCGGAACAAGGCGTTTTCCCTGTTAGCAAGGCTAGGTGCAGCCTCGAGGCAGTCGAGGCGTAAACCTCAGTTTGTATAGGAAAATAATTACAAAATGTATAATAAATATATTTATTGGTAAAAAAATATAATCTAACAAACATATAATATATGGGTAAAATGTGTATGCCCCCTAGGGGGAGCTAACTTAGCTCCCCCCACCCCTTTTTCCCAAAATATTTTTATTTTTTTTGAAATCTAAAATCGTGTAAATTCATTATTAAATCTCTATATTATGTTATTCAAATTTCATACGAAACCGAGACTCCTACGACCTCCATCCAAACGGGGTCGATTTAAAAAATCATGTTACCGTTAAAAAAATGATTGTCTGGATGGAGGCCGTAGGAGTCTCTGTTTCACACGAAATTTTTATGACATAATATAGGGATATAGTGATGAATATTCACGGAAAAAAATTCAAAAAAAAATAAAAAATTGAAGAAAATGGGGCGGGGGGAGCTAAGTTAGCTCCCCCTAGGGGGCAGCCTCATTTTCCTCATAATATATAACAATGTAATATATGATGATATTATAAAGATAAGAATATGAGGAAAGGATATGTCAATGTCATCAACATTTTTACTAAATTTCTACCCAGTCAAAAGGAAATAATTGACTATAACTATCATTAAAATATTTTTCAAAAAAGGATTGACTATAGTTGTCATTAAAGATATTCAAGTTGTTGATATGAATCATATGATTTGAGCTTCAAAAAAAATGAATCATATGATTTGAATCCTAATCGTATGTTCTGCTGAACCTAGATGAAGAATGGTCTGATGTCCTCCTGTGCAACCATACCCTACCAGTACAGGGGTTTTGTTGCCCTGTTTCGCATTGAGCGCCTTTGCGCCTCGAGGCGCTTTTTTTCAAACCTTGGGCATCACCCCCGTCTCATTTTTTTATATGAGTATCCAAATTCACATGTAGTTTCTTATATGTTTAAGGGTGCAACCATACCCTACCAGTACAGGGGTTTTGTTGCCCTGTTTCGCATTGAGCGCCTTTGCGCCTCGAGGCGCGTTTTTTCAAACCATGGGCAGCACCCCTGTCTCAATTTTTTTATATGGGTATCCATATTCACATGTAGTTTCTTATATGTTTAAGGGTGTAATAGTAAGAGTTCACTGAAATAATTGGACATGTTACTGGAAAATACAAATATGAAAGAGGTCTAAATTAAGCACTCATCTTGCATAAATATATACTCAACAAATAGTCCTTTATAAACATATGAAAATATGAATAGGAGTAATTATTTTCTTTAAAAAAATACATAAAAAAATCCATAACGCCTCACCTAACGCCTTGCCCCATCTCACCGCCTCGACTGCCTCAGGCATCTGAGGCGCACGCCTCTGCAGGGGGGCCGAGGTGGTCGCTTCAAGGCGTTTTCTCACCGCCCCATTTCGCCTCGAGCGCCTTTGCGCCTCAAGGCACGTTTTTTCAAACCATGCACGGAACAACTTTTAGAGGCCTTTTGTTGTTGTTTGGGTGATTTGGCTTTGTACACTTCAGGGCATTGTGTGAGGCTTGGTCCATGTAAGCCTACAAGTTTTTATTTAATCAATATGGGTGTGACTTACCTCGAGATCACACCCTCTTTCCCATAAAAAAAAGCTGGGTTGAGGTACCCAGCATTAGTATATAGTATAGATATGCTAAAAAAACTTGCTTCCACTGCTTCAATGCCAAAAGCACTTCAAATCCCAAACTCCTAAAACCGACTTTTTATGCACTTGGGTTGTCTACCTATGACATTTGTCTTCAAGTGTGCTTCTATACCACTATGTCCGTATGCTCCTATCCCACTCTGTTCGAATCGAATTTCACAAGCATGACAAGCATCTGAACGTCCAACCATATTGGTTCCAGTGAAAACCATTGGTAAATTGTCATTGCATTCGGCCGAACCTAAACCTGTGTGAAATACGCTGGCTCATACACTGATAACAGATATATGAATTCGTGAGGAGAGATGAGCCATGGTGGGCCCCTTCGTACCAAAATCCCATGAGCAAAATGAAATCGGATCCACGCCCTTAATCATCCCATACCCCAAAATTTTTTGACATATACGTGCTATAAAGAATTATATTTCTGCATAAGGTCACCGATTGTTGAAAATCATCTCTGCTCATTATACAAAGACAATTTGGTATATAAATTAGTTTTTTATTGACCATATTGTCTGAAAGGTGATGGATGCCAGCAGACTGTTAACGATTAAAGCTGTCATAGTAAATTTTAATTGGAAAATTCTAGATACAATATGCCGTGTGATAATGATCTAATCAAATATATTCTTCTTGCAGATTTATGAGGAAGAACCTGTTCTGAAGGCCTTCGAATTGATGTGGAGACAAGGTGTTGGTGGACTCCCTGTTGTTGACAAAAGTGGCAAAAAGGCCATAGGCAATATAAGCATCAGAGATGTGCAATTCCTTCTGCTTGCCCCTGAACTTTACAAGGATTATAGGTTAGAATAGATTGTCATGATTTAATCTCTTACCATCAGTAAAAAGCTGAATAAAATTGCGTAGGAAACTATGCCAGCTTGCAGAAGTTGCATTAATCCGGAATTTCTTGAGTATTATTCTTTTCTGTTGTAGAATTTGCAATATCCTCCCCTTCTTTTTGCATCTTGAGATTAATTAGACACATTGTGTTCCTCGTAACTGAAGCACACTTATCATATCATACTTTTTAAGTTTACCCAGAGACCTAGCTTTAAAGTTCCTCGGCTTAACAAGATTGAAGGGCTTAATGGACCCACCATGCTAAAATATTGTAAACAGAGAGCAGTCAACATGACAATGCTATTTGTTATATTATTGTTTTTTATCTTTCACTTTTTTATGATAAAACTGAAAAATAAAGGAAAACTGCAACCAACACGAGATCAAAACATCGATTTATGTAGTTCGAGATGGTTAGGATGATTGTTCTACTCCATAGGAGAAGTGACCTAATATACCATGTTTTCCATTATTGATGCTCTTACTGAAAATTGAATTTAAGGCTCTGTTTACCGGTTTTACTCAAATCAACTCTCACAACAGATGATGCAAGACTAAACCTATGATCACATATTACAATAGATGGATCTTTTCAACAAGATACGATTCTGTTGACTTAATCCTTCACTTTAATCCTTCCTCTCAAGTTAGAGTATTGAAACTCAACTTGAATAAACTAAATACTCACTCAACTGGATACATAACAATGCATACCACCCCAACTCATTGTGAACTTCTCTAGTTGATGACACCCGCAATGATACATCTTTGTTCATGCTGGTGAATTTGAGAACTGAATCTGAAATATCATTTGTTGCAACTAGGTAAAAATTCCACTTTTGTGCACTGCATTAGTAGGAGTCACTAGCACCGCAAAGAACCTTTCTAACCAACATGTATTTTCAGGAGATGACTCAGCATTTCTTAATGGTCAGAAGTAAAGTGAAAACCTATACGTAGTATTAGAGTATGTAATACATGGGTAATTGGATCTCCTCAGGGCCAATTACGCTACTCTAATGTTTAGTCTCACATTGTCTATAAGTGGAAGTCTGGTTCGTATTTATTCTATATAATAAGCCCAACACCCCTTGTATTCATTAAGAGATTTACAACAGAATATCCGACTCTAGAGGCTTTCTCCTGTGGTTTTATCCTGCTCCTTATGGAGTAGGATTCCACAAACCATGATGTTCTTGGGCATTCTTATCCTTTCTTTTATATTCTTGTTCTGATTATGCTTCCATGCTTTTTGTTCCAACATGGTATCGGAGAGGTTTTTTGTGTGGTTTTATTTTTCAAGTTTTATTTGGTTATTTTAGATGATAGTTGATTATACTTCCACATTATTTGTTCCAACATGGTATCGGAGAGAGGTTTGTTTTTGTGGTTTGATTTTTCAAGTTTTAGTTTGGTTATTTTGGATGATAGTTCTACGTTCTTTCTCAACTTCTAAAGATTATGTGGATGTGCTCCAGAAAGTAATTACGGTTCTTGATGGAACCCTAATTTTGTGCAGCCAATGCCATCAACTTCCAGTTCATGCCCTTGGCAGCATAGGAAGCGTTGGTAGCCCTCGATCAGGCGCAGTAACATGCTGCAGACAAGCTTGCAAAAATCGGCTGACTAGTCGGTCCGACTAGTCGAGTCGGGGGGGGGGGGGGGGGGGGTAGCCGACCCGACTAGGCCTAGTCAGCCATTAATCGGTCAACCCGACTAGTCGGGCCGACTTTTACAACAAGCTTTTATACTTTTTTTGGTTTTTGCTTTTTTAAAGCAAACTTATTCTAAATATGCTTAATGTTATATTTAACGTCATTTACTTCTTTTTTTGTTTCATTATGCAAGTATAGAAAATATAGAAATCTATGTTAATGCATAAGCAAACTTATTCTAATATGCAATAATGTTTTATTTAAAGTCAATTACTTCTTTTATTTCATTATGAAAGTATAGAAAATGTACAAATCTATGTATAAAAATGATTTATATATTTAAAATAATTAAAAAATTCAAAATCGACTAATGACCGACTAAATCCGATTAGTCGCCCAACTGCCGATTAATCCTTAGTCGGTGACCCCGCCGACCGAATACCGACTACCGCTTTCTGCAAACTTGGATGCAGATCCTCTCACACGCGAGTCGAAGAAGAAAAAAAGGCCCGATACATGCAGTGTGAGCCTTAGCACGATTGATTTTCCCCTCGACGCACAACCTCAGCCAGTGTTGCAGAAATTGGTATTCAGTCGGAGGGGTCACTAAATAGAGAATAATCGATATTCGGACGACTATTCGGAATTATTTGGTTTTTGTATTTTTAAATTTTTTTATTATAAAAATGATATTTAATACATATAGTCTTATATATTTATGCATATATTGTCATCAATCAACAAGAATCTAACATAAAAAGTATCCATTAACAACAAAGATTTGACATTTTTGGTAATATCATGACAAATAGTCACTCTTGAGAATTTAAAAAAAATAAAAAAATCCAGCATTAACTACCAGTCGACCAGTCGGCCGGATAATCGAATCGACTATTCGATTAGGCCGACTAGAGGTTATTCAGTTGGGACCCCGCTGAGCCTCATAGCAAGGCCTCAAATGTCGGATTTCGGTTTCGTTTCGGTAAGCCCAGAAAAGGAATTTCGGTGGAATTTCGGTGAAATGGCCGGAAATTGGGAAAACGACTTGAAAACTCATTTTTTCAAAATTTAAGATTTGTAATGTTGTTTAATCAATAAAAGAGGCATAAATACAAGTTTTTTTGCTTATAATAAGATGTTATAATGTTCAGTACCTTAAAATAATGATTTCGGGCATCATATCAATGACCGTCCAGAGTGAAATTTCATATTTCAGTACACGGTTAAATTTTGGCATTCAATTTTTCTATCAATACTCAAAAGAATAATAATACTTTTATTTAAAAATAAAACAAGACACACACACAAACACGAATATTTTAACATGTATGCCAAAATAAATGCATAGTAGAGCTTGTGATCGTAAAATGTATGTTATACGAGACTTGGAATTTGGAAACTTGGCTCTCCAAGACTTAAGTTAGGTTATGAATTGTGACTTGTGAAGTTGTGAGATGGAATGAGAACATATACATTATATTTATTGGGTTTAAATAGGACCCTTAATGGCCTTATTTATTACAATGGTGGTTGGAATAGTGGCTTATATTGCAATGGTGGTTGAAATAGTGACCTATAAATTTCATTTAGTGACCAAATAGTACCTATGAATATCAATAAGTGGCCTAGGCATGACATATGGTGACCTAGAACAATTTCAGTCGAAATGAACCGAAATTCCACCGAAATCCAAGAAATCTGTGAACAATTTCCACCGAAATGGACCGAAATGGACCGAAATGACAGAAATTCGGCCGAAATTTCGGCCGAAAATCCTGGAAACAGATATTATACATGGTTTCGATGTCGGTATCGCCACGAAACCGAATTTCGACCGAATTTCGGTCGAAATTCGCTGAAATTTAAGGCCATGCCTCATAGTCGGACCGAATAGTTGACCTAGTCAGCCGACTATTGCAACACTGACCTCAACATCTTGTCCATGCGCTCGAATCTCTCTTGGTGGCAACCCCTCTCTAGTTAGTACCGCTGCCTTTCTCGTGCCAGGGCACCTCAACAATCTTTAGGCAATGCAACCCCTCTTCCAGTCCTGTACGCGCAGATCCTTGGTTGTGTCGTTCGATGGGTTCTCCCATCCAAATCCTATCTAGGTGATGGTGATTTTAAAGCGGCACAAACCTTCTCCTTTCAGGAACCCACCCCCTAGTCAACGAAAGAAAATGAAGATGGGGAGGATGGCTCTCGATCTCCACGTGGTGTTGGATTCCCTTTTCTTTGAGCACTCCCTACACTCGACTCTTCCAAGCGGCGATGACATCCAGATGTCACGAAGGATGCTTCCCCCATCGGGAGCCCTAATTCTTCAACAGCAATAGGGTTCGATGCCCTTTTTGAAGAGGCTAAGTTTTTGCCCCTTTATATATGAAGAGGCCACATATTTTTATCCATGAAGCCCAGAGGGTTAAAAGTCCATTATATGTGGAGAGGCCTACTATGGCTATTTAAAAAAATTGAAAGGGGGGTCCAAACAACAAAAAAGGGGAAAAGGAACATGCCTATTTTTTAAAAAAAGAGAAATGTGCCTGATTGAGCCATGACCAAAAAAAGGGGGAGGAAAGCCGGAAAAAATGATGGCTTATAAAAAAGAAAATGCAGAAAAAAAGTATGACTTGTGAAAAAAGAGACGGCTTGTTAAAAAGGAGGAAAAGTTGAAGGAAAAAACACGTTTTATGTTTCTCCCAACTTGATTATATATGTCCATATTCTAACAAGTATGGTGGTTATAATGTAGTGTGCCTACATCCAAAAAACCAGGGTTCAAATCCCTCCTTGTGGGGGTTGTATTAGGTAACCGACAAGTAGCGTAAAAAATAGTTAGATCTTTCAACATGGATTTGAGCAAGAATCCATGTAGCCTACCCTACTTAAAGTGGGAGGAATTCTTTACCATTTTTAAAAAAAATTGTCAAGTATGGGAGAAAGGGGAAGTGAGAGCAGGGCATATTCTTCTAGTTGAGATGTATCTACAGGATTATATCGCACACATCATCTTCTACTCATGGCTCCTCACTAAGCGATCTCATCTCCAGGATCCTCATAAGATAGGGGAGAAGCCATTCTTTGGGTTCACCTATAGGAGAGGTCCAACTCTCGAGATCTACATATGAGAGACGACCGCTATATTTCTGGTAATCGACATCAATATAAACTACCCCATATGGAGTTTTAATATTTGGGATCATCTCAGACCTGTAGTCCCATTCACAACATGGAGTCCGACACTCCAAACTAATATTGCATACGAGTCATCTTCTTGAGCATCGACTACTTCCGCACATGTCTCCTCCTAGGCAACTACTCTCTGCACTGGGCTTCTACTAGAATGACTTTATTCCAGGTGCATTCTTATCGTCATAGTGACTCTACTCTATGCATGTCATGGTCGTTGCAACCCCATTCTCATGTGGACCTTCTCGCATCAATGATTACTCCGAGCGAGTCTCCTCCCGTCTCTCTTAGATGTATCGAGTGAAGATATATTGTGTATATTTTCTTTTGTTACAAGTTGTAGCTTTCTTAGCTCCAGCTTGAGGGAGGTGTTAGAATATTTAATTGATGGTCTATTGGATCTCTCCAGGATCCCATTACCATGCTCTCATGTTTAGTTCTGTGTCATCTATAAATGGGACTTTGGTCTGTCTATGGGATTATATAAGAATCCCCACACCCCCTATATTCATTGAGAGATTCACAGTAGAATATCTGGCCCAGTAAGGTTCCACGTAAATCATGGTGTTCTTGAGCATTCTTTTTATTTGTTTTATGTTCTTGTTTTGATTACGCTTCCGCACGTATATTTTGAAAAAAAATGTCTTATAGGGATCTTGAAACATGTTTTCTTTCATAAGAATGAAAGAATCTTAGGGAAGGTCTAGTACTAGCAGCCATAGAAAAGGGGGATTGATAATGGATATAGGTCTCATTTGTTCCACTAGGATGGATTATACTTTTTCTAGAGAACTCCAACAGAAGGTAGAGTATAAAACTCTACTCGTATAAGCTTTATTTCTCATATACTTGTCAGGAATTAATTAAGTTGTGGAAGAAACATATATGATGCATCTCTTCTTTATATGTACATATATATTCCTTAACCTTATTTTCTCTTTCATTTTCACCCCGTTCTTTTTTTACTAACAGTCTAAAAAACAGAAAAAGGGCAGTCTAATGCCTAGGAGGAGGAACATTGCCTCTCCTGCCCCCGCAGTCAGTTGCGAAGTCTACAATTTGAAGAACTCATCGTTGTAGTCTGCTTGTATCGCCTCCTAATGCCAATAAACAAATAATGGACAATTAGAAAGTCTATAGAAGGGCTACAACTAGAAAGTATTGAAAATAGAAAATACATGAATAATAATAATAATACCATCAACACCCCCTCTTCAGTTGGAGCATATTTATCGATCATGTCCAACTTGGAAGTCAACAATGAGATATGCTTTTTTGGAAGCACTTTTATGAATATATTTGCAAGCTAGTGTTATGTAGAATTGTGAGGTGTTGTAACATTCCCTTCTCATACTGCATGTCATATGAAACATCAGTCCACCTCAATATGCTTGGTCCACCCCTAAAAATCGGGTTAATAACAATATAGATACTGAACTTATCGCAACAGAGAGGGACCAAGGACCTTGGTAGGCAACTCAAGCTCTTATGGAAAAGAGATGAGTGAAGCAATCTTACGTATGGCTTGAACCATGGCTCTGTATTTTGTTTTGCACTTGATCTGAAGACTGCAATCTATTTCTTACTGTTACAGAAACTAATAGGTAGATAATTGGATCTCACCAAGATCCAATTACCCCCATCATGTTCAGTTTTACATGGATGAGCGGTGGGACTTCGGACTGTCTGTGGGGCTATATAAGGAGCCCCTCACCCCCCCCCCCCCGTACTCATTGAGAATTCTAATAGAATATCCAGCCCCTTTGAGGGCTTCACCTGTGGTTTCATCCCGCTCCTTAGGGAGTAGGATTCCACGTTAAATCTTTGGTTTTTCATGTGTTATATTTCTTGTTCTTCGTTCTTGTTCTGATCATGCTTCCACATTTATATTTTTCAACATTGTATAAGAGATGTAGATTATGTGGGTTCGATTGTGAGTTTATTTTGTGTAAATTTATTTATATTCATGTTTGTGATTGTTTCCAAGTTTTAGAGATCTTGTATTCAAGTTTCGTACAAAGTTTAGGGTTTCACGGAACCCTATTCTAAATGTAGTATTTAGGGCTTCTCTTTTACATCTCCAGCCATATCTTCTTCAGTTTTGTCACAGCCCCAATCTTTGTTCGCAGAAACTCGACAGGGGACACTCCAGGTAGAAGAAGCTTCATCCAAGGGGCACCAGCCTGGGGTAGCCACCCACCCTTTTGCGCAGCCCTAGCCTTCCAATCGTATCTCTAGTCCTCTCAAGCAGGCCACATACTCATTGGAGGCGATATCACTCCACATCATGCAACCACATATGGTGGCGCGTCATCTCTTGCCGCTAGTTCGGTGGAATCAATCAGCCCTCATGCTTCTCCACTCCGATGGAACCTTAAACTCATGCTACAGGATCGCAACTCAGCCACGCTCTGCCAGGCGATCTGCCTCGGCCCATCAACCGTCGCTAGTGATACTCCTAATGACCTCCCGCAGCGGCGAATCCCATCTCTGGTCCCCTCCAAGCGGAGGAACCACCTGTTCTGAGTGGTGCTGCCTCCCACTCCATCGGCAGACGAGGAGCCTTTCCTCCTCAGTGCACGTGCTTCGCCTCTAGCGGCACCTTCTGATTCTCCCACCACGCGAGGCCACCTCCAAAAACAACACCTTCTAGTCGCAGCGACAGGCGACGGTGCTCCAGCGGCAGGAGTTCCACTCAGTTCTCTCGCGCTCCAACGGTGCCTTCCCTATTCGATCAAAGGCCCCAGGCGGCTCCTCTCTGCTTCCATCGATTCTCCAGCCGCACAGGCAACAGCCCTATCGGGGGGCAGCGACTACTTGGTGTGTGGGTTACCCGATGGGAACCCTAAAGGTGGTGAATACCCCTGCTCATAGTAGAGATGCAGTTTCATAAAAAAAAGTGTGTTTGAAAAAAAAAAGGGCCAGTAAAAAGAGAAAGAAAAGAAAGAGAGAGGGGAAGAGAGGTCTGTTATGTTTTGTGATGCCCAAATTGGTTGAGGCTTCTTTGGGCCCAAATGGGCAACATTTATTTGTTAAAAAAAAGATGAAAAGCCAAAAAAATTAACAACCTGGAAAAAGGCTACGTACAAAAAAAGGCGTACGAAAAAAAATTGAATCGTGCAAAAAATGAAGCGTAAAAAAATGAAAATGAAAATGAATAAAAAAAGTTGCATGTTTCTCCCCTTGATGCTATCTGCTTTTTATTCTATCAAGTATGGGAGAAAGGGGGAGTCAGAAATGACATGTTCTTCAGGACTTCTGTGCAAACACAACTGACATACCGACACTACAGATTTCTTTGATCATCTATCTTCATCGAGCATCGACTACTCCATCAGGGTGCATACTTTTGCGAGCCGACTACTACTCTGTTCTGGACTTCTTCTACAACAATTCTTCTCCAGGCATGACAGAGATATGTTCCGGTGACCTCATATTGCAACGGCTCTACAGGCATGTCATAGATACATTTTGGTGATCGAAAGCTGCAGACACGTCCTTGTGCGAGGTCTTCTATCAGCAGCGGATATGAGTTCTTGTGATGTACCGTGAAGATGTGATGTATATTTTCTTTTTGTTGCAAGCTGCAGCTTTCTCAGCTCCAGCTTGAGGGGGAATGTTAGAGAATGTAATAGGTAGGTAATTGGATCTCGCCAAGATCCAATTACCCCCATCATGTGTAGTCCCACATGGATGAACGGTGGGATTTCGATCTGTCTGAGGTGCTATATAAGGAGCCCATCACCCCCTGTACTCCTTGAGAATTCTAATAGAATATCCATCCCCTTTGAAGGCTTCTCCCTTGGTTTCATCCCCTCCTTAGGGAGTAAGTTCCACGTTAAATCTCTTGTTTTTCATATTTTATATTTCTTGTTCTTCATTCTTGTTCTAATAATGCTTTCATATTTGTATTTTCAACACTTACCATGCCATGTGACAAAGTTTCACAACAAGAAAGCCTTTTCCACATTAAGTAGGGTCAATTACATGGATTTTTTGCCTCCATTCTGATCTATCTTGGGCCAATCTCGAGCTTAGGTCCAAAAAAACTCAGATCCCTTCGTATAGTCCCATTCCAACACTTCTTTGACCTTCCTCATCCTCTCTTAGATGGTTCAACATCCCAAAACTCGCATCTCCTAACTGGTGCATCAGTTGACCTCCTTTGCACATGGCCAAACCTTCTTAAGCGGTTTTGTTGCATATTATCCTCAATCAGAGCTAAATCAACTTTCCTTCTGATTGCATCATTCCTAATCCGATCTTTACGTATGTGTCCACACATCTACCTTAGCATTTTCATTTCTTCTACTGTCATTCTTTGCACATGCCTATAGTTCACATGCCAACATTCAGATCCATAAAGCATAGCATGTCTCACGGCTGCTTTGTAAAATTTTCCTTTGATTTTCAAAGGAATTTTCTTATCACAAATAACATTAGAGGTTTGTCTCCACTTTAGCCAGCCTGCATTTATTCTATTAGTAACATCTCTGCCAATTTCTCCATTATGTTGCAAAATAGATCTCAAGTATCTAAAAGAATCCTTTTGTGTTAACAACAATGGATATATTTATGTGAATGGACCCCCATCCTAACCATTGAAGAAAAGGCCTCAAAATAGTCTACAGCATACATTTGAGTGAACCCCTTTACCATTAGTCTAGTCTTTAGTCTATCAATGGATCCATCAAGAGAATGCTTGGTTGTAAAGATTCGTCCGCAGACAATCGAGGTGATGCATGATGAACATGGCACGAAATCCCACATGACTCTAAAAGTAAGAGCACTTATTTCTTCATCCATGGCATATGTCCAACCATGGTCTTAAAGAGCGGTATGATGGTAACGAGGAATGGCATTTTCCGTAAAAGCATTTGTAAAATTCATGTCACATATGGATAAACAATCAACAATGTTCAGGAAATCAGTTGCCTGCATATGCCCATGCAGCCTTAAGACCACCGATTTCCCGAATTGATCCATTATGCGCTCCTTCGCGTATGAAATCCACATATACATGTATATGCCTCGATTATGCGTCCAATTTCCTGATGTTGCTTGCATGCCCTGCTCCGCCTCATGTGGATCAACTTCTCGTTCGTGCTTATTTTAGGTTCCCAATCACTATTGGGCAATTGCCCCTGCTCCGCCTCATGTGGATCAACTTCTCGTTCGTGCTTATTTTAGGTTCCCAATCACTATTGGGCAATTGCTCTTGTGCTCGGCAATCCCATGAAATTATATCATTAATTTTTTTACGTATCTAAAGTAGTTCTTCAGCTTCTTGAATATATGCATTGAACTTAAATCATAAGCAAAGATTGAATTGTAAGCAGAAAATGAAATTGTTGTTGGATATGAATATAATCCCATTTATAATATTACTATCAATAGTTGTTAGATATATAATTGTGAGTATATGCATTAAAGTAAAGAAATAATTTTTATTATGGTTGTATTACTATAAATGGATATGTAATATCTGAGTTGAATTATAAACCAAACTAAAGGCCTAAAGATAAATGGTGGAGGTTGTTCCCTTAAACTCTAACCATTGCTAGCCCCTTGTCGAAGCATTTTCAGACAAATGATGGAAATTATCTAAGTTCATTGGATCAACGATCCAAAATCACCATAACTTAGAGGATCTCAAGTCATTTACATATGCGCACCTTCATGGGCATCCAAATCATTGAAAGCATTCAAACTTGTAGGGGCATATCTCAAGGAAACATCCTGGTAATGATGTCCTCTTCCCTCATTATTGGTTTCACGTAGTTTCTCAATCCTATGTGCTTGAACAACCTTAGAGTAATAAGGTTTCATGTGATAGGTTGTATATACATTTGAATGACTATTTCTATCTTTTTGCATGAATATTGGATGGTGTGAGAGAAATTATACATGGATAAACTCTATTATTTCTCACCCAATTTTTCATCCAACTGGTATAGGTGGTGTGGGACTTCTTATAAAGCCCCACAAGTAAGACCAAGTCTCACTTACAGATGATGTGGGACTAAACCTGTGGATGTGGTAATTGCATCCTGGAGGGATTCAGTTACCCCTCTATAGTTACCCCTCTATGATGCATACTCTAACTTATATTGTTCAAGATGCGAGCACATTGGCATTCAATTGATTATTGTGCTAAGTCAAGGTTTATTAATATTCCTCTAAGGATAATAAACGTTAAAGGAGCATTATTGAAAACTCGTGTGTCCGATAGTCACCAAACTTGATATCAATGTTACAACCAATCGTACTAGTTAATCCACAAAGAAGATTTTGCTATGGTTGCTAGAATAATACATTTCCTTCCCAAATACCTGAATGATTCTCCATAGAAAGGACCATATTATAAGAAAAATACACATTTGAATGTCAGCTTACATAGGAAGCTGATTATGGAGTTCCATTGAAGATGGACAGTCTGGTGATGGTTTTGAGCTACATGGGAGGTACCTAGGTCACTAGGCAAATACAAAAAATGGCAAAGTTGTCTCCCTTAGGGTCGGCTACATGGATTATTGTCAAATTCATGTTGAAAGATCTGATTTTTTTTACGTTTGTTGTCGATTGCCTAAGCAACCCTCCTTAAGGGGGATTTGAACCCTGATCTTTTGGCTGATAGTCACACTGCTCTACAACCAGACATTTAAAGTGGGCTTCCTAGGTCATTGGGCATAGCAAGAAAATATCAATTCTGATATCCCACACCATAGTAGAGTATCGAGCTATCCCTCGTTATATTTATGAAGCATCATGCTTTATCTTTCTTCTTATTGATTTCTTAGCGTCTAGACTATCGTTCATATCCTATATCCGATAATTGATTTGCTAACCATTTTGCACCCACACCATGTAATTATGTTTCAGGATAGGACATAACACATTTAGGTTTGACTGCACACATGCTCATAACATTCACAATGTTGTTACATAAGGGATGATTGCTACTCCATATATCTCCTCTGAGCTTCAATCGACATATTCTTACAAAAGGGTTCTCTTAAGAAGTATCGTGATTTTCTGTATCAAGTGGGCATGATTGATGTCTTTTGTGAATCGCAAAATAGAACACACATAAATGATCAAGTAAGAAAGCACAAAGAGACACGGATTTATAAGGTTCACTCATAATTGGACTACGCCTAGGGTGGAGCATTGGGCTGGGCCAGCCCAGACCCGACCCTGACCCGATCCGCAAAAGTTCGAGCCCGGCCCGAACCTGATGTACAAATGGATCAGGCATGGGCCCTCATATTTCGAAAATATCCCGCTCGAGCTGGGCCCGAACCCGAAGTACAAATGGGTTGGGCCCTTCATATTTTAAAATATCATATTAGAATCAAATTAGGGATATAGATTTATAGTCACAATACATTTAATATTTCCTTCGTCCATGGATAGTAATATTATATCATTATAATACATCAAATATTCATGTGTTATGGATGAATTATATCATAACAATAAATTGGAATCAAAGCGCAACTTCATGGAATAAAAAATGGGTGCGGGTAGAGCCCGGCCCGAACCCGAGCATGATCCTGTGGGCCTTGGGTCGGGCCCGGGTCCTCGATTTACTAAAATAATCGGGCCTCAACCCGGCCCAAGACTCACGGAAAATTGACGGGCTCGGGACGGGCTTTCCCAGGTTGGGCCGGGTAAAGCCCAATGCTCCACCCTAACTACGCCTTTGGATAATAGTGATCGGTTTTCACTATGTGGAGAAAGAAGCATACGGAGGATTCTAAGAGTCGTAATCCTAAGCAAGTTTATATACTAATGATAAAGATGGATCCCCCACTTTAGTGGGATCGAATACCCAAATAGAAAAGGAATTGATAATTAAAAAATTTATCGGAGGCCCTGCCCCCATACCCCCACGGGGAAAGAAGGGGACACCTGCTCCCCTCCAGACCCCTCCCCCCCCAACCCCCCGCCCGCTGACTACATTACCACCAGCCCCTCTTTGGCGTTATTGTCAGCTGTCGACGTTGAGTAAATTCAAACAATGTTTGAACTTACTCCAAAGAACTGCCTTTGTGAATATATGGTTGGGTTATCTGTTCTCTCGACATTCATCACATTGATCCTCTTCTTGGAGCCAATGAAGTGATATCTGACCTTTATATGTGTGGTCCTCTCATGATGCATGTGATCCTTGGTTAGGCATATTGCTCTAAGACTATCGCAAAATACTATAGCGTAATCTTGTTGTAGATCAAGATCTCCAATTAAACCCTTTGACCAGGTATCTTCCTTTGCAGCTTCCGTCAAAGCCATATACTTTATCTTTGTGGTAGACAAAATAATTGATGGTTGTAAGGAAGCCTTCTAAGTGATGATTGAACTCCCCAAAGTAAAGACGTAACATGTCATAGATCATCTCCTATCAATATTTGCAACATAGTCTAAGTCTGAATAGCCAGCAACCAAACATTTTAAATCACTTCTGTAAAGAGGCATATGTCAGATATTCCTCTCATATTATAAAGATCCGCTTCATTGCTTTCCAATGCTCCTTTCGAATTCCCCATGTATCTGTTAGCAGCGCTCACTGCATGAACGATATCATGTCTTGTACATACAATGGCATGCATAAGACCCCCAACTACGTTGGCATAGGGAATGTGGGACATGTGTTCCTTCTTTGTGTCTGACCAAGGTACAAAAGAAACTGATAAATAAATATTCACAACTGATGGAATACCTAGAGGTTTGGTTGTAGACATCTTAAATATCATTAGAACAATGTAGTTCTTTTACGATAAGAAAAGCTTCCCTTCTGCATGATTCCTAATGATCTCCATCCCCTAAATCTTCTTAGTTGCACCAAGGTCCTTCAGGTCAAACTCTAAACTAAGGAGCCTCTTCATATCATCTGCAGTAGTCTTCTTCTTTGTGTCAATTAGCATGTCGCCGACGAATAGTAACAGATAGATGAAAGACCCGTCAACCACCTTATGGTAAACACACTAGTCATATGGGCCTTGTTGAACCCAAGACCAATCATGAAGCTGTCGAACCTCTTGTACCATTGCCTCGAAGACTGCTTAAACTTATACAAGGACTTTGTCAATCTGCATGCATGATCTTCCTTATCTTAAAATGTGAATCCTTCAAGATGGCTCATGAGAATGTCCTTTTCGAGTTCACTATGCAAGAAAGTGGTCGTCACATCTAACTATTCCAGCTCCAACTCTCGATGTGCTACAAGAGCTAGTAGCACCCTGATGGATGTATGTCTTACAACGGAGAGGGTATATAATTCAAATCCACACTTTCCTTCCAATTGTAATCTTTCACAACTAGACGTGCCTTGTATATGATGCCTTCACTGCTTGAACAAAATTCTTATTTGCAGCATAATTCTCATATGATAGTAGAAGAGAAACCAATAAATCAATGCAACAACATCATCTTCAATCTTAATATCTACGTTTCTTAAATCCGTCAACAACATATTTAAGTGACCTAGATGTTCTTTAAGAGATGTACATTTCTGTGTGCAAAGAGACCACAAAGGTTACTTCAATAAAAACTTATTGATCAAAGACTTCGTCACGTACATGCTCTTGAGTCTCAACCAAAGATCAGTCGCGGATGCTTCCCCCCCCTACCACCCCATTCTCATTGGTCGAGCATCGAAAAATCCCCGTTTAGTGGTGTATGGTGTGGTAGATGGGTTGCATGACAGCTGTTCAACCTGATTCAGATGGTTTACTACATATCTCCTACGAGCTTCAATTGGCATATTCCTACTAAAGGGTTTACCTAAGAAGTATCGTGATTTTATGTGTCAAGCTGGACATGATTGATATCTATGTGATTTGAATATATGAGGTACATGTGTTCCTCTTGTAAAGGCTCACCCATTGGTTTCTAAAAAAAAATCGATATCTATGCGCCAGTTATGTGTGACAGTTCTATTTATTAGTTTATGTTATCTTTTACTGTTTTCCCATTCAGTTAGGCCTCTTTTTTCTCTTTTTCCACACAATTCTCCTGTAAAAGAAAGGCAAAGGTTTCATCGAGATCCTCCATATTACTCCAATCCTTAAGTCATATATGGAGAGAGAGAGAGAGAGACCAAGGCCTCAACAACGTCCAAATGTCCATGGAATCCCGTTTAAATCTGCGTTGGTATAATCCTAATTTATTCCGGGATGGTCCAGATCATGATTATGTGCCTTGTTAACATTTAATCTCACGTATTTGGTAGGCGGGTCCATGGGCAGATATCCTGCTGTATATTTATAGTTTTCGAACTACCGAGTAACTTTTTAGAAAAAGACATTACTTTCTTTTGATTTCTGATATTATACGATGCTTTACTGTGCAGATCAATCACTGCAATGAACTTCCTCACTGCAGTAAGAAAACACATAGAGGAGCAGCAAGGACCGTCGCCGCTGTTACGTGGAGTGATAACATGCACACGAAATGACCAGTTCAAGGATGTCATCTTGAAGCTCGACTCCCATAAGATACATCGGATATATGTTGTCAACGATGACGGAGATGTGGAAGGAGTGATCACACTGAGAGACATAATCTCCAAATTGGTCCATGAGCCACCAGGCTATTTTGGAGATTTCTTCGACGGAGTCGTCCCGCTGCCAGGAAACAGCAGAGTCTGAAAGGTATCGTAACATTTCCAACCCTCACATCTATTCTTTAACCTGGGTTCCTCCACGCCGCCATTTTCTTCCAGTCTGTATTATGCGTATTCGCCTGTCGGTTATGTTCTGTTGCTTGCTCAGATTTACATCGGTAGGATGCTTTTGGTGAAATCTGTTTTGTGGTTGCCATGGAGAGCAACTTTGTATTCCCAAAATGTTCTCAGAAGCTCTGTTCTGATGAATTTTGTGCTCAACCTCTGCCGTTTCCGAGCAACCGCGTCTCTTGTATATGTTTACGGAGAGACGCGGCCTCTAGGCAGGTTGAGATTTGGTCGCCAGATGGTGCAAAATAATGATTCATTTTTGCTAGTGGTAGATGGATTTGGAAAGGCATGTACATGACATTCTCTTGTTTAGTAATTATAGTTCCTCCTGCATCTATCTATGCTCTGTTTGTTTAGTGTACTTGCTTCGACTTTCCATCTAATTCACTAGAGGTGATGTTTCTTGCCATGATGAAAGTAGTAGGAACACTTATCAGACATTTGATATTACGCAAATATCTTCGATTTCTCGGCATGTACATGGAGACACCGATGAAGTTTTGCATTCTTTGCGCGTGCACTGTCAATTATGTCGTAAACAAGTTTGAGTTTTTTTAGGTTATATCTTTCATTATGTGGAATATAAAGGCATCCTCTGTCATGGAATGTTTATAGGGGTGCGTTATTTGCTTTGACAACGAGCACGAAATCGAGCTGCGGTTGTGTTAAATCATCCCTCGAGCTTCGAATAAGCAGATAACCTGAATGCATAGGTAAGTAGTTATGCATGAAGTGATATATTTGATTGATTGATCTTTCCAGATTAAGTTGGATACCGTAAATAAATATGTATCCGCGAGATGAACATGATAATCATTAATGAAGATGGTGTGCTTATCAATATCGGATAATGGAAGGCTAACCCTCTAGAATTGTGGTGGTTCATAATGAATGCTCCTATCATAAAACTTCAGGGTTCGAATTGTACAGCTATTAAGTGGTTGGTTGAGCATATAGCTTTTATTCTACAAAATCCATACTCAACTCTCTTACCATCTTACCATATATTACGGACGGTGGAGAAGGCACTGTAGCTACATGAGTATTGAGTGTTATTAAGTAGGGATATTTACTCTCGTAATCCTGAGTAGTTTTGTAATTACTTTAGGAGTCCTTGATAATCACGAATTACACTCAGGACCCTCAATAAGTGCTTCATTATACACACATAACCCTCCGTTAATTTTGTTCATGAACTTAGAGGAATGAGTTAATCTAACCAATCCTAGATCTAACGTTGAAGTGAATCAAAATAAAAAAAGAAAAAAACCTCACCCCTTCCTTCTTCCTCCAACGCCTCCTCCCTCCCCCTTTTCCTTCCCCCCTTGCTGGCCACCTCTGCTCTGGTGTGCATTGTTTTGGACTGCGAGAAGAAGGTTGAGAACAAGTTCAAGCTCTTGGAGGAGTTCGTGTGGACCATGTACTGCAATGGCAAGAAGACAGTGTACGAGGCGAAGAGCGACTCCATAAAAAGCATCCTCATCGTCATGAAGCTATTGCACGATTTCCATGGGCGTTGGAGTGTTGTCGCCGGAGTCACAAGAGCCCCCTAAGGGGGAGCTGGTGTACATGAGAGCCCACTTCAATCGTGTGGTTGGTTTCAAGCATTCTGAGCCCACCGACCACCTCCCCCTCCCCTTCTTCCCCCTCCACCTCCTCCACCGTTGACCACCTCCACCCTCTTCTTCTTCCTCCTCTACTCCCCCACCCTTGCAAACCACCTCCCCCTCCCCTTCTTCCTCCTCCAACTTGGCCTATCTCGTCGACCACCTACCCCTCTTCTTCTTCCTCCTCTACTCCCCCACCCTTGCAAACCACCTCCCCCTCCCCTTCTTCCTCCTCCAACTTGGCCTATCTCGTCGACCACCTCCCCCTCCCCTTCTTCATCCTCTATCCCCCACCGACTCACATTCTTGTACTGCATCCTTCCCTCTTCCTTCTCCCCTTTTGTGTTGGGAGTCCACTTAGATCTGTTGTTGTTGATGGATTTGCGTTGGGAGTCCAACTTCTGTCGATGTCGTTGTTGTGTGGTGTATGATGCGGGGAGGAGCAGTACTCTTCTTTATTTGTGTAAGGCAAAAGGGAAGGATGAAGTTGGAGGATGAGGTGGGAGAAAAATGTAAATAATGAGAACTTAAAGGGTTAAAAATGTAAATATTTGACGGATTCCGTCATATTTAACGGGAAATGGGACGGAAGTTAACACAGGGGTGCACTATGTAAGAGTCAAGCACTATTGAGGGTCTTGAGTGTAATTCATGATTATCGAGGATTCCTGAGCTAATTACGAAACTATTCAAGGTTACGTGGGTAAATATCCCTATTAAATAACGTTCTTGTATTGTCAGATTTTGCATATGTCGCATAGGTACCGGATCAATCTTTCAGCCAATACAATTTAATAATCCGGATATTTTGAAGGGTTAAATGGGGCTGCCCCCTGGGGGAGCTAACTTGGCTCTCCCTGCATACTTTCGCCTATTTTTTATATTTTTTTTAAATTTCTTCCGTAAATATTCATCATTAGATCCCTATATTATGCTATTCAAATTTCATGCGAAACAGAGACTCCTACGGTCTCCATCCAGACAGTCAATTTTTAACGGTAACATAATTGCTAAAAACTACCCTTTTGGATGGAGGTCGTAGGAGTCTCTGTTTTGCGCGAAATTTTAATGACAAAATATAGGAATATATTAATGAAAATCCACGAAAGAAATTTTTAAAAAAATAAAAAAATGGACGAAATAGCATGGGGGAGCAAAATTAGATCCCCCATGGGGGCAGCCCCATTTTACCCTATTTTGAATACATTTTATATATAGATCGAATTTTTAAATGGCATTTGATTACTCGGCCGAATAAAATATAATAAAATCTAAAATACTTATCATATATTATTTTTAAATTATGCATATCCTGCAATAAGAATTTCTTTTTTATATGAACATATAGCTCTTGAATGCTGAGCTTTGATTTGATGTCAATAATCAAAATGTATGAAATAATTTTGAGTTTTTTTAGGATTCGTAGATTTTTTTGATTTAGCAATTCAACTTGGTAATCATTTTGATAACTGTATATTATAATTTGAATTTTGCTGGGTATAGATGCAAGTTTGAGTCTACAGTGTAACAATGCAATAAAATTGGCATATGTTAGCAGATAATTTGAACATTTTAAAAATCATCGGATAACTATTCTTTATATGATTTGTTTCTAGCAATACATAAATGAATACAACTTTTGTTCCGAATTTAAAAAATTAAATATAATTTTGCACGTGTGATCCTTGTTGATATACTTATAGCAGCAGAAGATACGAAAATGAATATTAGATTATTCTTTGTCACATGCCAACTTCATTGCGATAGTGGTATTGTTTATATTAAATCTTTTATGACATTATGACATTGTAGAAGTTAGTATAACACTCAAATATTAATATCAAATACATAAAAGACATCTATAAAACCATAAAAGAAGTCATATATGATACCAGTATTTATAACTACATTATTTTGTAAACATAATTATCAGATATTTAACATAATGTCTTTATTTTTATTTATTTTAAGATATATGTTGTACGAGACTTAAATTATAAGATATGAGCAATGCATTTATTATTTTGATAAATTTAACATCTTCTTTGCTATATTTTTCGCATATTATCAATACAAATTCGTGCTATGCACGAGGTATGCACTAGTTACCCTTGTATTAGAAAACAAAGCATCTTCCTGTCAAGTATTTTGTGTGATTTATTTCATAAATATACATATATAGTGTAATCCGTATACAGTATGGATTCACATCTAGGATGGGATGCATCCACAAATACACAAATAATTAGTATATGAATTTATATAGCCATGTACTATTTGTTGGAATAAAATGGAGATTGTCATCAGGAGAGATGGTCGAGTGGTTGATGGCGTCGATCTTGAAAATAGGTAGGAACTATAGAGGGTTCGAATCCCCCCTCTCTCTCTCTCTCTCATTTTACTTCTTGAATGTTTCTTTATTCGTTTGTTCAGCTTCTAGCATGTTTCCATAAAAAAGAATGGCTCGACTAGGTGGGATAGGATAATCGACCCAGAACAAAAACACACGAGAAACTTCACGTGAGGTGGGATCTTTCCCAAGTTAAAGCCAATGTCTATTTGAACATTCGAACATTCTTTTGTATTCTACATGTTTAGCCATTGATTCAACGATTACGTACTAACATTACATGTACATGATGAAGATAGATTATAGAAAAAAATTATTATATTTAGTGAAAATAGGACATTTTTTATAAAGCATTCTAATTATTCTTTATTTACAATGTGCCAAAATTTCACCAATTTTATTATACGGACAATTGCGACAAGATTGAAGAAATTGAGAAAATAGTCCAATTAATGAATATGATTACATTTTTAGCGATAAAATTGCTCCAAAAATCAGATTGATTCAACGACGTACAACAGTTTATTATTGAGAGATCGTATGTGCAATATATAGCAACAACTACTGTTGTATAGCATAAAAAAGATGATGCATCACAAAACAAAATCGTAATACAAGATTTGAAATGATAATGACGGATTGTGCATCTTTCGTTTGATGTCTGTCTTGAACTTGCTCATAAATTTATGACCGTAAATAACAGATAAGGACCCACAGGTACCATCACTGTTTCCTGCAAAGTGGAAAATGCAGATAAATTTTTCTTTTTCATAGTGCAGTCAGATTCCACATTGTGACCTTGTTTTGAAAGAAAACAAAGTTTATTCAATATATAAATATAAAATATATAAAAAAGATAGGTGCAAAGACTTAATGGAAGCTGTTCGAATGGAGTTGGTTGTGTTGGGAGCAGAATCCTTATATCAAAATTACAGAATAATATAATACCTACGTATATATACTGATATATTAAATGATTATCATAATCACAACCTTAATGATTAAGAATTTAGATAAATAAAATTTTCATTCCATGAAAAATGTAGGGGGAGTATGCATAATAAGGGAAAGTTACCTCTACTTCCTGATTAAACATTTCTCTATGATAAAGAGACAGCATCCGAGGCTCCTACTTCCTAACCAGTCAACTCGACAAACCAAGGACAAGGCATTATCAACACCTCCACAACAATTACAATCATGGCACTGAACAAAAATCACTCATCGTCCTTGTACGGGTACTCCTCTGGAACCTGCTTCAGAAGTTTTAGACGCAGCTCATAGGCATCATCGCCACGCAACATATCTCGGGCCCAAGTGACCTCTGTTTTCATCGACACCTGAATCGGTAACATGTACGAATTACGAAATGAGCACCTCAAGAAGTAAGCAGAGCCATTTTTGTAGCCAAAGCAAAGGAATGTATCGTTTTAAGCATTACATGTATTTTTTTGAAAATCAACATACGAATGCATTTATTATCATCATAGCAACATATGGGTTTTTTCATGTTGAAAAGATCTGAACTGTTTTGAGAAAAAATCATAAATAGTGTTCATAAAAAGAACACTATTTAGGAATGTCTCTCTTGCGTTGGCTGACAGCTACCCAATGCGCAACCCTCCTCAATTTATCCATATGGAGTGCATTGTGCACTTTTGATGGAAGCAATGGTGAATGAATCGAGGTGAAGATTGGTGATGGCAACATTCAAAGGAGATATTCTTTTAGACACTCGGGATCTATTTTTCAATATTATGAGGAAATTGATGGAGATGTCTAATAGAATAAATGCAGGAAGGCTAAAGTGGAGAGAAGCCTCTGTTGTTCTCTGTGATAAGAAAATTCCTTTGAAATCAAAGGAAGGTTTTATAAAGCAGTCGTGAGACCTGATATGCTCTATGGATCTGAATGTTGGTATGTGAACCATAGACATGTACAGAGAATGACAGTAGCGGAAATGAAAATGCTAAGGTGGGATGTGTGGACACACATGTAAAGATCGGATTCGGAATGATGCAATCAAAAGGAAGGTAGGTGTACCTCAGATCGAGGATAAGATGCGAGAAAACCATGAAGGTGGTTTGGCCATTTGCAAAGGAGGTCAACTGATGCACTAGTTAGGAGATGCGAGTTTTGGGATGTTGAGCCGGCTAAGAGAGGGCGAGGAAGGCACAATAAGTGTTGGAATGAGACTTTACAAAGGGGTCTTAGTTTTTTGGATCTAAGCCCGAGAATAACCTATAATAGATCTGCATGGAGGCAAAAATTCCATGCAACCTACCCTACTTAATGTGGAAAAGGCTTTGTTTGTTGTTGTTGTGGTATGGCAACATGAGTTTTTTATAAAGAATGTTGTTAATACAAGAGGGAAACACCCAATGTTAATGCCCACAACAACAACAAAAACAGCAACAAAGCCTTTTCCCACAATTAAGTCGGGTCAGGTACATGGATTTTCTGCCTCTAATTGGAAAATACTTAGAAAATTGTTGGTGGAGACAAGTTAAATGATTGGAAAATAATCGAAAGTGATGATGAAATAGAGGGGCTAGAGGAGATGGAGTAAATGGCCAGCTAACCTACCCCTGATCCTTGAATAATTTCTAAGGAATTAAATCTTAGACTTGATTCCTTGAATAACCCTCAATTCAAACAGAACTAAGGAATGGCTCCACCTTGTCACACTCGCTCTTATCACTCAAATACAAAGCCCTCCAACCAATTGCGATTTCAAATAAATCCGTCATTCCCCCACCTTCCAACTTACTTGACATTCCTTAAGCCTACACAAAAACAAGTTTCAGAGATGCTTACGTCTAGCCTACCCCATTAGATCACATGTAAATCGCCACCACCATACCTTTTAGAAAATCCTCCTCAGTAGAACCAATTTAGATGTAGACGCTCGTTGGTGCAAGTATGAGCTCGTCATGTCCAGATGATAATTAACAAATGTCTAGCATTACTAAGGTTGATAACTTTTCCTATAGCAGGTTTTGTTCTTCAGTAATTTGGTTCCAAATCCGTTGTATTAACGACATCCAGCAGAAGAATGTCAAAATTTTCAATGCAGAGTCTATTTCCCATTCAAGCCCCGTTGTGTATTGTTGCATTGCCTAACGCAGCAAGAATGGGAAATTGGAAGGATTCTAGTTGCTGTAAAGTCAGCAAGAATTATCACATGTGGATGTGTGCGAACCAAGAAGCACGTCCCACTGTGTCAGCATCCTAATGCAGCCCAAGTAAGGCAAGCGCCTTAACATCTGCATAAAACAGATGAACAGGATAAGGAAGCTAATGCACGAAAAAGATAGGAGATGTGTGACGTTCTTAGGGAGTGAATGTAGGAAGGATGGGGGCGATAGGGAGATATGGTAAAGAGTGAGAGGGAGAGAGCTAAGAGTGAGGGGAGGGGAGTTTGGTGGTGAAGGTGGGAAAAGGTCAGAAGGTCAGGCCGCAGTAAATGCATAGGATGGGGTCTGGGCAAATAACCAGTGTTGGACAGCCATCTTCCAAATACAGTGTTGTCTGAGAGGACACCATGCATGGTGGTGGCAAGACCGCTTGATGTGCTTCCATGTTGAGGTGTAAGCACCGACGGTAGAGTGACGAACCGTAGGCCTGTGAAGGTAGAAAGGACATGTGATGGGAGGTGAGGAGCTTGGTCAACTAGAGATTCCTGATGTGAAGGAGCTTCAGAAGATCCGTGTACTCCTTACTCAAGTCAGATCACAATACTCGAGTTTAAGTACTTGGTGAGGCGTTGGTGTCTGGAGATTCCTTCTCGGTGGGTTAGAGGTGGAGATGATGCACTTGGTGAGGCGTTGTTGGGAGAATCCTCTGGAGGGGATTTGACCCGCCTCTCAAACTCTACGAACCTGATGTGGAGGTTGCAATGTGGAGATTTGGATGTGCTGAGAGGAGCTGCAGTGACCTTTAGGCCCGAGTTCGAGGTAATTTGTAACACAGAGATCCGAACTATCCAGACGACTAACTAAAAATTAACCGCATTGAATATCGTATCACCGGAAAAGTCTGTGATGTGATCCGAACGAGATCCGATCCGCAATCTGTGGATCGATCCAGGTTTATTTGACATTAATTGAATTTTTTATTATCGGGTCACACGGACCCATGTCGGGTCAGATTTGGTTTCAGATCTGGATAGTTCAGATCTAAGTGTTACAAATATAAAAATCTCAAAGGAAGTCTCGTCCTCGAGACTCGTGTGAAGTGGCTATGTATTTTATCTAGATTTCATCTATGATTTATTGCCATAAAACCTAAGAGAATTTCGAACCTATAAAAACCTCAGAGGAACAAGTCATATTCTAAAGCATATCATTAATGACGCTTGAAATGGAAGTTACCTGAAAAGAGTTGCAGATACCGTGCCTGCATATCTGCTTTGGTCTCACATGTCGCTTCTTCGACCCCATGTCGATGCCATAGTACTTTGACTAAGAGAATCTTTTTGCTGTGAAGTTTTTTCACAGCATTTTTCAGTATTTGCACTGACCTCTCCTCGTATGTCAAATAATGCTCTACATCAAGATTCTCGTAGCTGATGATGTGGCGAGGGACGTGCACGCACTTCCTTAGGTTTGATATATGGAAAACATCATGGATACCCGATGGGTGTGGAAGGACTACTTGATAGGCCACCTTCCCTACTCATGCAATGATTTCAAATGGCCCAACATATCGTGGCACTAACTTGCCACGAGCATCGAATCCCTGCACTCCCTTCATGGGAGATACTCGTAAAAATACCCAATCTCTCACCTGCATTCATTAGAACTTCGTCAGTATGTATATTTAAGTCGACTATCAAAGTTACACTTGAAAAGTTGTAGAAGAAGAATATTGATTTACCTGGAATTCTAAATCTCTTCTCTGTCGATCTACATAAATTTTCTAGCGGCTTTGTGTTGTCAAAAGCTTTCACCTCACTAGGTCAATAGCTCTCGCAGTCTTCTCCAGGAGATCCACGGAGTAAAGTGAGTGGTCACCTACCTCACGCCAATTGAAATTCGTGAGGCATCTCCGCCTGTATAAGGACTCGAAAGGTGCCATGCCAATACTAGAATGGTGGTCATTTTTTTTTGAAACCAAAAACGTTTCGGGGGAAGCACACCATGGTGTTCGCCCCAAATTTTAATAAAAAGCAGCGAAGAAGAGGAGGAAGAGGAGAAATACAAACACCAAGGATCGAGAGGATCCCATCCCCAAACCAAAAGACGAACATCACACGGTCGTAGTACTACAAGAGGAGCCAGTCAATCAAAAGCATATCCACATGTGCTAAGGCATTCTCCTTGTAGAACCTTTGACCTTTGAAAATCTTCGCGTTCCTGGCGAGCCAAAGCGCCCAAATGCAAGCGAATGGGCGAAGCAACTCCCTTCTTGGTCGATCAGCATTTGAGCGCAAAGAGTCCCAAAACGAGTCTGCCGAGGAAGCGTTAACCCAAGCCACGCCGACGTCCTCCCAGATCGAGGCAGAACACGGACAACAGAAGAAGAGGTGCTGCAAAGTCTCCCCCTCGCCATCACACAAAACACAGACCAGGGAGTCAACCCCCGAGAGAAATCTCGCACATCTATCTCGCGTGAGGATCCTCCCACGCCTCAGAAGCCAAAGGAAGAAGATCACCTTCTCCGGCAACTTTATGCGCCACAGCCAGCCAAGATCTTTGCAAAGGATGTCTCGGACAGGGGTGCGTTGTTGCGAGAGCAACTTGAACACCCGTCTCGAAGAGAAGGCGCCGTCGCGCCATACCCAGTGGTCCCTGCCCGTGGATGGCTTCGGCGCCTCCCTAAGCCGCCGCCAAAGGTTCAACAGATCTTCAAAACGCTCGTCAGAAAGATTTCCAGCAAAGGAAGGGAACCAGTCCTCCCCGCTCCAGGCCGAAGCCACCGACGCACTAGAATCTGAAGCCAACGCACAGAGCCGAGGAAAAGAGCTACCGAGGGTGGTATCTCCCGCCCAGGCGTCGCGCCAAAACAGAAAAGAGGTGCCATCCCCCAATGTCGGCTGGAACAGATGAGAGAACCGCCTAACCGCCGATGCAATCCCCTTCCAAAAAGGGGTTCCATAGCGCAGAGAGATAGCGTTCCGCAGCATGTCCACCCCAATCGAAAGAACCTCCCGCAGCATGGAGGGAAAGAACCCGCCGTCGTTACCCCAAAGCTTGTTGACCCATTTAAGCATCAGTGCGTCGTTGACAAGATCCAGCCTCCGAATGCCGAGCCCCCCATCGCACTTCCTTTTCGCCACCTCCTTCCAAGCCACAAGATGAAGGCCCCGCGACTCGGGACCCCTCTTTCCCCAAAGAAACCTCCGCATAAGGCCCTCCAGCCTCCTTTTGATCCCCACCGGCAAAGCCCAGTTTGAGAGAAAATAGATGGGAATAGAGGCCAGGACCGACCTAATAAGCACTAGTCGGCCTCCCCGGGAAAGCATGGCCGCGCTCCAACCAGCAAGCCTTCTCTCCGCCTTGTCCATCACCCCTTTCCAATGCGTCAATCTCGACCTTCTCGCACCCAGCGGCAGACCCAGATAATCAATTGGGAGAGAAGACGGGGGGCATCCCAGAAGCACGCTGCACGCCGCCGCAGACCGATCATCCCACGCGAAAGGGATCATCTTTGATTTGGATTGGTTAATCCGGAGCCCCGAGAGCTCCGAAAAGATGGACATAGTCACCGCCATCCCTCTGACCTCATCCAAACCCCCCTCGATGAATGCGATGGTGTCGTCCGCATATTGGAGGGTTGGAGTATTATTGAAGTTGCAGTAGAACCCCGAGGATAGGCCACGCGAGATCACCCTATCCGCCATCCTTGGAAGAACATCAGCGGCAATCACGAATAGCATGGGTGCCAAAGGGCACCCCTGCCTAACACCCCTCCTGGGCTGAAAGCGACTCCCGACGAAGCGGCCATTAAGCAGGATAGAGAAGGATGCCGTGGTAACACAACGGCGCATCCAAGAGATCCAGATATTTGGAAAACCACGAGCCCGCAGCACAGACCAGAGGAACCCCCAGTCCAAGGAGTCGTAAGCCTTCGCGAAGTCTACCTTCCAAAGAACGCCCCGCTTCCCGCGCCGCACCCAGCTGGCGACCATCTCGGATGCGAGCGCCGTGACATCAGAAATCTGGCGACCAGGGATGAACGCCACCTGCGAGGGATGAATGAGATCATCCAGCACCACCGCAAGTCTTCTCGCCAGCACTTTCGCAACAATCAGATATAAAGCATTTGAAATAGCAATTGGACGATATTCTTCAATGGAATTAGGAGAACGAGATTTAGGGATAAGAACAATAAGGGCCCTATTGATTCCATCGAAGCCCGCGTTCCCAGCACAGAACTCCGCCACCACCTCACAGACCTCGGTCCCCACCACCTCCCAGAAATCTTTGTAAAAAGCAATCGGGAAGCCGTCGGGACCGGGCGAGGCATCCGCATTAAGGTCCCAGACAGCACCCTTGACCTCGGCAATGGAGATCGCCTTAATCAGCTCCTCACAACGCGCGGACGAGAGCCTCGAGACATCCTCCCCCAGCCAGCTCCAACGACGAGGCGAAAGAACCGAAGAGAAATCCCTGAAGTAGTTGGCCACCGCAGTCCCAATCGCCTCCTCGCCCTCCACCTCGCGACCCCCGATCGACATCGAATGAATGAAGCTTGACCTCCTCCTGTTAGAAGCAATCCTGTGGAAGAATGAAGAGTTTACGTCTCCTTCCTTGAGCCATTTCAACTTCGCCCGCTGGCGCCACTCCACCACCCTTTTCCTTTCCTCTCTTTCGACCGCAGCCACCGCCGCCTTCCTGGAGGTCAACTCCTCCGCGCAGAGCTCCCTCAGCCCCTCCAAGGCATCCATCTCGGCAACGACGGCCTCCGCCTCCTTCATAGCCGATAACCTAGCTTCCCGCGATCTTTTCTTGAACCTGGAAAGAACGCCTCTTAGACGCTCGAGCTTCTTCCGAAACCGCACCAGCGCCGACCGACCCTCGCAAGGCATCTCCCAAGAGGAGGACACGATCTCACGGAATTCCTCCTCAATCAGCCAGCACCTTTCGTATTTGAAGAACCCTCCCACCGAAGGCGACAATTCAGATTCCCAAATGATTGGGGTGTGGTCGGAGAAAGCGCGCGGTCGAGAGAGGACCATCGCCAATGGGAAGAGCTCCATAAAAGCCATCGACGCGAGAAACCTGTCAATGCAAGATTTCGATGAAGAATTCCTCCAAGTGAACCTTATGTCCGATGCCGTTAAGTCTTGCAAGGCCAGATCGCTCACGAAATCCGCGAAATCCGCCGAGCCCGGGTCAGAACCACCCCTGGACCGAGGCCTATCCGACAATCGCAACGTGACATTAAAATCTCCCCCAATAAGCCAAGGCACACCCACGTTGTCCAACGAGATGCTATGAAGCTCCTCCCAAAGTTCCTTCCTGCAAGCAGCATCACAAGGGCCGTAGGCGCATGATAAAATGAACGACCGAGAGTCCTCCTTCCTGGTGAGCAGGATGGAGAGAGAGTGGCTGCCCTTCACATCGGAGACAAGGGAGAACCGAGCTGACTTCCAAGCGATAAGCAAACCGCCAGCAGACCCAGAAGCGGGAAGATCGGAGAACTCATCAAGATCCCCCGCCGCAAGAGAGCGCCAAACATCACAATCCAGAGAGTTCAACTTGGTTTCCTGCAGGAGAACCGCGTCGCACCCCCATTCTCTGAATCTGGACCCCAAGATTTTCCTCTTAGCCGCATCCCCCAACCCCCTAACATTCCAGGAGAGAATCTTCATTTAGAAACCATCTTGAAGCCCCGTACAGGCACCACTCCCGCTGCTTCCGCCACCGCCTCCTCGAAGGACTGGCAAGAGTGGTGTTCCCTTGATCGCAAGCGAGCGCCTCGTCTTCTTCTGTACCGCTTGAAAGATCTCCTCGAAGAGTCGATATCTGAAGCCATATCATCAAGGGACTCCTCAGCGGATGGATTATGCCCTTGAGAGGCCGCCCCCCGAGACGAAGATTCGGCCAGCGGAGAGAAAGGTTCCGCCTGCTGGTGGAGAATGAGAGGGTCCGACTGTGGGGCGATGAACATCGCAGAGGAGAACGCGAAGGCGCCCGGGTCCACCGCCATAGGAGGGTCCGCATGCCTCCCCATACCCGAATAAACATCCACTCGACCCGGATCCACAAAAAGGTCCGCCTTTGGAGGGCTGATCGGGCCAACCGTTGCAACCCGATAACCGGAATGGCGCCCCTGACCGAATGATGGAGAGGCGTTGCGCCCAAGGAAAGAAAAGCTAGGGGAGAAGATCCGAAACTCAGAGCGCTGCGACCCCACCGAGAATGTCAAATCTCCACCGAAAGTCGTGCACCTACCCTCCACGCCATTCCAACCTCCCGCCACGTCCCCCCGCATATTCCCAAGGGCGGTCACCATGCACCGATTCCATGCGGAGGGATGGGATTCACGTACAATAGCGGGAGAAGGCCTTACGTAAACATCATAGCAAGGCGCACCCTCCAAAGAAGCATTGAGCTGAGGCGAGAACATCGAGGCGAAATCCCAGAGCGGCTGCCTCTCCTCGGAAAACGGAACGACCTCGGTGCCGGTCTCCCCCCCAAGCGCCCGCCGGCCCGGCAAGGAGGGAGGCGGCGGAGGCAGCACCACAGAAAGCTCTATTCTACAAAAGAATCTCCCCCAAATCTAACACCTCGAAGAACACCTGGCCAACCGTCCGGTCGAGGAAACTCTTGGTGCACTCCATTAGAATCTTCGTGATTGAAGGATCTTCCCCCGGTGCTAATCCATCATTGGTAACTGCCAGCACCTCACCCCATCTTCTCAGCGGTCGACGAAGGCGATGAACGGATCTGGACAAGAAAGGGACCCCCCTGACCTCAGCCACACAAACCTCCAGGTCGGAGCAAGCACCGTCAGCAAAACGTAAATCCCTCCAAACGATGCCTCCATGAGGCCCCGCATGAATCAAACGGGACCGCTGGTCCAAACTAAGGCCCCGAACGCCGCATCTTTTCGATCCCAGCAAGAACAGGTCCCCCGAGAAGCTCGGCCCCAGAAGCTCGACGAGAATGTTCTTCACCTCCTCAAAAGACAAGCACTTGTTCAGGAAGACCCCTACCAACACCCGGCCATGAACCTCGCCACGCGCTTCAACAGCCCCCCCTTCCGAGAAACCTGCACCTCCCGCCACCCTGGACTCCTTCGACGTTGAACCCCCAGCAACATGCACCTCCCTGGACGTGGACGCTGCATGGGAGTTAGACTCCTGCTTCCCACTCCTCCCACCAAGCTCCGGAGAGGAGCGCGCCCCCCCTGCGACCACCTGCGCGAAAGACCTGGTTGCACCAACCGAGCAAAACCCTTTTGCATGTGACCCCTTCGAACCACCATCAACCCCTCTTGCAAGCCGACCACCAAGAGAGAGACCACCGACAGTCCCCCTGGAACCTGCATCGCAGCTCGCTTGCTTGTGCCCCAGGCCACCGCAGGCAAAGCACCGAGGCCTCGCAGCGCAAACCGAAGCCAGGTGACCCCTCACCCCGCACCTCCTATACACACGACCCAGCTTCTTGCGAGAGACCGTCACCCAACCTTCATCATGAAGGAGCTTCTCCTCCCCTTCAGCAGCAACGAACTGGGGGCTGGAGTCCTGCCGACTTGACGCGCAGCCCCTCTCCTTCACCCGCTCGGGTGGAGTGAACCTCCGAGCGTCATGCGCGATCGCCTTTCCAGTCGTCTTCCGAGTCGCCTTCCGAGTCGCCTCCATCCAATCAGGATCCTCTCTCTAGAATGGTGGTCATTGTATGTGAATTCCACCAACGACAGGTGGTTCTTTCAGGACCCTTTCCACTCAAGAGCGTGTGCACGTAACAAGTCTTCAAGTGTCTGAATGGTGCGCTCGCTCTGTCCGTATGTCTGTGGATGGTAGGTGGAACTCATCTTCAGCTATGTTTGTAGTGCTATTATGAACTGGTGCCAATAGTGATATGTAAACCTCGAGTCTCTGTCAGACACTACCTCTCGAGGCATACCATGAAGCTTGATTGTTGAACATACACTCTGGCCAACTGAGATGGAGTGTAAGTCATGTTGACATGTGTGAAATGGGTTGACTTAGTCAACCTGCCAATGACAACCCAAATAGAATCATGGTCACATAGTGTCCTTGGCAGTCCAATGATAAAATCCATCGAGATATTCTCACATTTCCACTCAGGAATGGGAAGAGACTGCAGCAACCCCAGAGGTCTCATGTGTTCAGCCTTGACCATCTGACAGGTCAAGCATTTGCTAACATGACGGGTCATGTCATGCTCCATCCCATCCCACCGAAAATGCTTGCGCAGAACATGATATATATTTGTACTATCAGAATGAATAGATAATCATAAACGATGTGCTCCATCAACTGCTCACATGGTTTTAAAACGCACCTCGAGGCGCAAAGGCGCTTGAGGTGAAACTGGGCGGTGAGAAAACGCCATGAGGCGACCGCCTCAGACCCCCTGGTTGAGGTGTGCGCCTCGAATGTCTGAGGCGGTCGAGGCGAGGCGAGGCTGTGAGGTAGGGCAAGGTGCTAGGTGAGACGTGAGGCTTTTTCAAGTATTTTTTTAAAGAAAATAATTAGTCCTATTTGTATTTTCATATGTATATATAGGTCTAGTTGTTGGGTATATATTTATGCAAGATGAGTGCTTAAATTTGACCTCTTTCATATTCATATTTACCATTAACATGTCCAATTATTTCATTGAACTCTTATTATTACACCCTTAAACATATAAGAAACTGCGTGCAAGATGAATATCCATATAAGAAAAAAATTTGCGGGACCCTCGTACTGGTAGGGTACGGTGGCACAGGGAGGACATCAGGTCGTTCTTCATATGAGTTTAGTAGAACATATGGTTAGGATTCAAATCATGTGATTCATATCAACAACTTCGATATATATAATGACAACCATAGCCAATCCCTTTTTGATAAATATTTTAGTGATAGCTATAGTCAATGATTTCCTTTTGACTGGGTAGAAATTTAGTAGAAAGATTTATGGCATTGACATATCTTTTTTTTCATTTTCTTATCTTCATAATATCATCAATATATTACATTGCTATATACTATATGTTTGTCATATTATATTATTTCACCAATAAATATATTTATTATACATTTTATAATTATTTTTTATACAAACTGAGGCTTACGCCTCGACCGCCTCGAGGCTACGCCTCGCCTCGCTTCCAAGGAAAACACCTCATTCCGCCTTTCGTTTTTTAAACCTTCTGGTCATCATCGGGCACAATGACCCGACCAGCCCTTCACAAAATGAACTCCACCATCACGAAATCATTACATTCATCCTTGATGACAGACATTTATCTACTTCTGATCCAAGGATCTATCTGTTGACCTTCTACCACGCGATCCCATAAGTTGTTGAATCGCAGAGGCACGACGGTGGATATGGATGCACTCTTATGATGGTGCCAATCAGTTAAAGCTGTAAGTATATCCCACGAGTACAACCAATTCGTCGTACCCTCTACATGAGCTCTCCTGCTAAAGAGCATCTACCACCATGTTTCCCATACCGAAGTGGTAAGAGACGTGCAATCGAAATCCTTCAGTAGCTCAAGCCATCTACGATGCCTCATTTTTCAGCTCCTTCTGATCGAAAATGTACTTCAAACCCTTGTAGTCTGTGAAAATCTCAAATTTCATCCCCTAGTAGCGTCAGATCTTCAAGATGAAGACAATTGTCCCCAGCTCTAAGTTGTGGGTGAGGTAGTTCCGTTCATGCGACCTCAACTGACGTGATGCATATGCAATCACGTGCCCTCCTTGCATCAGTGCCGCTCCCAGGTCATCTCCTGAAGCATCTGTATAAACTGTGTAGTCCTAGGTACATAATGGAAGTGCAAGAATGTGAGCAGTCGTCAGCCTCTCCTTCAGTGTCCTAAAAGCATGCTCGTAAGAAACATCCCATATGAAAGGAGCTCCCTTCTGTGTCAACCACGTCAGGGAAGAGCAATCTGTGAAAAGTTGCTGATGAAGCGTCTGTAGTAGCCTGCCAGTCCAAGGAAACTGCTAATCTGAGTGACCTCTTGGGCAATAATTCCACATATGCAATAACTTTTATTACATAATTATTCACCAAACTAATTCTAAATTATTTTTGTGATAAATTCAATCATGTCATTGAAAGAATGTGAATCATATTCACACATCCAAAACAAAATGTAAATTGCATTTACAATTAATTGATCAACGTGAATCCAATTCACATCAACTATTAATTCGTAAATACAAATTACAATTATCTTTCTCTAATGTATTATAATTCACATTTATAATATCCATGAATAATATGGATAGTACTAACATTATTCACATCCATGATAATTAAACCACATTTAATCATCTTGGATGTCCATTCTTGTGCTCAAATAATATGAATCAAATTTATATTATTTAAAATATTAAATAACATGTAATATTCATTTTGCTCAATGCTCAGATACACTATCAACAATGAAACTATTCTTGAAGTCTTTCAAGAATAATGTGCTTTCCAGTGGATACTAGGAGATAATGACATGACGATTGTACGTTCTACGTACAGTGACTTGGATATTGAGATCATATCTCAAATCCAGATCTTGACCTCTCATAGATGCTTGATTAAGTCAAGATCAAAGATCAAAATTCTCATTGTATATGAATCACGTTCAGATCAATGTCCAACATTTGGACTAAGATCACATCACTTCTCTATTGAGAGGAGTCACTAAAATCCAGACATGTTTCATCACTCCCTTGAATTGGAAGCATCATGGTTATACAATCAATTATGATCACACCCCCTAATGTATTCTTAATACCTGTACATTCTGCATACTGGAAGACATAGAATAAACCCAAAGATTAGATCAATTTTACAATGTCATCTTCAGAGTTTTATCACTAAGTTTCTCATTTGATCATTGAGATTTGATATCGATTTGGGGCAGCATCATTCGATTTTGGGTCACAAAAGAGGAAGCTCGCACTGGATTCTAGTTGAGATAGTACCTTGTCTTGGGGCAGAGAGGGTCGTCCACAAGGTGATGACTGCAACCAGAAATGGTTGAATTGTGGGGATCATGTAACATCAATGACGGGGGAATAGACGAGGGATGCCAATGAGTTGAGTAGAGGGGGATGGAAAATCAGTAGGTCGATGAAAGGGGGCCTTGTAGGGACAAGAATGAAAGGAGAGGGAAGCACTGTGAAGGGAGAGGAGCGAAGATGATGCGAGGAAGAAAAGGGGTGGTGGGTGGTTTTGTAGGTATGGACATGTGGACAAGGGAATGTAGACAACGGTGGAGTAGGAAGGTAGGGAATTGGGACTATGAGCCAAGATAACAATTGGGCTCTAGAAAAGGTGAGATAGCACGCATGGTTGGTAGGTAAGGAGGGGCATCGGACAATCGAGCATGTGCTCCGCCGTGCGGGCGAGGATCTCCTGAAAGACTTCACCATAAATAAGATGAAGGTAGTTGCTGCAGTGTAAGAAAGTTCTCATGTACTGTATAAATAGGTGTATTTACCATAAAGGTATCGGGTGTGACTATGCATGAAGGTTGACCTCCGCTTGAACTAGTGGATTAGAGAACTGCACATGCTCGATTGTCCGATGCCCCTCCTTACCTACCCGGCTGAATTGTCAATAAGGCAGTCAACTTGCTTGAGAACCAACCGGTCGCGTTCATCTTCGCCCCTCTGTGAGTGAAGCAAGCAACAATCGCTACGCACCTTTTATGTATAGAGTGATGTTGTTTACAATGCTGATCAAATCAGGGGAAACTATTAGAAGAAATATGAGTCAGAAATCTACAGTCGCAACTCTATGAGCTTTAAAGACCATATATATTAACATGAGGAAAAAGGCTACTGAGATAGTAGATTTCAGAGATTTCCAGGCCTAGTAAAGAGCAAGACCCTTGTCCGTGGGGAAGGAGTGATACAAAACAATGTATACTGTGAGGCCTACACCTCTTTCCTCTTCGAAGGAAGATAGCCCTCTACTCTAGGAGAGATAAGGGTATGGGATTTCAGTGCAACTAATCAAATAAACCCACTTAACCATTATATATATATATTGTTTCGGGGACAACTCTTGGAGGACTCTAGACTGGAAGTGGGAAAGCAGGAAAGAGCGACCTTACGTGACGCATCTCTACGTGCGCTGAGGCACCCCCTGAAAAAGAGGCTAATATCTAAATTGCACCCTTTTTCAAGTCGTCAGGGAAATCCTAGACCCAGATCTGAATAGAAAGATGTTCTCTTCCAACTAGAATCCAACGAGCATTTTGAACAACATATTTCATATTATTTAACATCTTTAGACAAACATCTAAATCCGAATCTTCTTTCCGCCAGAGAAGAGCTGAGGGGAGGGGAGTAGATTTCGATATGATCGGATCAAATACCAATGGTGCCACATAGGATAGCAAGATATTTGAATTTCCTTTTGGGCCTCGAATTGATTTTGTAAATATTTCAGTTTAACTTGAATTCGTAATAATGAATTTGTAACCTCTGAAAACAATTGACATACTTCACTCGTGTTGTGAATATCCTTTTGCTTGCGATAATAAGATAATGACTCATCATATCTGTTCTTTCTTTCATTCTTCTGCGTGTATCTCTCGGAGCATCAAATCGTAAGAATAGATTGAATATCATGCTACGATACCAATTGATCTAGAACCCAAAAATGCATGATAGGTCAATTGATCTGGAACCCAACTGATCCGGAGGGTGGGGCATGGCTCCACCGATGACATCTCGCAGGCCTTCGCGACGCTGTGGGCAATCTGGCAGGCAATATCTTTAAAAACCAAATGTTCTACTCGGAGAATGCGTATATACACTGTAAAGTCCTTTACAACTTCTGGGCTTCTCACTAATGTAACTACAACTTCTCCTTTTTAACTTTAAGACGGTAGCTCCCAGCTTGGGAGACTACCTGTGTTGGCTTTAAAAAATGCAGGAAAGAAAAATGGAGGATAAGGGAAACAATGGGATAACACGTACGTAACACGGAGTTTTGGAGGAGAACCGCCGAGAGATGTGTTGAAATATATAAAATGCACAATCAGAATCAGAAACAAGAAAATTATATAAACATCTTGGGTTTTACGTGGAACCCTACTCCCGAAAGAGTGGGAAGAAACCACGGGAGAATACCTTAAAGGGTCGGATATTCTATTAAACATCTTGATGAGTACAAAGGGTGTAGGACTCTTTATATAGCCCCACAGACATATCGGAATCTCACAAATAGTAGATGTGGGATTAAAAATAAGTGTGTAATTAGATCTTGAAGAGATTAATTGCCCATCTGTTACATAATTCACTCCCCCTCAAGCTGGAGTTGAGAAAACTGCAACTTCCAACAAAAGAAAATATACAATACATCTTCGTACATCTGAGAGAGATGTGTATAGAGACCCGCTCGAAGTAGTCGTTGCTGGTAGAAGACCCCGCACGATGACAGTTGTGCAATAATCAGATCGTGCATGTAGAAGAGTCGTTGCGACATGCAGGTCGTGCCTATAGTGGAGTCACTGTAGAAGAAGTCCAGCACATAGTAGAAGTCTAGGAAAGACATCTGAAGGAGTAGTCAATGCTCGGTGAAGACAAGTGATAGCAGTAGTAGTCCAAAGTGTCAATCTGTCATGTTGTAGATAGGTTGTAGAAGTCTGAGATGGTCCTAGGTAGAAAAGATAATCTGGAATTGATGTTCGAGTCGAATATCAGAAGTAGAGTGGTCATTCCCTATACATATCTTGAGAGAAGAGATTGCTTTTGTTGAGGAGACATCAGAAGTAGAATGACCGTTCCCTATGCATATCTCAAGAGAAGAGATTGCTTTTGTTGAGGAGGCCTAAGTAGAAGATGATGGACTTCATGAAAATCATGTAGATACATCTCAAGAAGAAGAATGTGTCCTCTCAAACTTACCATTTCTCCCATACTTGATAAAATAGTAAGATAAATGATCAAGTTGGGAGAATCAAACGTAAAACATGCATTTCTTCTTCCTTTTTTCTCTTTTTTATGCTCCTTTTTTTTCACAAATCAACCTTTCTCTTTTTTGTAGCTGTCTGTTTCTTCTTTTTTCGACTATTCTCTTTTTTTCCTTGGACCAATTGGGCCCTAATCTTCCAGACTTTTTTTAAAACATTGTGGCAGACGGGGCCAAAATCTTCCCTAAAGAAAGAAAAAAAATCTGATCCTCTCTCTCCTCTTCCTTTTTTTTGGATAAAAAGCAAGGAGGGGTAATCGAGTCCCCACCTCTTTTTCCACGAGCTTAGGGTTTCTCGAAGGGAACCTTATAGTGTTGCTTGAGAACATATTGAAGCCTCGTCACCACAGGACATGGGAGAGGGAAAGAAGCTCGGAGAATGGGATGGGAGATGATCTGGAGAAGAGCTCAATGCCTAAAGCCATGTAACATCGCGTCGTCATGGCTTCGAGAGGTCGTTGTAGTTCTTCTTTTTCTAATATCAGAGACATATCGAGATCGACGTGGATTATGCATCAGATCTCGTGAGGCATTGTCTCATCGTGCATGAGGTCATTGTCATTGGACCATCACGAGGAGGTGTGTTGGAGGGTGGAGCTGCCTGCGGGGTGCCGCCAAGGGATGCACATAGGGCTCCATAGCATTGATGACCTGGGATGTATTCGGAGTAGGGATGTTGCTTCCAGGATCGCATGACTGGTCTAGAGAAGTCGATGCTAGGGAGAATCGTCGATTGGAAAGGGGGTCGATGCATGTGCGTTGGGTGTTGCACTTGGAGTTGTGTCGCTTGAACCCCGTGCGTAGTGCATTGTCGACGCACGAGGAGGGGTGATCGGATTTAGGGTTTCAGTAGAAACCCAACCTTGTTAAAGTGATCTTCACAAAGGAACTCATCACAAACTTTGATCGCAGAAGCGGATCTTTGAAAAAAACTTAAGAACAATGGTCTAGCACAAACTTCAAGATAAAATAATCAAAAAAGAACTGAATCTCAAAGAAGATACCCAAAAACCGACTTGCTCTGATACCATGTTGAAATATATGAAATGCGGAAGCGGAATCAAGAACAAGAAAAGAAACATAAACATCTTGGGTTTTACGTGAAACCCTACTCCCGAAGGAGTGGGTTGAAACTACGAGTGAAGGCCTCAAAGGGTCAGATATTATACTGAATCTCTCAATGAGTACAAGGGGTGCGGCACCTTATATAGCATCACATACAGACCAAAGTCCCGCAAATAGTAGATGTGGGATGAGATATGAGTGGGGGTAATTGGATCTTAGAAGGATCGAATTACACATCTATTACATACTCCAACAAGTGTAAAAGTAATGGAAAAGATGGAGATAACTCCAAGAATACTATTACTCAAAATCGAATTTAACCTACTCATAAACCCCTTTATATATATGGATATAGAGAGAGTGTGGGAGTACGAAACAAAATAAATAAAAGAAAGAAACTCGAATTGACTCCTAAAACAATTCCTAATCTAAATACTTATAATCAAAGCTATTTTCAAATATATCAGTTTATGTAAACAAAAAAATTGGCCGACTCTAATTGAATTGAATGAAAACCCCTAACTTTGACCTAATTCCCATTTTTTTACATGCATCAGAGAAAGATATGGCAGTTTATTTTTATTTTTTTTTATCTAAGGGATGGCTGCTAGAGATTAGTAGCCACCAAGAGATGGAAGTCCAATACAAAGCCTGCAACAGTTGGGAAGCACGTTCCTTGCCCCCGTTGAAGCAGACAAATAAACAGCAAAATAACATAAGCTGGAAGGCATTTTCCCCGAGGTCCACCAAGTATTGATGTCCCATAGAAAAAGAAGAAAAACTCAGAAATTAAAAAGAAAGGCAATACCATTTCTAAGGCTCCTCTGATAACTCCACTCAATATATTACAGTAGTAAAGTCCTTGGCAGGTATCAGGAAGTTCAACAAAGTCTACCAGAGGATTTTCTTCCAGAATAAGGCTACAGCTCGTCCCATCAGCATCCCAATTAGTGATGGATGCAGTTACTCCTAGGAACATTTTAAAACCGACCTGTTTAAAACAGAAAATATGGATTTTATGCATCATCATAATTCATAAATTTCTTTGATAGAAAAGCAAACAGCAGTTGTTTTTCGAAAAAAAAGATAACAAATTAGAATCAGGGGAATCCAGTATATTGAATAAAAAAGAGAAAGCATTAAAAAAATCAATCATGCATGTTACCAACAAAGAGGGAATGTAGAAATCATGTTGCTGAATATCAGCAGGAAACTGGCACCGCTAATAAAATGGTAGTTTTATGACATAAAACTGGGATAATATCGTGATAAATTATTTCTTTGAAAAGGGATATTATGCTAAAATCATAAAAAATGCAAAAGGGCTCAGAGTCTTTGAAACTGATGACTCAAACCTGCTGACAATACCGTAAAAAATCCTCTTGCTAATAACATGATGCCACCTAAACTATCCACTATAAACTCATGAATTTGTGTTCCACCATTTTCATATAATATAATCCTAACATGATGCCGCCTAACCTCTCTACGTTGAACTGAAACTGTATTCTACCACTTTAATACAATCCCATATGAGTGCCATTCTGAGACTTGGAACCATGCACTTGAATACACCTTCCAAATCTTCCAAATGTATAGAACACCATGACCCGTGGTACCACCGGAAATCCACTATGCCCTCGTATATAAAGTTGGCTGCAGAATTCCAATTCATGGTCAAAGTTATAATAAATTTACGTCCTCTTTCAGTCACGTCTTAATGCTGATGAGATTTGTATTTGACAGCTGATGTGACGGATGGTGACTTAATGGAAAGGGTTGGAGATGCCTTGGATCTTTTTTTGTTGGAACACTTTCCGATGAATGTTGTCTCCTTGGGACCGGTGTCCGCTTATGTATGTGATCTCTCTACCTCGCAAGAGAGGACAATGCCGGTGATTGGTGTGGTTGTCTCAGGTGTTGTTTGGCTAAGATTGTGGTTCTGAGATGGAGCCTTATCTCAGGAGATCAGCAGGACCTTTTGAGTTTCTGGTATGATGTTCACCTCGCGGCAAATTGAGTGCTTCCATAATGTGTTGGCCGGAGCTGCAAAGGTGGTAGATCTCGTCTCGGGTGGGCTTCGCCCAAGAGAGGGCATCGATGTTATGGTCATGGTTGAAGGGTGCACAATCGCGCGGATGTTTGAGGCCTTGTACATAGTCGGCATACCTCCTTTCAATTGTTGTTGGAGGATTGCTTGCCGGCATCATCTGATGGTGCTTTCCTTTCTCCTCTGACCCTCGATGCATACGAACCCGAAGGAGGGTTCCTCTGAACAGATGGACGAGTATTCCGATTGCCTTTTAGACAGATTGTTTGGCACAGATTGTCCCATGCGCTCAACTTTTGTTGGCCTTAGCTTTATGTGTGCGTTTGACACAAGGATCATCTCTGAGCCTTTTGGCGATGGTGTTCGGAGAGGAAGCTCTGAGCGAGGTGTGTGATCGTGTTCCCATGGAGCATGTGGTTGGACCCTTGGAATGCACATCTAGTGTGGTCGTGAAGGGGAAGGAGCACAAGAGATGAGATTTTGGATCTAGAGTCATGACGACTCTTGGGTCGCAATGTGCAAGGCGAACTAATGGAGGATTTCTGATCGCAGTCGATAGCGAAGGCCTTTAAGGTCGTGGCCGCATATGGTTGATTCTTCGACGGTGGAGGTGGTTGATGATGAGTCACCAAGGGCGGAGCAGATGGTGGTGACCTGTGGAACGGTTGATGATGCGAAGGGGTCTTTGAATCAAGAGAGGGTGTTGAACAAGCGAGGTGTGGTTGCGAATTGCGTGGGGGGTGTTGGCGAGGAGCTCCCGCTCTGCTGCCAGATGAAGATCATCACTTGGAATGTCTCGGACTCTCAGGCATGGCCTCAAATTTCAACGAAATTCCATCAAAATTCTCTGAATTTTCCATTTCTTTAAGTCACCGAAATCGAAATGTTGTCTTATTTCTTTTTTCAGGATTTCAACAAAATATCAGCAAAATGAAATGATTTTTTATCGAAATACATGTTATTTCGGCGAAACAACAAAAATAAGGGAATCCACCCTTCGCTTTCATCGAAATTTGCATATATTTGAGTTTTCCCTTATTTATTCACTAATGTGTCGAGTTGTTAGATTGCTTTACATTATTTAAAGAAGTTTCTTTAGTTAGTTTGTAAATTTTAGATCTAAATCCAACCAAATAAGTTAGACACAAGATTTAAGAGCTAAATTCAAGTTTTAACTGAAGATCTTTTTATTTTTAGTTTCCCATTGTTTTGATATATATTTATTTATTTATTAGTAGTTATCATAGGTGTCACCTCATTATTATTGAAGAGGTGCTCTTTATTGGCATATGTTCTTCTCGGTTGTTATTATACGTGTCACCATTCTATTAATGTTCAAGAGGAGAAACCAATGGCTTCTAATTACGATTCCAGATCCGGTTCTGATTCTAAGCAACATACTACTTTTTTTATTGTTGGGACTATTGGATGAAATTTAATGTAACATATGATGATAATATCTCATTAGTAGCAAAAAAAATATTTTCTATCTCATTTGAATTAACAAATATTAGAATTCTTCATTTTTAAAAAAATGAGTTTTCGAGTAACTTCCCCAATTTCCAACCATTTCACTGAAATTCCATCAAAATTCCACTGAATTTCTCTTTCCAGACTGACCGAAACGAAACCGAAATCCAACATTTAAAGCCTTGGTCTCGGGTATGGGACGAATCGGATAAGAGGAAGGCAATAGGCCTGCTTTTGGAGGCTTGGAAGGCGGATATTTAATCCTTGCAGGAGACTAAGCTTGAAGTTTGGGACCAAATTTTAAGGTGTGAGGTCACAGAGTCTTGTTTCTCTTGCTATTGTTCTATGCTATTTGTCGGTGCTTTATGGGGCATGTTAATCAGCTGGAGGAGTAATACGATGGAGATGGAGGACTCCGTATGTGGCACTCAGGTCTTGTTTGTGGTGCTTTGAAGGGTATAGGAAGTTATGCTGATGTTGGTTTAGGTTGTTTATGGTCCGATGGGAGCGCAAGTGTCGATTGATATGTGGATGAGCTATGAATGGTGTGTGCTTGTTTTCTGGATGTGGCTTGGATTATTGGTGATGATTTCAGCGTCACTCTTCTTGTTGATGATTGTCCTTATGATAGGGGTGGGTTGGATGTAGGTTCTCCTTATTTTGCCACCTTCGTGAGGGACATGGCGTTGGATGTGCTCGATGCTACAAATCTGAGATATACTCGGAGGAGTAACTCCTTTAGGTCATGCTTGGATTGTTTCCTTGGCCCAATGGGGCTCTTGAAGAGTTTCTTGGTAGGCTCTATGATAGCCTTGTCAAGGTCGCACTCAGATCATACACAGCTTTGTTGGGACTCAAGCGACAACCAATGTTTGGGCGATCTATTTCACTCTGAGCACTCTTGGATGCAAGAGGAATGTTTTCTAGAAAGGGTCGCAAGGTGTTGGCATGAGCAGGAGGTGACTGGTTCGGCATCTAGACGAATGGTAGATAAGGTTGGTGTCATGTACTGTATGTTGATTCTGTTCAGGAGGGAGTGTCATGTCCTTAGAGGTCTGCAAAGGGATTCAATACAAGCATAGGTAGTACGCCTTGACCGGCTGGAAGATTCTCGGGAGTTGCAAAAGGATGAGAAGGTCATACGATGCGAACAAAATTGTATCCTATTAGATAAGGACAATAAGAGGGAGATCGAATAGAAACAGCTATCCAAGCAAAGATGGTTGAAGGAGGGAGATGCGAACTTGAGACTTTTTCCATGCGGTGGCCAGTATGCACAAAAACCGTAATTTGATCCATCCGAGTGATATAAAGGACGAGGAGTGGGTAGGTGGTCGTCCTATTAGTGAGGCAGTAAAGTGATGCTACTATGAACTCAATAGGCATGCTCCTTGTTGTGGAGCTAGATGGGTCGGACGAGATGTTCTACTTCTGACTAATCTGCAGTTCGAGGAGTTGTTGCGGCTTTTGTTGCTTTCAAAGGTCAAACGTGCCACTTTTGATTTAAATGTGGAAGGCGCTTCAAGATTGAATGGTCTTCTAATTTTCTTTTTCAGGGAGTTATGGGACTTGGTGGGGCAAGAGACTATGGAGGTGGTGGAAGAGTTGTGCTTGATGAATGGTGGGTTTAAACGGCTGAACAAGTCTTTGTTATTCCTTCTACCTAAGAAGGACGTGGTTAAGCGAGTAGAGGACTTACGCTCCATTGCGTTATCAAACATTATTTATCTCATTGTGATTGAGGTCCTAGCAAATAGGCTGCAAGAGGTTCATGGCACTATTATCGGTGTGGCACAAACGACTCTCATCCTTGACCGACATATAATGGACAAGGTGGTGCTAGCTTCTGAGACTGTGGCAGAGTGGCGGAGGAAGAAAACAAAAGGTTTCTTATGGAATGTAGATTTCTCGAAGGCATACGATGGCATGGATTGGAGGTTCATTTTGACGTCCCTCGATTATAAAAGGCTTCTCGAAGAATGGATTGCTTGGGTGAAGAGATATATGACAATATCTTCTTACGCGGTCTTGGTGAATGGAAAGCAGGAGAGCGGTTTCTTCCAATTGCAGCGCAGAGTGAGGTAGGGGAGTACGCTAGCACCCTTACTTTTTGTTGTGGTTGTTGATGCTCTGACGAGGATGGTCTCGAAGGCAAGGAAGGGAGTTTATGGCGGGCTTCTGTTTGGGGGATATCTCCATCCTTGTGCTAAAATATGCCAATGATACCATTCTTTCGTGGAAGGGGAAGCGACATATGCAGACGGGATATGCTTTATTCTTGAGTTTTTAGGTTGGTCTCCGGCCTGTAGATCAATCATGTGAAATCTGCTTTTATTCCTTTGGGGATGAATGAGGAGGAGGTGATTTGTGAGACGGTTTTGCATACAAAAAGAGGGGTCGTAGCCATCATTTGTCTTGACTTTCCATTGGTGTGTGGAATGTTGCAATAGGTGAATTGGGCTCCTGTTATTGAGAGGATGGAGAAGAAGCTGGCGCGTTAAAGTGTGAAGTTGGAGGCATTGATGCGGGAACTTTTTCGATCCACCTCTGGGGATTCTCAGGGATTTCCATTGGTGGGGTTGAATACTTTGGTGCGTAGAGAGGAAGATGGTGAACTAGGAATTCGAAGCTTGGAGTTGATGAATAATACCCTTTGGCGAAGTGGGTGACCAAAATTTGGGGAAGGGGGATTTAATCTGCTATGTAGGACGTTGTGATCAATTTATGGTGTTTTGTTGGACTCTCGAAGATTACTATTATTCCTGGGCATTCCATCTTTTGGAATGGAATTTGATTGGTCCTTCCACAGATGATTATGCTTTTGTGGCCAATCTTTGGTAATGGTCATGTTTTTCGATTCTAGACAAATGATTGGACAGGTCAGGGGTCGTTGCGTGCTCGTTTCCCACGATTGTTCGCCTCAGCAACTTCTGCAAGGTCCTTCATGAGGGATTGTTGGGAGGTTGGTAGCTGGCTCCTTCTGTTCTGCTCTGAGCTCGTTGATCAGTTCTTTGCACAAATGTTATGTCCTCTGAAGGTACTGCCAACGTGCAAGTGTTTCCATGGCGTTGCAGTTCATTGGCCTTGGGTTAATTGACATTTTATTGTTCCGAAAGCCTAGAGGGCCTTCTATTCGACGATGGTCTTTGATCCAATGAGCGCTTCAAACAAATATACTGACATTTGGAGGTGGAAGGACCCTCTACAGGTGAGGATCTTTATTTGGTTACTAAGAAGGGATTGCTCGTTGACTACTGAGCATAGAACAAGGTTCTTCCCTAGAGTTGGCGGTATGTGCCAACAATGTCTTGCAACTAATGAGGATGTCAAGCACATTTTCTTTGGTTGCCTGGTTGCAAGGGAGGTGTGGGTGACATAACATGTTGAGTTGGAGTCAATAGGTGATTAGGTAGGTTTTGGGGACGACCCGATGGATGAGCTGGGGAATGGGAGTTGTCATACCAAGGTTTGGGTGGAGGCTATTTTTTGATCCATGTGGCTTGCACTGAATGGAAATATCTTCCTTGGAGAGAGAATGTACATGGAAAATGTCATAGTGGGGCCTCACCCTGTTTACGATCAGAAAAATGTCATAAAGCATGGAAAATTTAAGAGCGGAGATCTCCTCGATGACATACCCTCTTTTTCCTCAAAAGAATATTTAATGGAGAGAATTGAAGGATGAAGAAGACAAGTATCGAGATACTGACCTCGAGCTGCCACTCAAATACCAAGTTGAAAAGAAATCAATTTGTTGCCATTTTTTAGCTATAGCCTTTCCTTATATAGGAAGGTTGCAGAGAAAATTATATGGAAGCCAAAATAGACAAAATTATTCAACAACACTCAACAAATTTCTATATAGCTGATTTTAGAAATTCCACACTCAACAAATGTGTTACCAGGTTTTTGGGCATACACCTATACGGTGGAGGCCCTTTTTTCCTTAAATAAACAAATGTGTTACCAGGAGCAGCCAGCAGCACATGAATCTACTTCGAAAATTGCCACCGAATATCACTCCAAACCCTATTGGGCAAAGTTGCTCCAGCTAGGTGTGCCCTCCTATAGCCTCGAGATGTCCAAGTGCAAGGGGGCATGCGTGATACGTATTTCGAGCATCCTCTAAAACCTTTACCGTTGCCCTAGCCGTCACGGTGTCCTATAATATATTGTACAAGTTAACAAGAAGGCCTCTATCACTAGAAAATAGCATAACATTATGGACGACTTTGAAATAATTGTCATAAGAAACCTGGTAAAAGAAATAGTACCAATTGCTATCTAGACTTGTATACGAGTAGAGATCGGTGCAGGAATTCTAGTATGTGCAGCACAAAGATATTGATATTGCTAGTCAAGGATTATATTACTTAGATTCTAAGATTCAAAGGATAATTGAGTGGGAGACATAGCAGAGACCAGGAGGCAAAGCAGGGATGAAAAGAAAAGCGGCATTCCTTTCTCTCTCCTTGCCTAACTTTGTCTTCGCCCTACAGCTATAAAATTGCTTTGGTAGGACACAAACTCGAATCGCTCATTCTTCCACTCATCCTGCTGAGAATGCATTCTAAGATTGGCCGATCAACATCTCAATATCCTTAACGGGAGAGCGGAGTGTTATTTACCTGCAATACTTCTAGGAAAAGGAAATACATATCACAAAGGGTGAAGATGCGCATTTTCTAGAGGCAAGATATGCAAATGCATTCTTGGCCGCTAAAAACACCACACATACTGGAGAAAATGCAGGACTGATGGTTACTAAAAACCCTAAGTATTCATTACTGATAGAATATTTAGGCAGGTAACACTACTCCCTCATGTATAGCTCATGTTGCTTGGGAATGGGACTTAGGTATGCTCGCAGGGCTATATAAAAAGCCGCACACCTCTTGTGTTCCTTGAAATTAACATTATGAAGATTTGACCCCATCGTATCCTTGGACGACTAACACCATGACCATCTCTAACAACGTAAATTTTGATGCTCTTGTAGTGATGTTGCACATACTTTATATCTCTACAATGACTTTGATTTCCAGAACATAATAGATGTAAATGTGTTTGATCCTTTCAATGAGAATGATATATGCTCTTTGACTACGTTTAAATTATTGATAATCATGTAGACTGTCATGTCTTTATGTGCATTCGAATTTGCAGTACCTTGAGCACCCCCACTGTCAATTCTTACTTTTCATGAGTATCTACGATATCTGAGTTTTTCTTGTGTTAACTGGTTTTCCACATTTCCGTATAACAAAGATCAACACCCCTAAAATCAAAGTTATCATTCCTTTTTCTCTCTACTAACATTATATTATAAATAACTATTAAAACAGCACTACTATTATTTGTCTCTTCACATAAATGCCTGCTCTCATATCACCGAAGAGCAATCCTGTTGCGCCAATAAAAATGAATCAGGTGAATAATTATTATATTATGTGAAACTAGCTTCTCATATAGAAATGAACAGAATTTGCCATCTCATCAAAGGTTGAAAAATACTCAGGTTGCACAAATTCGATGATGGATCAAATGTCGCCTATTGAACTACACTTCAAAAATGTCTTGAATAAAAAGGATTTGGACAATAGAGAAAAGAAACCTTTGCAATTACATCAGCGCTTTCCTTGAAGTTTGCACATCTTGTAACATTAGATTTGGAAAGAAATTCATCAATCAGCCGAATTCCAATATTGTAACCCCTGCATATAAATTTAAAATCTAATCAAATTTTCACCACTTAGAAATTTAACAAGTGGCTACAAATGGTCTGGCGGTAGCACGGTATGCCTTCCACCCAAAAGACCAGGGTTTAACCCAACCCCCACACCGCTCTCGTGGGGTTGCGTTGGTAGTCGACAGCCGGCATATTAAAAAATAGTTGAATCTTTGACTTTCAACATGGTTTTGAGCAAGAATCTATGTAGCCGGCCCAATTTATAGTTGGAGAACGCTTTGCCATTGAACAAGTGACTACAAAATTGTAATATCAAGGAATGTAGTTTTTACTAGAAATGCCGCATGGTATTAACAAAAGCTAAAATCTGTACATGCATACATGAATAAAAAAAACTCAATCCTTATCATTTTTTATTTATCGGAGAAATTAAAGGGCGATTTTGAACCATTGTATTCCTTCACTATTTATATTTATCAAAACAAGCGTTATCATTTTCCTTTTTAAAAATCAAATGTTTGGTGATCAACAGAAATTCTGCTTGTTCCGCCTAGCCAGCACAATGGAAAATAACCTCTCCCCAATTTTACACTTTGCTAAGCGATCCTGCAGTTGGCACAACCAGATTTTAACAGAAAAAATGTACATGTAATGATGATTGAGCAAAACTCACTGAAACTGAATGAAAACGCTAAAAAAGAACAGAATTTTTTTACATAAAGGGACCAGATTTTGACCAGGGGAATTCTATCAAAAAGCCGAATATGTAATACTGCCAGGCAGATAACAAGCCCATGTTATTGTCCTCACAAACTGCAGCCATTTCCAACAAGCTTGATGACCCATTTTCCCAGAAAAGTATCATGAAGGTTGAACACACCCAAACAACCCTACTCCATTAGCCTACAAATAACAACTCAAGCACCAAAACAATGACTAGTTTTTTTCTATAATCCAAAGGATGACCATTAAAGGTTAATGGTTACCTAGGCCGATTAGTCGGCCCGACTAGTCGAGTCGGAGGGGTAGCCGACTCGACTAGGCTTAGTCGGTCAACCCGACTACTTTGCTGACTTTGGGAACGTGTGATCAAAAGAAGGTTGAGGCAAGTTTCTAACGTAAAAGAAAACCAATTCGGATTCATGTCAGGTCGCTCAACTATTGAAGCCATCCATTTGTTGAGGAGATTTATAGTGCTAAAAGGAAGAACCTCCATATGATCTTTATTGATTTGGAGAAGGCTTATGATTCTGTCCCACGAGAGATATTGTGGAGAGTTTTGGAGAAGAGACAAGTACATGTCCTATACATTAACATCATAAAAGACATGTATGATAGAGCTTTATCTTGTGTAAGAATCCCGTCTGGGAAGACTGGCTATTTTGACATCAACATTGGTCTACATCAAGGTTCAGCTTTGAGTCCATTTCTTTTTACCTTGATTATGGACGAGTTAACAAGTCACGTTCAAGATGAGTTACCTTGGTGTATGTTATTTGCTGATGATATTGTGTTGATTGACGAAACTAGAGATGGAGTAAATGAGAAGCTTGAGGTTTGGAGATATGAGTTGGAGAGTAAAGGATTTCGTATAAGTAGGGCTAAGATAAAATATATGGAGTGCTCCTTTGAAGGAAGCAATGGTGAAGGAATCGAGGTGAAGATTGGTGATGATAACATTCGGAAGAGAGATTCTTTTAGATATCTGGGATCTATTTTGCAACGTGATGGGGAAATTGATGGAGATGTTACTAATAGAATAAATGCAGGGTGGCTAAAGTGGAGAGGAGCCTCTGTCGTTCTATGTGATAAGAAAATTCCTTTAAAAATTAAAGGAAAGTTTTACAAAGCAACTGTGAGACCTGTTATGCTCTATGGATCTGAATGTTGGCCTGTGAACCATAGACATGTGCAGAGAATAGCTGCAACACAAATGAAAATTGTTGGAGTATAAGTTGTATGCGCCTATTGTGTTGTAGCAGGGTAAATGGATCCTGGAGAAGATCCATTTACCCCATCCAGTGTTTAGTCCCACATGGACCAGTGGTGGGACTTGGAGGCTCTGGGAAGGCTATATAAGGAGCCCCAGACCTCTTGTACTCATTGAGAAAAAGGAATGAAATATCCGCCCCTTTGAGGGCTTCTCCCGTGGTTTCATCCCGCTCCTCACGGAGTAGGGTTCCACGTAAAATCATGGTGTTCCCATGTTGATGTTTCTTGTTTATGCTATGTTTATCTATCGCTTACGCATTCTTCATATTTTATGACATGGTATCAGAGCGGGTTCGATTCTCGGAATTTTCATGTTCTTATTCTTTTCGAGATTCGATTATTCAATTCTTCGATTGTTTGATTAAAGTTGGAGGAGTATTATTAAAATATCAAGTTACAGATCTGGTGTTCTTTCAAGTTCCAGGGTTTTAGAGTGAAACCCTAATTTCTGCTCGCATATCAAAAGTTGCCCAGACGGTGGAAAAATATTCACAGTTTGTGCATCGGATCTGCGCATATGGCAGCACCCAAGTTTTATCCCGCACAGGCGTAGTGCGGGAGCCCTACGTCACGTGAAGTCCTCCTGCGTGCTCCCGCTTCATCGAAGGTGCCGCAGGAGCCCTCCAAGACCTCTTTGCAAGGCTGCGCAGCCGTCACATCTTCTTCAGCAAGGCGGCGCAGCCCATCTCTCCAGTCCGTGCTTCCTCCATATCCCTCATGGCGCCCGCGTGAGTCCATCCCATCACGCAACTCCAGGCAGTGGCGCATCGTGCGCACACGCCCACTGTTGGCAGAGCCGTTCTTCATCGTTGCCCTTGCGCAGGCGGCGCAAGGCACAGCCTCCCATCGCGCATCAGGTCTCTGCGGCACCGAAGTCAATCCCACTAGGCGCGAAACCCATCGCGCGTCGAGCAGGCAGACCCCCGCGCTCTCCTCGTGCAAAGCGCGCGCGAGCCCGAGCAGCAGTGCAACGCAAGGGCGACGCGCGAGATCTCCGACTGCAAGCTACCGTACTCGCGGGAGATTCATATCGCAGGCGCTACTCCTCCCCTTCCCCGGAGCCCTAGGCGTTGGTGGCGCAATTCCCAGATCTCCCTCGCGGGAGCGTAACGGCGGCGCCGGGTTCCCAATCGAGGAACCCATTGGGTTTTAGCCCTAAGGAGGACGCATTTATTAAAAATGGGGGGGCACGTTGGATGTATTAAAAAAAGGGGTATGATATTTTAGGCCCAAGTGAGCTGCTCTAAAAAAAAGAGGAGGGGAACAGCCCTAAAAAAAGAGGAGGGGAACAGCCGTGTTCAAAAAAAAAGAGATCCACTATTTGGGCTGAAAAAAATGAGGGAGAAAAGAAGTTTAAAAAAAAAGGGAGCATGTGACTTTTGCAAAGCCCAAAGGGGGCGCATAATTATCAAGCCCATGTGGGGCCACCAAAAAAAATGTCCTGTGGGCCGATAGGTATCAAAAAAAAAGAAAAAAAAAGGAGGAAAGAAAGGAAGAAAAAGGCACGTACATCTTGAAAAAAAAGCCGTACGCAATTGCAAAAAAAAAGGCGCGTACAAAGAAAAGTCGTACGCAATTTCAAAAAAAATGAATGATTTGCAAAAGCCAATAAAAAAAGTTGAACGACTTTAAAAAAAATGATGAATGTTTTGAAAAAGCCGACAAAGTTGTGATCGGCTAAGTCGTTTGTTTTTGTCCCCATCATTGTTGTCTTCTCCCAACTTGGTCGACATCCATGTTTTCCGACAAGTATGGGAGAAAGGGGGAGTATATATGTAGAGTCACAGGTCTATTTCCATATACAGATTTGTCAGACCAGACGGATTGTTCAGACTCTACAGTTGATGTTCAGACTCGACGATTGTCTTCCGAGTCTCCAGTTTCAGACACGCACAAGTGTGCGATCATTTTCAGATGAGCATAAGTTGCCATCATCAGTTCGAGGTCCCCATCATTCTTGTTGTTGTTCGGCCAGAGTTTTCATGTGAGCCATAGGGACTCCAGAGCAGAGGACCATTCCCTATGCCATTGAGGGCAAGGGTTTTCATGTGGTATCATAGGTACACCAAAGCAGTGCACCATTCTCTGAGCCAGATGGGAGAGACCCAGTTCTCCGACGAAGAGACTTCAGGCGCAAGTTCAGACTTGATGGTCAGATTCCGAGTCTTCAGTTGACTCACACTCCAGCCCGTTCGTCCTCCTCACCTGCACGGCATGAGAAGCAACGTCCTCGACTGCAGCAATGTGCGCGTTGGGTTGATATTGTCCGTAGTGTCCTGTAGCGTTGAGTAGAGTTTCTTTCTGTTTGTCCAAGCTGAGCATTGCATGCTCCAGCTTGAGGGGGAGTGTTGGAGTATAAGCTGTATGCGCCTATTGTATTGTAGCAGGGTAAATGGATCCTGGAGAAGATCCATTTACCCCATCCAGTGTTTAGTCCCACATGGACCAGTGGTGGGACTTGAAGGCTCTGGGAAGGCTATATAAGGAGCCCCAGACCTCCTGTACTCATTGAGAAAAAGGAATGAAGTATCCGCCCCTTTGAGGGCTTCTCCCGTGATTTCATCCCGCTCCTCACGGAGTAGGGTTCCACGTAAAATCATGGTGTTCCCATGTTGATGTTTCTTGTTTATGCTCTGTTTATCTATCGCTTCCGCATTCTTCATATTTTATAACAAAAATGTTAAGGTGGATGTGTAGACACGCACGTAAAGATCGGATTCGGAATGATGCAGTCAGAAAGAAAGTTGGTGTAACTCCGATCGAGGATAAGATGCGAGAAAACCGCTTAAGATGGTTTGGTCATTTGCAAAGAAGATCAGTTGATGCACCAGTTAGGAGATGCGAGTGTTGGGATGTTGAGCCGATAAAGAGAGGGCAAGGACGACCCAAAGAAGTGTTGGAAAGAAACTATACGAATGGATCTTAGTTTTATGGATGTAAGCCCGGGATTGACCCAAGATAAATCTGAATGGAGGCGAAGAATCCATGTAGCCGACCCTACTTAATTGTGGGAAAAGGCTTTGTTGTTGTTGTTGTTTTATTTTTTAAAAGTAAACTTATTCTATACTTAATGTTATATTTAAAGACAATTACTTCTTTCATTTCATTATGATATTATAGAAAATGTAAAAATCAATGTAAATATATAAGAATATGTGTATAGAAATTGATTTATATATTTAAAATAATTAAAAAATTCAAAATCGATTAATGGTCGACTAAATCCGATTAGTCGTCCGACTGTCAATTAATCCTTAGTCAGTGACCCCACCGACCGAGTACTAACTACCACTTTTTGCAACCTTGTCCATAGGGACTCATTAAATCAAAACAACAAAGCCTTTCCCCGCATTATGTAGGCTCTGCTATATAAATTATTTGCCTCCATTCAGATCTATCTTGGGTCATTCTTGTGCTTAGATCCAAAAAACCAAGATCCCTTCGTATAGTCTCATTTCAACACCTTCTTGAGCCTTTCTCGTCCTCTCTTAACCGGCTCAACATCCCAAAACTCGTATCTCCTCACCGGTGCATCAGTTGACCTCCTTTGCAAATGGTCAAACCACCATAATCGATTTTCTCGCATCTTATCCTTGATCGGAGCTACACCAACTTTCCTTCCAATTGCATCATTACGAATCCGACCTTTACGTGTGTGTAAGTGTGTCCACACATCCACTTTGTCATTTTCATTTCTGCTACTGTCATTCTCTGCAAATGTCTACAGACCAATATTCATATCCATAGAGCATAACGGGTCTCACGGCTGCTTTGTAAAACCTTCCTTTGATTTTCAAAGAAATTTTCTTATCACTAGAGAATAGTGGAGGCTTCTCTCCACTTTAGCCAGACTGTGTTTATTCTATTAGTAACATCTCCATCAATTTTCTCATCATGTTGCAAAATAGATCTCAAGTATCTAAAAGAATCTCTCTTCCGAATGTTATCGTCGCCAATATTCACCTCGATTCCCTCATCATTGCTTCCATCAAAAGCGCACTCCATATATTCAGTCTTAAGTCTACTTATACGAAATCCTTTAGTCACCAATACATGTATCCAAACCTCAATCTTCACATTTACTCCATCTCAAGTCTCATCAATCAATACAATATCATCAAAGAATAACATACACCAAGGTATCTCATCCTGAATGTGATTTGTCAACTCGTCCATAATCAAAGTAAAAAGAAATGGACTCAAAGCTGATCCTTGATGCAAACCAATGTTGATGCCAAAATAGTCAGACTTCCCAGCATGTATCCTTACACAAGATGATGCCCTATCATACATATCTTTTATGAGGTTAATGTATAAGGCATATACTTGTCTCTTATCCAAAACTCTCCACAATATCTCTCGCTGGAAATAATCATAAGGCTTCTCCAAATCAATAAAAATTATATGGAGGTTCTTCTTTTTAGCTCTATAAATCTCCATTGTTCTCCTCAGCAAGTGGATGGTTTTAATAGATAAGCGATCTGGAATGAATTCGAATTTTCTTTTACTTTAGAAACTTACCTCGATCTTCCGTTAATCACATGTTCCCATATTTTCATGAAGTGATACATCAGTTTGATACCTTTGTAACTTGAACAATTTTGAACGTTTCATTTATTCTTATAGAGGCACCACGATGCTTCTCCTCTTATCTTCAGACATTTTTTTGCTTCGCCAAATAACATTGAATAAATTTGTAAGCCAAATCAAACCATATGCTCACCTAAAACTTTCCAAACTTTTATAAGAATGTCATCAAGTCTTGCACTTTTCACAGATCTCATAAACCTTTCCCAGGTTTCAAAAGGGCTTCATTAAATGGCAGAAAAAAAAGGTACAAAATTTTTCACACCCCATCCCAACGACTCTAGTAATGGGACATTGATTGAATGATATTCTTTACACAAGACCTCGTGGACCTAAATGCCACCTCATTTCTTTAAAACTAAACTGCCCACGGTAAGCCCACAAGTCAGGAGCATTCAAACTTTCCAACATATGTTACAGTATCTTCTCTTCTACCTTCCGTAAGGGGTATACCAAAGGCTGAAAGAACGGCGAGTCCAACCATGCCATGAGAAAGAAGCCACACATCTCCTTCACAACAAAACAAGACAGCGAAAGAAAATGTGATCAACGTCTTCCTTGCTACTCTGCCGCAGAGAACGACTAATATCAGCCAATCGGGTCTAGTCTTTTATAAACCTTGGTCACAATTCTCTCCTTCCTGAAAAGACAGAGAAAGATCTTGATTTTGATAGGAGCCTTGGACTTGCATAGGTATCTAAAATCCCTTTGAAAAAAGTGGCCCAGATTACAGTTATCCCAAAGTAAGTAACTTCTTATACACAGATGAAACATAGGCATAGGCCATCCCATTCCAAGCAGTCTCAGTTGCCATATATTGGACAGAATTCAGCATGCATCAGGAGCAAATTGGTGCAACGCTCACAATGGGCATCAAAGAAGGGTAAGGCAAATGTAGGAGTCTAAACCCCACCACCAAGCTACTAGGAGCCTATCAGCTATTTGCCATGAAAACCTCAAAATCCTTAGAAAGTCCATCAACCTCAAGAACACATCTCCCAGCATAACAGACCCGATCACTTGTTCACTAGAACTTGAAATGATATCTAACCAACGACCTGGGACTCAAAAAGTCAAAGTGGAGAACATTCACCACTCCCTTCATAAACAGAGCATGTTCTCTAGGGGATGACCTTAAATGCTCTGACAAATCGAAGATCCGTCCAAAGTTGGCAAACATGTTTCCAAGAAACCATTCACATACTTGAGTAAGCACAGCACATATTTTGAAAAAATAAATGGCAAAGCCTTCTCCCACTATTAGTAGGGTCTAGCTACATGGATTCTTGCTCAAATCCATGTTGAAAGATTCGACTATTTTTTACGATAGTTGTCGACTACCTAACGCAACCCCCACAAGGGGGGATTTGAACATTGGTTTTTTGGATGGTAGGCATATTGCACTACCGCACAACACATATTTTGAAAGGACAACATAAATTCTACACTCTCAAACACTTCAACTTGATGTCCCCCTCCGCTTCGAGTTGGTGAACCTCGACTCTGTTTCATCATGGACATCCCCCACCCTTCCCAAGGTCATCACATACCCCTACCAAAGGGATCTTCCCATGGCATCCATACTCTTAACAATACCAATAGGAGCACAAAGACCGAGAAGTCGACCACAATGGAGGACAAAATTGATCCTAGGAAAATCAATACCTCATCCCTCAAAGCACCTTATAGTTCAACTCCTCCGATCAGAGTTTTATCTGCTTTAAGATTGGACCCTCGTCCATTGATATAAAGCTCAAGAGCAGCCCCCAAACATGAAACAAGCAAACTCACGCAATGACAAAGCAAAGTTGATTCCTAGAAATACGGGATCCGAACTAAAAATGAATAGGTGCACTATAGTCATTAATTAAACTTCTCAACTGACTCAAAACTTTAATTGCAATTCAACATATAATCAATGCTTTGTTCGAAAAAGATGTATAATGTACATTTGATCCTTCTGTTTAAGAAAAAATGGAGAAAAGAATAAAGAAGTCTTTTTTATAGAAATATGTGTGTCTATTTAAATTATCTTAATTCTTAATTTCTTTTTATTATACCTTCCCAAAGTTCATTCTCTAGGGAACTTCTTCAATTATTCATCAAAGATTAATTTAATTCAACGACTAGTGTTAAACAAAGACATATAGTTCAGAGACGTTGAACAAAAATATGTTTGTTTGCATCAACCCATTGAGGGGCTCATTCAAAACTTACTTGAACTATTACTCGAAAAAAAAATGGAAGCACTAGTTTCCAGTCATCGAGATGGAAGAAGGAAAAAGAGAGAATTTTGTCATTTGTGAAATACTTAGATAAATGCAGTAACTTGTAAGAATAAACTATCATATAGTTTTTAGAAAGGAAAAAGAGCCTCCACAGTATAGGTCTATGCCCAAAAACTTCACCAATAATCACCAAAAAAGTTACAAGCTTACTACACGGAATATTGAATAAGCATGGGTTACATAGACCAACTCTCTACAAGCGTCTTAACATGCTCTACCACATTTTTACCGTAAAAACAATCATTTTCAAAACACCACCTCATTTCTGGCCAACCAAATAGCCCAGACTATTGCCACATAACTTACACATTCCTTCTCAGTACCGTGTCAATCCGCGCCAATGGATTCTCAAAACCTTGAGATCCCATCGGTGGAAATCATGGTATTTCCAAAAAGATTCCAAGCATCCACGGAGCTTCTACATCTGAAGGAATTTTGATTCACACTCTCCACATCCCATGGCATCATCTGCACATCAGATCCGCTACATGGACAAGACGTGCAAATCTGTCCCTGGTCAACAATCTCCCCCTCCTAAATAGCCACAGAAAAACCTTCACGCGTGCCAAAATTTTCCACCTCCAGATTCGTCTACAGTCAGTTACACACCCTCCAGGATCAAACATCACTGGACCCTTCAAGGCCTTGTATGCCTTCCCCATAGAGAAGGAACCATCATACCAGCTCAAGCAGACTCTCCCCTCATTTGGGCCGTCAATGCCCTCCAGTTCCTTCAACATCTCTAGTAGCACGTTCATGTGTTGATCCGACATCTCATATGTAAAGGGTTGAAAGAATGATTGCACGTCCCAAATGTCCGCAACGAAACAATGCGAGTCCACAACCAGCGCCAACAGTCGCAGGTATCACGAACAAAAGCCTTTCCCTCGCTCCAATCATCAGTCCAGAACTTGAAGCCCACTCCATCACCACGATTTGCCTCAAAAAAGGTTGAATCTCCTTTCCATCAATATGTCTCCTTAGGATAGAGTGACCTTGCGTTCCTTTATTCCGAAATAGAATCACGTCATAACTCAAGTTCTCAACATAAACAAAAAGCCAGTTTTTGTTTTAAAAATACAGCCACTACTTACTGCTTCTTCTTCTTCCCCAATATGGACAACTGATCAAGTGCAATCAACTCGTGTATACAAAAGGCAAACCGAATAGGCTTTCCAGGGCCAACTTGGATTCAGAATGCGCACGCCCCGAGCTTCAGATTTTGACAAGATGAGGGTCCATACCCAACCCATCAAGTGGACCATGGCATGCCACATGTAGGCATCCGAGACAATGGATAAGGAGGATATCCAATGGCAAAAGTCGAGAAGTGGATAAACAAACGATATGAGTTAGTCTATCACGATCCATGAGCTGGAAGGGGACCTTCAATGAACAACATGATGGAGGCACTAGTGACGATTGTGCAGCGTTGACAGCCTACATGTACCTCGGGGTCGGGCAGGTCCCAAGATTTTGTGGGTCGGATCATGGTCAGGTCCGGACTAGCCCAATGCTCCACTCTAGTTTCAACAACAACAAAGCCTTTCCCCGCATTAAGTAGAGTCGGCTACATGGATTCTTTGCCTCCATTCATATCTATCTTGGGTTATTCTCGTGCTTAGATCCAAAAAACTAAGAACCCTTCGTATAGTCTCATTCCAATACTTCTTGGGCCTTCATCGCCCTCTCTTAGCCAGCTCAACATTCCAAAACTCGTATCTCCTCACTGGTACATCGACAAACCTCCTTTGCAAATGGTCAAACCACCTTAAACAATTTTCTCGCATCTTATCCTCGATCGGAGCTATACCAACTTTCCTTCTGATTGCAATGTTGTGAATCCGATCTTTACGTGTGTGTCCACACACACACCTTATCATTTTCATTTCTTCTACTATTATTCTCTGCACATGTCTATGGTTCGCATGCCAATATTAAGATCCATAGAGCATATCATGTCTCGTGGATGCTTTGTAAAACTTTATTTTAATTTTCAAAGGAATTTTCTTATCACAAATAACAGTAGAGGATCCTCTCCACTTTAGTCAGTCTGCATTTATTATATTAGTAACATCTCCATCAATTTCATCATCATGTTGTGAAATAGATCCCAAGTATCTAAAAGAAACTATCTTCTGAATGTTATCGTAACAAATATTCACATTGATTCCATCATCATTACTTCCATCAAAAGTACACTCCGTATATTCAATCTTAGCCCTACTTGTACAAAATATGTTACTCTCCAGTAAATATCTGCAGACCCTAAGTTTCTCATTTACTACATCTCAAGTCCCATCAATCAACACAATATCATCAACAAATAATATGCACCGAGGTTTCTCATCTTGAATGTGACTTGTCAACTCGTCCATAATCAAATTAAAAAGGAATGGACTCAAAACTGAACATTGACGCATGCCAATGTTGATGCCAAATAATCAATCTTCCCATATTGGATCCTTACACAAGATGAAGCCCTATCATGCATATCCTTTATGAGGTTAATGTATAGGATATATACTTATCTCTTCTCCAAAACTCTCTGCAATCTCCAGTGGGACAAAATCATAAACTTTCTCCAAATCAATAAAAATCATATGAAGGTTCTTCCTTTTAGCTCTATAAATATCCATCGTTCTCCTCGGCAAGTGGATACTTCAATAGTTGAGCAATCTGGCATGAATCTGAATTACCATCAACCTTCTTTCGATCACATGTTTTCAAATTTTTATAGTGTGACTCGTCATGTTGATACCTGACATGTTCCAAATTTTTCCCCTCTAGTTCCCATGGCTGCAAATTCTTTGCATTTTCCTCTCTTTTTATTGTTCAAGTTGAATGCTTTGCTGGAAAAAAGCGTATTACTCTTTCTCGTCATGTCGATCTGATGAACTAATGACACTGCATAGTCACAAAATGTGAACAATCAAAATCATCAATAAGCTGGTCTTGTGTGAAATGGGATGAAATGAGATTCGGAATGCTGCAAACAATCTATGACGACATCCATAAGGCGGAAATGTTTGCGCAGTTTCAAGTAGCAATGTGAAAGGGGAAACATGTTTCATGATTCACTTCAAATCACAGGGACAGAAGTAATAATGCTGGGTGCCATCATAGAGTCGGAGGATTGCACACTTGGTAGAATAGAACAGCATCATAATATCGCAACTATGGCTGCTATGACAATTGGTCAATTTTCACCTTTATTAACTACAGCCACTTCATTGACCTTCTTCTATTGTTGAAAAACGAACAGCTATTTGTTCAATTGAGCAACTACAATGTTATGCTAAATCAAGACAAAGATCGCTCTACCACCATCCATAACCAAGTGAGTTTTGGATCCTCATCTGCATTTTCGAGCAAATCCAAAGAATGAGCAACGGCGTGTCAAAGAATTGCCCGCATGTCGTGATCGAATGCCTCATCCTTTGTACAAGCAGCTAAATCGTATGGCATTCACTGATTGCAAAATATCACATATAAATCCAACATCGATAACAGAATTAAGAGAAGAGTGATGCCTCACATCTGATCAAGCTGTTTGTTGACCTCGTCGACCTCCTCCAGATCCGTGAGCAGCTGGCGGACGATCGCCCCGTAGGTCAGAGTGAACAGCTCGGCGTTCTGATCACAGCAACGAAGCAGATGTAACTGGAAGATCCGATCCAAGAGACTGGGGGATCGAAGATGAGCGAGTTGTGAGGAGGATATTAGGGTTTGCAGACGAGCACTTACGACGCGGTCGACGTTGGCAAAGACAGCGTCACCGGTTCTCGCAGGGGCGGGGGCCATTTTAAGAGTGGCGGCTGAAAGAGGGTGAGGGCGCCTGTTCGTGCTCGGCGAGAGATTGTATCGGCCAACCCAACGTAGCGGAGGCGGGAAGGGTGTTGAGGGTAGTTGCTCAGACTGATCAACTCCCCCGATAAAGGCTATCCAAACAAACTAATGGGCTGCATTGCTTTCCATTCAATGACATAGTGCTGCTCTCTCTCTCTCTCCCTCTCCCTCTCCCTCCCTTTTTTAGTTTAATCCGCTCCCTTGTGAGTAGGGCCGTTAGAAAATCACATTTTTTCGGCCCGTGAACTTAAAATGAATTTGGGCTGGATTAAATAAACGAACCGAACCTCAAACAAATAAGTTCGCTTAGATTCGATTAGTTAAAAGTTTGATTATATACAAAAATACATAAATAAAAGTATATATGCATGCATATTGTATATGCAAGGAAAAAAGTAGATTCTATATTAACATATGGGCTATGAGAAACGTATGCACAACATTTATTCTTAAATGAACCTTTAACGAGCCGAACTGAACCTTTACGAAACTTACCGAGCCGAACCGAACCTGATTACAGGTTTCATTTTATCAATCCGAACCGAACTCGAGTCTGAAAGTATGCTAAACGAACCGAACCGAGCATGGATTGGTTCGACCAAGTTTGGCTCGTGTACACCCCTACTTATGATATTAAAAAAGGGCAACCTTAGGTCTTGAGTTAGAATAGGAATTATAGTTGTGTCTGTGAGAGAGAGAGTGTGGGGGAGGGAGGGAGGGGAGGGGAGGGGAGGGGGTGAATTACTAGTTGACAATTTGACCTTGAATATTTTGGGTGGTTGTAATGGATACAATTGGACTTAAATTAGACAAGTTGTGAGGACAATTTTTCCTGAGAACCTTAACCTGGAATGTTACAATTCATATTGCTCAAAGAAAGCATGATAACTCTTGTGCTAACCTCCGATATAAAGAAAATCGACAATGTTCTTGTTGGTTAAGGATTTCTTTTATGTTATTGGATAAGATGATAAAATTTATTTAATGTGCTTATATATGTTAAAACTGTTGAAATTAGAGTTGACTTTTTTAGAATAATATATTCTTTTTCGAAAATTCCTTATATAGATCTTTGACTTTTTAAAATATGTTTTTTTTCAACAACCTTGTACAGTTACGATATCCTCTGCAACATCCTAATACTATTTATATGTGCGTACTCACGTTCTACAAAGTCACACACGTCGAGGATATATGAGACATAGGGTATGTTTGGTTCTCGGTTGGGTTGGGTTGAGGTACCCCTGTGAATGGTAAACTGTGAGGGGGGTTGGGAGAGTTGGAAAGAGGGATACACCGGTGTACTCCAACCCAACCCTGCAACCAAACGAATTCATAGTATTTGACATAAACATACTTCAGCGAAAAATAGAACAAATAACCATGATGGCCAAATAAATGACCCGCTACATGATAACAAGATGTTATGCAAAGTGTCAACATTGAAATTATGTAAACATGCCCAATATTAAGCAGGCAACCAATACGTCTCAAACAGATATCCCAACAAAGAATTCATGTTGTACTTGCAATGTAGACTTCAACAAAGCAAACAAACCCGATTGGCAAGAGCCGAAACCCATTATGTGAGATAGATATCCTCCTCTTGGTCCTCTAGAAAAACTTGGATGTTATTGAACAATACAAACTTACAGTGTCTCATCACCAAAGGGGGAAGCAGAAAAATAATTAAGGAAGGCGCGTTGTAAAACTAGTTCGAAAAACACCATTTGTGAAACTAGTTGAACAAACAATCCCATCTATTTGTGAACAAAAGAGAAATTTCAAATTATACAAATTGAGAAGTATTAATGGTACTTAGAAATCCATCAATCAACTCTTTGTCAAGCACAAGGCTAGGAGGAGCAACCACCTACGCAATCCTCATCGGCTGCTCTTAGCTAATTTAGAGCATTTGGTTGTGCGCCCATTGAGTTGTAACAAGGTAAATGGATCCTGGAGAAGATCCATTTACCCCATCCATGTGTTTAGTCCCACATCGTCTAGTGGTGGAACTTGGGGCTCTAGAGAGGCTATATAAGGAGCACCGGACCTCCTGTATTCATTGAGAAAAGCAATAGAAAAACACGTCCCTTACAGGTATCAGAGCAGGTTCGATTCTCGAGGATTTTGTGTTCTTTATTTATTCGAGATTCATTGACTGTTTATTCATGAAGATTATTCTATTGAAGATTATTATTGACCAATACCAAGTTCCTCTTCTGGGGTTCTCTAAAACCCTAATTTTATTGGTCACGATCCATCATCTCCACGCCCTTCTGCTTCCATGAGATTGTCCTTTTCCTGTAAAAGCTCTGGCAGCGCTCCAGACGCTCCAAGTGGCCTCACGAAGCTCGCGCCGCACCTCCAGAATTGGCTCAGAAGAAAGCGCTTCCAGTTCCATCGTGAAGTGGCGGAGCCCAACCAGCCCTAGCCTCGCCAGCCGGTTCATCGCCAGGTCCGAACCCTTGCGCACAGGCGCACCCAAGCAGCAGCGCGCAACAAGCGCAGGAAACCAAACGCACATCAGGCACGTACCCCAATCTCAGGCGCGAGGCGGTGAAGAACTCCAGGCGTGAGAATCTCCTCCAGACAATGTGCGTCCTCCTCCAGCCCCGCGGCTCGACGAGCCCTTCTCCCTGACGGAGGAGCCCTTCTCCATGCGCATGATCTCCCCAAGCGGCGCAAATACTCACCCCATCACCCAGGCGAACGCGGATCTTGCCCTCCTTCTCGTGACCTCCCTGTCAAGGAACCCAGGCCCGCCACGAGCAGCTCCATCTCGATGCAGGCGGCGTAGCCTCCGAAGTCCTTGCGATGCGGAAGGGATCGTGAGAACCCTAGTGGCCGAATATTGTTAAAGCAGGGGGCGTGGGTGGGTTGTTGGGCCCCAGTGGCCGAATATTGTTAAAAAAATTTAAGGAAGGGAGAGATCTGGGCTCAACGTTTTGGGTCGAGTAAAAAAAAGGGTGGGGGAGGGGGTCTGATTTGAGTAGAGAGAGGGGATCTTTAAAAAAAGGAGAAGTAAGAAAAAAGAAAGAAAAGAGAGAGTGGAAAGGAGATGTATTTTGCAAGGTTCCTTTGGGCCCAATTAGGCCACATTTATTTTGTTTTCAAAAAAAAGAGAAAAAAACGTACGCAAAGTTGCAAGGAAAAGCCAAAAAAAATTGTTGAGCGGCTTAGTTAAAAAAATGTTGATGAAAAGCCGAAAGAAAAAATGTCAACGGCTTATAAAAAAATTGTGTTTCAAAAAAAAGAAGGCTGATGAATGTTTTTTGAAAAGCCGACAAATTTGTAATCGGCTTATTGATATTTTGTACCCCTATTTATCTTGTCTTCTCCCAAATTAGTCGATGTTGATTTTTCCGATAAGTATGGGAGAAAGGGGGAGTATATATGTAGAGCCACAGGTCTTGAGCCAGATCCAGATTCAGATGTCAGACCAGCCATTCGTTCAGACACTACAACAGATTATTCAGACTCGACGATCATTGTTTCCGAGTCTCCAGTTTCAGACACGCACAAGTATGCGGTCATTGTCAGATGAGCATATGTTGCCATCATCAGTTCGAGGTCCCCATCATTCTTGTTGTTGTTCGGCCAGAGTTTTCATGTGAGCCATAGGGACTCCAGAGTAGAGGACCATTCCGTATGCCATATGTTGGCAAGGGTTTTTCATGCGGTATCATAGGTACACCAGAGCAGTGCACCATTCTCTGAGCCAGATAGGAGAGACCCAGTTCTCCGATGAGGAGACTTCATGCGCAGTTTCAGACTCGATGGTCAGATTCCGAGTCTTCAGTTGACTCACACTCCAGCCCGTTCGTCCTCCTCACCTGCACGGCATGAGAAGCAACGTCCTCGACTGCAGCAATGTGCGCGTTGGGTTGATATTGTCCGTAGTGTCCTGTAGCGTTGAGTTGAGTTTATTTCTGTTTGTCCAAGCTGAGCATTAAATGCTCCAGCTTGAGGGGGAGTGTTAGAGCATTTGGTTGTGTGCCCATTGAGTTGTAACAGGGTAAATGGATCTTGGAGAAGATCCATTTAGCCCATCCATGTGTTTAGTCCCACATCGTCTAGTGGTGGGACTTGGGGGCTCTGGAGAGGCTATATAAGGAGCCCCGGACCTCCTGTATTCATTGAGAAAAGCAATAGAAAAACACGCCCCTTAGAGGGCTTCTCCCGTGGTTTCATCCCGCTCCTCACAGAGTAGGGTTCCACGTAAAAATCTTTTGTTCTTCATGTTTATCATTCTAGATTATGCTCTGTTTTATCATTCCGCTTCTGCTTCCTATTTTATAACACTAATCATAAGATAAGAGGAGGATTTATCACTTCAACGATCCTTCTGACCGGTTATGATCACAAGATAAATGGAGGATCGACCACATTAACAATCTTTTTCATCAGCTCTCAACTAATCACACGGTAGGAGGAGTGTTTGTCATATCAACCGCCTTCTCTACCGTCTCTCAACCAATCTTTCCATAGGATAAAGTCCAATAATCTCATGTGTTAAGACTAACTTGTAATTTATACTATAAAAATGTGTTCGTGCTTTAACCACCATCATCGATGCTACTGCGAGTTTTCCCGAGTCTTCTATGCGTAAAGATCAATAAAATTTGAGCATGCTTCTAACTTCTTTGTCGTAATGGACTTGGTGTACATGTCCGCAAGATTTTCCAATGAGCGAATTATATTTAAATAAACTTGTTCATCTTTGAGTTACGTCCAAATGCACTTGTCCTTCGTATCAATCTACTTGGTCCTTGCATGAAGATGGAATTTTGCACCAGATGAATTCCATTTTGAATATCATTGAACATATCTATAATTGACATGTTCATTGTTCGTCTATTCCATAAGATCCTTCGGTCAAATCGTTTGTAGCTACGACATTTCTACCCATGCGATCGAAAATAATGGCTATCTTCTTTAGTTTTTAGGTTTGACTGACTGCTCCACTCCCGAGATAAATACATTCCATGTTGTGTTTTTCCTATCGTCGATATCTCATGATCTCGAACACATGCATCAATGTTTTTAGAAAACAATTCTAATTATTGGTAATATCAAAGATTGTGGAATCCACCTTACAACCACCCACTATTCTTTTAGAGCGTTTGACATGAATTTGCTTGGAATCCAGATAAAATCAACGGCATTGAACAATATGGGTAATAGAATAAAAACATTTCCGATCAATTAATGTTTATTCAAGCATCAAGTCAGATAATTGATTAGGTCATGTCAAAGATAATCGAATATGCACCACGATGGAATCGAAATCACATCAATTTGGCTTATATAGCTCAAGTTATTGAATACAAGATAGGGTATATTTGTAATATAACATAAATACAACAAACACAAATCATCACATAAGCAACCTCGAGGGGTTGAATTGCAAATAATGAAAGCCACAACTCATCTTTTAATATTTACCCCCTGTGTAGGGGAAATTGTGAAAATCAGAGGAGCTGGTGAGGCTGAAATGCAATTCTCCACAGGTGTACACGTGAGGCACGCGCCTCTGAAATACAAGTTTAGAAAATGTGGGTGCTCCACTGCAAAATACCAAGCATGCATTTTCTTAGCACGTGCGGCAAGGCTTGGGTTAAGGTCTGGGGTGGGGGCGGGTATGGAGGCTAAGTGCCACGCCTCCATGCCTTGATATTGCTCTATCTCCTCCAAGGCTAGTGGCTCAGAGCTATGGTTGGGAACTTCTGTTGGCCGTCATATCAAGTTGATCTTACAGCATATGTATGTCTAGTCCTGGAGTCTCCACTGCCTCGATGCGGAGGACTTGTTGGATCTTCGGTGAGTCCCCGAATCTCTTCCTTACTGTTGCTGGCTCACCGAGGGTTAGACAACCTCCGATGACCATCGACGAAGGTCTTGGGCGATTAGAGAAGGGTGACGTCCTCTAGATTTATTAGTCGACGAAACCTCATCTTAGGATATCCTTTATATTAGAGCAGCCATTGAAGTTCTGACCATTGAATCCTTTCCTACCTACATGTGTCAGAAAAGCAACCAAAGCAAAAGTGTGCAACTGTGCGACAGAATGAGGGCCTGAGTAGTGAATAATGTGAAGGCTCGGATGGGTTCTTCGCCGCCATAAACAAAGAATAAAGATCAAAGTAGATGGAGTGGTAGAGGGGTCAAAGGAGATGGAGTGAACCCCCCGCGTGAATCTTAGATTCACGGTGAGGGTTCGACACTGGTTTGATTGAGATTAGGATGTATATACGAGGCTAATTAAATCGAAGAATAGATTAAAAAAACAAAACCTAAGTACGTGGGATTGAAGATAACGCAAGAGTAAAGGATTTGCATGTGCTATAGGTTCTTGAGGACATCTGGGTCTTTGCTTGACGAGGGCGTCATGCCTCGAAGCTAGAATGGTCGCAAAGGTGGCCGTGACATGGCCTCTTCCAGTTAAGGGCCACCACCAGAGGCGGAGCCTATTTTTGCTCATCAGACCACCCTCTTCTTGTCGTTAAGGGGTGGTGATGGCTAAGGGTCGCTTCACGTAAAGGTGGACAACAGTTGTAAGCGACATAGATAAAGTATTTGAAGAGGAGATGTGTGGTGGTTTTGGTGGCTTCCACAACGGTTCACCTTCAAGCAGTTACGATATGGATAAAGGGGTTAGGGTCTAATGATAGGGCGAGGGAGGTGGTCCTTAGGGCTATGTCCTGATGGTGTTGGTTGGTGGAGAGGGTGCTTGAGGAAGCTGGGAAAATGTGAATCCCATGTATTGATGGATCGACGAAGTTTTCGTCGGAGGATATCCTCTAGATTGGAGCAATCATTGAAGCTCCGTCCATTGAATCCTTTGTTATCTGCATGTGTTATAAAATCAACCAAACCATATGCGTGCAAGTGGGAGGTGGGACGAGGGCCTAAATGGTGGATAAGGTGAAGGCATGGTTGGGTTCTTCGCAGCCATGAACGAGGAAGAAAGATCGAAGTGCATGGAGTGGAAGAGGGTCAAAGGATATGGAGTGAACCCATACATGAATCTTGTGTTCACGATGAAGGTTTAACACTGGTTTGGTCGAGGCTACGGCGTATATATAAGGCAAATTAAATTGAATAAAAGAGAAGAAATAAAACCTAAGTACTTGGGATTGAAGATGACACATGAGTGAAGGAATTGCATGCGCTTGAGGTTCTTGAGGACCTCTGGGTCTTTCTTTGACGAGGGAGGCAAGCCTCAAAGCTCGAACGGTCGTGGTGGCGACCATGACATGGACTCTTACAGTCAAGGGTCAACACAGGAGGTGGAACCTATTTTTACTCATTACATCACCCCTCTTCCTGTCGCCAAGGGGTGGTGATGGCTAAGGGTCGCTTCATGTAAATGTGGAAAATGGTTGCAGGCGACGGATAGAGTGTTTGAAGAGGAGATGGATGGTGATTTTTGGGTGATTTCCGTGAAGGTTCAACCATCGAGCGATAGGTATAAGGGCATTAGGACTAGTGATAGGGTGAGGGAGGTGTCCATTAGGGATACGTCTGAGCGGTGTTGGCTGGTGGAGAGGGTGCTTGAGGAATTTGGGAAAATGTTGAGAAGGTGAATGGTTGAGCAACCAACAACGTCATGGGCAGAGGGGTATGTGAGGTAGGCACTGAACATCAACCGTTTAATGGTTGAGCAACCAACAACGTCGTGGGCAAAGGGGTACGCGAGGTAGGCACTGAATAATCACCGTTGGATCATGCAATCCAACGGTTGCTGTAGAGGCATAAGTGGACGACTACGATAGGATCTGATCAGTGCGATTAAACAGATGGAAATTAGGTGACTGAGACTGGTTCATGACCATATGATCTAACTTGATCATACGATTGAGAAGAAGAGCAGGCGGTTGAATAGAGTTGCCTACGTGGCTCGCTTAGATTGGGCCACATGATCCATATGGATAAATCAGAAATTAATATAAAATATGTAAGATAATTATAAAATAGTTGCGGTTGAAACTAGAAAAGGTGTTCAACATGAAAGTTGCAGATCTCTTTGAAGTGTACAACTTTCACAGAGAACTCAAAGTGAGAATATATCCTATGTACATACTATTATTTGTATGTATTTTTAAAATACTTGTTTTATTTTTCTTTTATTTTTTGCATTTTTTATTTGTTATTAATATTAAATTAAATATGTACAATATCACACTAATTTTCATTTAGTTTTTAATAAAAAAAGTAACACACAAAATAAAGAGCACGACAATGCATTTATTTATACAGTAATTAATTTAAATTAATTACAAGAGTCTGATCATCGAGTTAAGTTAATTGTTAATCATTGTTATTGAACTTCTTAAGCGAGAGAGGTAATAAATATAAATAAAAATGATAAATCTGGGATTTATCACCCTTTCAAATGTCAAATGACTTCCTAAAGGTATACGAGTAATGTTGTAGATTTTCCACATGAGACATTTTGAGTACCTTCTTGGTGCATCTTAACTCGGATAATCTTAGTTTCTATCTTAACTCGTACTTTGTTGACTTGTAGTCTAAGGATCTTTTTTGCATGAACCAACTCCTTCAAATCGAACTTTTGGGCACCACTGCCTTCAAATTTGTCGTTTTTATTATCAGAGCCTACATCTAGCATGCCATATGCTTAAAATAGTAGGATGATATAATAGGTATCGAGCTCCTTGAAGCTGCAATAACAATCAGCACAGACATTGTAGAACATCGCCATGAAATTATCAAGTTTCGTCTATCATAGCCTTAGCACTTGCTTCGGACCATAAAGACTTTTATTGAGATTGTATATCATGTATTCTTTTCAAACGACCCATAGCCATGTAATTACTGCATATATATGAACTCCTAAAGATCTCTACGGGGAGATATTATCTTGACATGCAACCACTTTATATACACGTCCCCGACTAAAATAATTCTCGATACCACACAACATATTCCAAGATCTTTGTGAAATTGAGTCCTACTTCCTTTTGGAACCACTTTGCCGCTAATTAAGCATTGTATCTAACAATATATGACCACACTATCAACGTATCATTCGACCTTGTACACCAAAATGTTGTACATGAATTTATTCTCCTCTAGTACTGGGACTGAATCAGACAACTTGCTACTTGTGAGGGAGTCTATCTCATCCTCCTTAACTACCCCCTTACTTCATTATCTAACCCGTGTAACACTTCATCAAAGCATTCGACCTTATCATTATCAACCATCAATAAATAACTGAGAAATTTGATTATGTTGTAGGTTTGATAATTCTAGCATACTTCCTCAATGCAAGTCTTTAGAGTTATATAGGATGGGGTGTGTATTCTCACCATCGGATATCAAATGTGATTTGCTCACGAGTTCATCAAACTCTGCACATCATATTCTTCGATTTTATTTTATTTTGCCAGGTTAGCATCGTTATGGAAAAATGCTTTGTTGTTGTGTTAGGTTAGCATTGTAAAAGAAAAGATCGTTAGAGGTAAAATATGATCCTTGCTGTTTTCTTGTTATTTAAACCCACGGTATATATCCCTAACTATATCTATAACATATAAAGCATGGACGGACCTACATTATTTTGAGGAGGGGCACATGGTCCCCTCATTTATTCCAATCATATTATAAAGTTCAACCAAATATATTATGCGTACTAATATTACAATAAAGTGACCTCCCTCACTTTCTACATCAGTGACATTACAACAAAACAATGATATGGTAACGCACAATTTGACAATTCACCTGTTCATTTGTCGATATTAAGTAATTTATTTGTTGTTTAATTATCGTTGATTATTAATTTTGACAATGGATATAGTACAAGTTGCTATGTTACAAGTAATAAATCACATCACAATCGTTGTTCATTGGTTTTTTTAAAGAACTCCTTTCCAAATTGATGCTAATTCCAACGGAAAAAACTACAAATAATTATACGTACGGTAAAGAATGAATGTGATATTCGTCACATTTTTTTTAAATATCAATTTGAAATGATCAATGTTGGTTGTTATAAATTTGACATATCGGGAGATACCACACCGTTTCATAAAATTATATATTTCATTACATCCATTCTATCATGGTGAAAATTTATTTTTCACATTTACATAGTTCATCTTGCAAAATATAACCTAGTTACTTCTAACCTAAACGTTATATATTACCTTCTTTTCCAAACCTAAATCGCTTTTGTTATATTTAGGACCCGTATTTGAGGATACGTAATAAAAGCATACTTGCTACTCTCTTCCCTTTGAGTAATTGTATATATTGGTATCTAGTTTCTTGTTGAACAAATAGACATCTCTCGTTCTCATGAAATCGATTATGGTTAGTTTTATGACTATTCCGTATTCAATGATGGATGACTTAATTTAGGTTGATTAACACAATAATTTCATGCACATGAAAATTTGAACATGATATCTGGATCAACTTGGAGTGGGCTATTGCATAACACGAAGGACAAGTTAACATTACACTTCAAAAACGAAAATGCTGCATATGTTGACTTTGGCGACGACAGATGCTAGTTTATATATGACATCCAAGCAATTTTAATAACCACATACAATGCTTCAATGATTTATTGCACATCATCTTTTTCATTCTCCGTCAAGTTCGTCATTGCTATCACTTGCACCCACCATGTTGGTCACATATACAGAAACAAGATTTAGCCATCAAAATTAAGGTTCACATATAAAAGGGGTGAATATTAGATGGGAGAATATCAATTCATTACAAGAGAAAATAAATGTATTAAGCCTTCTCCCACTATAAGTATGTTCGGTTACATAGGTTTTTGCTCAAATCCATGTTGGAAATTTCGACTATTTTTTACACTGGCAATCGACTACATAACGCAACCCATACAAGAGTGGGATTTGAACCTTGATCTTTTGCGTGGTAGACACAATGTACCATCACTAGACCATTAAGTGGGTACAACTCATTATAAGGGAAAGTACAATAAAAATTGACCCGGATCTTTGAAGAAGGAGGGAGATGCAATCAAACAAGTGGCCAAATATTTTTTGATGAAGATAAAATTGTACCATCAAAAAAAGAGAAAAATGCCTATTTAAATAATGAGCACAATAGGTAAAACGTAGGGTAAGGTGAATGGTGACAAAAGGGTTATATAACGAGAGCGCATATATCTCTAACGACTTCAACAGAAATAGATTATACGAAACACTCAAGACTACTTGCCTATCATGTATTCATTTTCTTATAAATCCATCAAAATATTGTGCATACTAACGGATCAGACCCTCATCCTCGGTCTCATAGCGCATTTAACCGATGTCCACCTTAAGGACGGCCAATCCGAAAACCCCTGCAATTTTTCATATAATTTAGTAGTAAGGAAGGTCAGAGATACCTCGACTACCCCATGTGGGAAGGAAGAATAAGAGCTCGTAGGAGACCCATGACCGATGCATAAATGCCTGTGAACAGAAAATACCCTCTCATTGACAAGTAAAATGAGTTGCGTGACAAGTAACCCAAAGCACAATGTTATTTGCTTTTGTTAGAAAAAAAGAGTTCATATTATTTCATATTCTTTTTATTTACACCGAGGGAAAGGAAACTTAAAACGCCCATTTGACAAGGCGACCTCAACTTCCTCTCCTCGAGATCCAGGCCTCGTCTATCCCACTGCCCTCAAAACCCAACACCAGCGACACCACCGAACACAGCTGAAGAAGAAGAACAACATCGACCATCAAAGAACGACGAGCATCGTCATCGACCCAAATCCAAATCCAAACCAATCGAATCGAACTGAACTCAATTCGACCTCCGAAACACCGAAGCGGAGCAACAATGACGGCAGATCTGCAGCAGCCGACGGCCCACCCCCCTCGATCCCCAACAGACATCTTCGGGGACCCCATGGACTCGGAGCAGCCGTGGTTCCACAAGTCCGCCTTCCTCTCCCCGGAGTTCGATCCAGAGTCCTACATCGCCGACCTCCGCACCTTCGTCCCCCTCGACAGCCTCCGCTCCGAGCTCCGCTCCCACCTCTCCTCCCTCAAGGCCGACCTCGTCGACCACCTCAACCGCGACTACGCGGACTTCGTCAGTCTCAGCACACGCCTCGTCGACGTAGACGCCTCCGTCGCTCGCATGCGCTCTCCCCTCTCCGAGCTCCGCGACAAAGTCGCTGCGCTCCGCGACTCCCTCGCCTCCTCCCTAACCGCCCTCCGCGGCGGCCTTGCCAAGCGCGCCGAGGCCTCCGAGGCCCGCGGAGTCCTCGAGCTCCTCCTCGATGCCTTCCACGTCGTCTCCAAGGTACAAGACCCGTCAACTGAATTGCTTCCTGATTTCTGTGGATACGTGCGAATTGGATCTGATTCAATGTACAGATCTGTTGGATCTGATTACGTCTCTGGCTTATATTCTGAATTTATACGTTCCGTGCGAAGTGAACTACTTTACTGGGACTTAACAATCGAGTATCCGAATAGGATTGTTTCGTCGATCGAGAAATCCCGTTTGCTAAAATAATAAGGTTCGTGCTAAATAATACGCGATATTTTCCGTGGTTCTTCTGGCATTGCTTCTGCTCAATGCAATCCACTCCGGTTTTAGGATATGGAATATCCACGTGATTTGTTTTCCTGCTGCACAATAGGAATGCTGGATCGATAACTCGAGTCTTGATGTGATAATGTGAATTGGAGGTGTATTCTCAAGAATATCTCGTTCGAGATTGTTGTGCTTGATGTTACTGTTGGGTGATTGTTCGTGCCAATTGGATCTAACTAATTGGTGGTTTTTGTATCGTTGTTATTTTCTGAAGCCGGAATGAATTTAGGTGCTTATGGTATTGAATGGGGTCATGTTCCGGCTCTATCCATTCTGTACAAACCATTCTGTACAAACTGCGAAGTAACAACATATCGACTTATGCTTCAACTAAAAAGAAGGAACTTCCATTGCTTTTTTAACAACTGATAGGAGTTTTGATCATCGATAGAGAATTGATCTTACAATACTGCAAGCATTAATTTGGCAAGACTATTTTTTTACTGTTTATTTGAGTCAGACTTTAAAGGCACATATGAAATTGGACGTAAGTTGTGGTTTGCTAGACTGATTTTCTTTATGGCATATATTGTCTATTTCAGCATCTGCCTGGTTTTTTATAGGTAGAGAAACTTATCAAAGAACTGCCCAATGTTTCAAATACATTCGCAGTTGTGTCTGAGAACGGCTTGGCAAGCAATGGCACTTCCTTGCAGCAAATTGAAATTGGATCCAATCTTAGAGAGACTCAAAGTATTCTTTTGGAAAGAATTGCCAGTGAGATGAACCGCTTGAAGTTTTATATCACCAATTCCAAGGTTCATTTTTTAATTTCCAACTTCTGTCTCATTCTGCATGGTTATGCCTCTCTCCTTAAATTTTGCACGACTTCTTCTTCCTCAAAATAAGTAGCCAGTGAATTTTCAGTCTATTTAATTATAAGCTGTTGTTAACTATGCAGAATCTATGTCCCCTTTTTTCTATATGTGATATCGATAGTTCTGCGCATTAGAGAAAAATGGTAATTTAAGACCATATTAACTTTAACGTAAAAAAAAAGACCATATTAACTTTAACATCTACCACCAGTTGCTAGTACATCGATAATAATGCACTCATTCCCACCTCTGGATTAACCTATGCAAATATGACAACATTCCTATGGACCGAAACCTTTCAAAACAACGAACCACCACCATGAAGTCTTTCCCAATTTCATTGGGACCGACTACGTAAACTCACTACTTCCAAAATATGTCTAATTTTGATTGTAGGTGGATAATATCCAAAAGTCTTATGACCTTCTTAATAGTCTGCTTTCAACATTTCTCTTGTGAACCTCACCCCCTCTTACAAGGCTCTTCTTCTTATTTTTTGCTTTTTCGAACCATAATACTGGTGCCCTTATTTACATACTTATAATCCTCCCTAGAAAAGCTCCCCCCATCTTATATTTTGAAGTGATTGGTGCATAGTGGCTAACCAAAAGTATTTTGAGGGGGAGAGCTATGTGTGAAAGTAAATATGGTGCTATTTACTGCATACGGTTGGGATGCAAGCAATGAAGGTCATGTCTTGTGTACTTTGACGTTTGTGTTAGGGAGGTAAAGGATGGAGAGGATGACAACGTGCATTGATTGCTCGTGATGTCTCGATAGAGAAGAGCTGGAAGGGGGATAAGTTGATGGCTTTGCGAGTCCAGGGTCAAGAGCAAGGGATACACACGTTTTTTTCTTTCATTATGGGAATTCAAGACACTTTGCTAAGGCTTGCATTGGGAGCTTAATCTGCTACCGATGTGGTAGGGAGGCCACTGAAGGTTGGAATGAAAAGTGACCAGCATGTTGAAGGTGTAACACGTGACACCTAGTCATGTTTCTTCATCACCAGCACACTAGTGCTAGCTATCGTCGTTGCAAAATCTCTTCTTGGTATGCTAGTTGTGGACTTGGACTCTTCCTTGGTGAAGGATGCAGATCCTTTCTTGATGTAACTTGGATATCTGTGGGTGCCTCCTTTAGAGGGGATGCTTCTTGGTTAGAAGTCTGTGACAACTCATGGTTTGGCAAAGGAGTTTGTCACGCTTCTGCTTTGTTATTCGATGAGATCCAATGACCTTTTTGTCATTTGGCGATGCCCATTGATGAATGGTGGGGCCTTGCACTTGCTACATTTGTGGAGTTATGGAATGTTCCCTAGACTTGGTTTTAGTACGATGCATCATGGTACAACTGGGGTTTGATGCAAATCGAGAAAATCTAATGGTGGAAAAATTATTTAGATGGTGGAAAATATTTTGGTGGAAAAAATGAGGGTGGAAGAAGAGAAGACTTGTCAGATGTGAGAATTTTGGGGAAGAACCATAGAGATCGCGTGGAGGGAGAAGAGAGAGGTAGAGAGATAAATCTCAATTTAATTCCAGCTTCAACTCCTTAAATCAAAGGATGGCCATCCTCTTTATATATAAGGGGTGGGATAAAAAAATTGAAAGAAAATAAAAGTTTAAATAAAATAAAATCCTAATCGATTCCTAAATTGATTCTAACTGACTAACAAATTGATCTAACCGGTTAAATACTTGATTAAAGATCACAAATGATCTCCTTATTTTAAGTAAAGTATATTTATACCTATAACCCTGAATGGTTTCATATTTACGTACAAAACCCTCAATAATCAGTAGTTACATGAGAAACTCTAAATAGTCACTCCACCCATAACCATCGGTTAGTTTAGTCCATTAATTAAACAAGACCATTGAGTTAATCTAACCTATGTTCTATCCACTAACTATTAATAAAATAAAAAAGTAAGAAAAGCAAAAATCCCAAGCCTCCATCCTCCTCCCTTATCTCCGTCATCTTCCTCCAACCCCTCCCCCTCCAGCCGATGTAACTAGCTTTCCCTCCGTCCCTCCTTTCAGCATACTCCTTCCGCATCTCTGCTGATCTCCTCTCCCTTTGACCACCTTTTTATGAAAGCATGAACCACCCACTTCTTCCCAAGAAGGTAATTTGAGACCCCCTAAGAGCTCATCTTCTCTGAATTCAAACTCTAAGCTCCATCAAGCTCAAATATTACCCAACAAACACCTCCACCCAATCTAACTTTCTCCCCAAACCAATATCTCCATAGATTCCAAAACTTGCACTGATTGATCAAATACGGAAAACCCACAAACCACGAAAACCCGATCGAGCAAGGAACGATGCAGAGGCCAGACCTTTCTACTATTCCAGCCCGCCTTCTGCGAGAACCCAAGTCGACACTCCTTTCTGTATGCTTCCTCATCATCTCCTCCGATATCCCCCTTCCTTCAACCACCTTCCGACATGCCCCTCCTTCGACTCGTGCTCACCCTACCCCCTCTACCCCTTCCTCTTACAACCTTCTTCTTCTTCTGATTGTTTTGAACCTAAAAACCCAACCTTCCATCACCTTCTCTCTGCTCCAAAACCTCTACCCCGTCCCTTTCTTCTTCCATACACAAGAAGAGGAAGCTAATAGGTCCTCCTTAGTCATTTATCGTCACCCGAACTGGACTCGATCTCACCCTATTTTCATGTCGTTTGTGTTGGCTAGCACATGCATGAGGTTGCAGAAGACGGAATTTCTTAGGTGTGCGGCCCTGATATGAAGCAAGGAGCAACAACCCATTATCCATCAGAGATCGAATGCTCCACCTAAAGCTTCCGCATTATCTTCGCGAGTTCCACTCCAAGCCTGAGACCCAACTTCTACCCCGAGTAGTATCTAGAGCTTTGCCTTGATGTGCAACAACATCATGAGCCAGACATCCTCGCTCGAGCCTATCATCTTGCAACAACATTCGAGGCCTTTACGAGGCCATCTCCGATCAACTTAGGCCATATGGACACAATAGGGAAGGGGCAGAGGGGCTGGAGGGAGGGGGCGTGGGTGGAGGAAGGGATGGAGGGGGAGGTGGTCGTAACGGTTGGAGTGGGAGGGGTCTGGAGGTAGATGACATGAGAGATGGGGTGTTGAGTGGAATGGCGTCATTTATAAATATATATTTTAAGGAGTAAAATTGTCAACATTCAACATTTTCCGTCAAAGTTAACGGAGAAAATAGATGGAAGTTAACACAGGGTTATGTCGTGTAAGGTTAACCATTCTTGATCGGAGTGTAATCATGGATTATTGAGGGTTATGCATGTAAATATGAAGCTATTCATGATTATGGGTGTAAATATCTCAATAATAAAATAAAAATTTCAACAAACTCGATTGGAAGTAAATAGAATTTTAACTTGATTCTAATTTAATTAAGCTCTAATTAACAAATGAGAAATTAAAACCCTTCTAAAAATCCTATTTGAACATAATTGATGGCCTCAAGTTGTTGTTTCATGCTGCATCAACTCTATGCAACTTCTAAATACTCATCTCCTGATGACTCGCTGTCTTTGATTGCGGTATCGGAGAAACCTTGTTGATTTTGTTGAACAATTTGTTCCATTTTTCCTCATCAATTTGGTATTATATATATAATTTCTCTTCGCATGGGTGTATATATGATATTTCTACCCCTTTAAATAAACTCTAACCCTTAGCTTCTCCTCTACTTCAACATTTTCATAAAAACTTTTGAGTGGGGTATCATTGGTAATTCAACGGTGATGCACTCATCAAGGATGCTGATTTCACTGGCAGTGGCTGTGCTTGAAGTGGCGATGTAGCTGACATGGTCGGTGGTGGCATGTCATGACTAGGCAGTGATGGGGTGCTGTTGGGCTTTATCTGCGGTGGGGGTTAGGGGAGGCGACGAGGACACGAGGGAGGCTACATCTGTAGTGGAAGGGCGAGGGTGTCGATCGGGGCACAAGATTGGAATGGAGAGGTGGCGACGAGGGATGGATGTTGTGGTGGTTGGTGGTGATGAGGGGATAAGGGATAACTGAGGTGATGGTGGGCGGTGGTGTTGAAAGGGGTTTAGTTGATGGTGGTTTTGTGGTCGATGAAGGTGGTGGTTTGGGGCCTGTGGGATGTAGAGAGGATGGCGACGTTGGCAGAGGTGTTGAGGAGACATGGATGGGTAGTGGCATGGTGGTAGGGTAGGTGGAGGAGGTGGGCGATGGCGGTGGTTGGGCTGGGATTGCAGGTTGTGAGGAAGGTGATAGGATTGGTGGATTCAACGGAGGGGCTGAGGTGGCTGGAACGGGCGTCGATGGGGCTGTAGAGCTGAGGGAGGCTGGTGGTGGTGTCAGGGAAGGTGGCAGATGTTTGAGAAGCTTCTGGACAATAGTTTCATGGATTGGAGGTGGAGTCTCAACAGTTTTTCTGGTAGTGATTTTAGCGTCGTATCAGAAATTCAATATTCTGCGGATCTCACACTTGATCCACCAAAGCATGCATATTCCACAAACTTGGAGCATATTGGATAGTGCTTGTTAAATCTTAACATGCCCTGTATGGTTCCTTGTGCGGGCATCTTTTGATCGATAACTATTCGATGGATCGTCAGATCGTGAGGATGATTTGTAGGCCATGCTCTGATACCTATTAATGCAAATCGAGAAATTATGATGATGGAAAAATTATTTTGATGGTAGAAAAATATCTGGTGGAAGAAATTGGAGGGTGGAAGAAGAGAATACTCGCAAGATGCGAGGGATTTGGGGAAGAAGAACCACGACAATCACGTGGAGTTAGAAAAGAGAGGTAGAGAGATTAATCTCAATTTGATTTCAACTTTAATTGCGTAAAACAAAAAACTACCACCCCTTTATATAGTAGGGATGGATTACAAAAATAGAAAGAAAATAAAAATTCAAATCAAATAAAACCGTGGTTGACTCCTAAATTGACTCTAACATACTAACTAATTAATCTAACCCTTTAGTTAATTAATTGAAGAACACATACGATCTCCTTAGTTTAGATAAAAATTAAAATTTTAACCGACTCAATTGGACGCGAATAAAATTTAACTTGACCTTAATTTACTTAGGCTCCAATTATCTAAAAGAAAATTAAAACCATTATTTTAGAATGCTAACTAAACATAATTGATGGATAGAAGATCCTAATTGAGCCACAGTTTGTGGTTCCACGTTGCATCAGGACGGATGGTTGCGATGAAATCTAACGGTCTCTTACAAGACAACCCATTAGAGATTCAGGTTTTGTTTAGACGATCCACCTCCTCACTATTTTAACCATCTCCTTGTTTTCTTTCTTTTATAGCAACACCTTCCATCTCTCTTTTATTTTTTGAAAGCAGTATATGCCAATTGGGCTTTTATAAGAATAAGAAGGGGAGGTGTTGTGTTGGTGGCTGTGTTTCATGCTGTCCCTACCGCCCAGGGAGATGGCCTCTCCTATATCTTAGGGGGAGATGATCTTCTTCATTTGTCTCATGGGGGCGGGTTCTTTGTGGTTTTCTAATACGGTCTTCGTATATGGTGTAGAGTAATCTGGAGTCATTGCCGAAGATAAGGTATCGTGCTGCCTCATGAGATTGGGAAGTTAGAAGGGCTCACACAAGATTGGGAGGTTCTTGCGTCGCCTTGCTTGAGGAGTTTAGGGTTGTGCGCGGTCGAAGGACGCTTGGAGGGTGGAGATGGCAGCGAGGCTGCGAGGAGATCTATGTTGTGCTGGCGCTTGGGCCTGTGTTGTTGCTAGAGTATGCATCATCTCATAGATGGGTAATTGGATCCATCCAAGGTCCAATTACCACATCCACATGTTTAGTTCACATCTATTGTGAACAGGACTCGATCTTACTGATGAGACTACATAAGAAGTCTCACACCCATTGTAACAGTTACGAGAATTCAACATACAGATACGATCCTTGAGAGTCATCCCGTGGTTTCATCTTGCTCCTCACGGAGTAGGGTTTCATGTAAAATCATGGTGTTCTTCCATTGTTCTTTATTTTATCTCCGATATGCCTCCACATTATCATTTTCTACATGGTATTAGAGCGGGTTCGATTTTGGTAATTCTTCTCGAAGATTATTCTCATGTTCTTGAAGATTTATTGTTCAAGATTCAAGAATCCTCTAAGGTTTTCTGAAGCCCTAATTTTTGTACGATTATTTTATCAGAGCCGGTTCACTTTTAGGGTTTGGTTCTGGATTATGTTCTTGGTGATTGTTTTCAATTATTCTGGATTGTGTTCTTTATCTGTTCTTGCTCGAGATTTGTTAAATTTTAGAAGAGAAGCCACTCCATGTTCTGAAGATCACGCCATACCCGAGTTCAAGGAAAACTTCCAGGGCTTCTGAGGAAACCCTAATTTCGTGCACCTGACATGCAATTTGCTCATGTTCTAAAAATTTTGACATGAAATTAACTCTAGGCAGAAGTTTCAAGTTCTAGGGTTCCTGATGGCACCATAACTCTCCATGCATGGTCTTTTTCGCACACATCTTCTCTGCGCAACGATACATCTCTGTTAGACCACTTCTCCGTGCAAGATGTTACACACAATGGTCTTCTTCTCCAGGCAGCACTGCCCCCCACTTATGACTCATATCCCTATATTCAGACTTAGCACTGGATCTTGCCACAACAGTTTGTTTCTTACTCTTCCAAGAGACCAGAGAACTACCAACAAAAACTGCAAAGCCCGAAGTGGACTTATGATCTTTAGGGCATCCTGCGTAGTCTACATCTGCACAAGCTGAAATAGACAAATCTGTGTTCTTTCTAAATTGCAATCCTAAGCCTGGAGAAGACTTTAGATACCTTAGTATCATGTATATAGCATCATGTGGGAAAGCTTCTGAAACCACGTCCGCAGGCTCTGTTTAAGGCCATATATCGCCTTGTGAAGTCTACACACCATATGATTCTCCCCTTCAGCAGTAAACCCTGGTGGCTGCTGCATGTAGACTTCTTCCTGCAGATCTCCATACAAGAAGGCATTCTTGACATCAAGCTGAAATATGGACTAGTCACGTACCGCAGCAACAAATAGAAGGATGCAAAGAGTAGAGTGACGAGCCACTGGAGAGAATGTATCCAAATAGTCCACACCATAAGTTTGAGTAAAGCCTCGCGTCATTAGCCGTGCCTTGTACCGATCAAGACTCCCATCGGCGTGGTATTTCACTGTGAACGCCCATTTGCAACTGACAATAGATGCTCCTGATGGAGCGATAACCAAGCTCCCTGTGCCCCTGGATTGTAAAGCAGCCATTTCTTCTTCCATAGCCAACCGCCAACAGTCAATTTTCATAGCATCCTGATAATTCCGTAGTATCTCCACGGAAGACGAGGCTCTGGGGAGGACGAGGCTCCATGACTGGCTGAGGGTGGTGGAGAAAGTGGAGATGCGATTGGCGGGTTGGAGAGCTGCTATCCTGTCGGGAAGGGGGGGGGGCAGATTGGTTCTTCTCAAAGCTGTGTTATCTTCCATACCTACCTATTTTATGACTAATCGCAAGATCCCGAAGGGAATTCGTGAGAGGTTGGAGAAGAGGATGCGCACGTTTTTATGGGGGAATAACTCGACTGGTCGTGGGGGGATCCATCTTGTGGGACGGGAGGATGTCACGAGTGGCAAGGGGGGGGGGCTGGGGGTGAAGTCTCTTGAGCATATGAATGAGGCGTTTCTCCTTAAATGGGCAAGTAGGATCTGGGGTCCGGGAGAAGACTTTGTATGCATGGTGATTCGCAGCATCTATGGAGTGAAGGGCACACCCCATCCGCAGTTCATTAATCAGGCTACCATGACGCCTTTTTGGAGGGGAGTGGTGAAGACTTTCGTGACAAATCTTGTGCTCTTCAGACTGGTTTGTGGGAGAGGGGATAACTTCTTGTTTTGGGAAGACAATTGGACCGGGGTGGGGGCCCTTTGCTCTCGCTTCCCTCGGCTATATGCCTTGGCGGACAACAAGCTTTGCTCGGTGATGGAGTGTTGGGTGGATGGTACTTGGTGGCCTACTTTCTCTGCGAATTTCTCGGACCAAAGACTTGAGGACTTTTTGGAATTACTTGACGCCATGAGGGAGGTGGGGGCCCCAACTGGTGGAAGAGATCGTTGGTGCTGGAAGGACGGCTCTTTCTCGGTCAGGGGGGCTTATGGGGCCATCTCCAGACCGCCACCGACAAATTCGGAGCTGCTGAATAGGGACTGTTGATCTATTTGGGACACAAACCCTCCTGAAAGGATTGGGTTCTTCTTGTAGCTTATTCGGAGGAAGAGATTGATGATGCGCGATCGCTGCGTAAGACTCCTGGGTGTCGTTGCGAACAGATGCTTGCTTTGTGATGGCGCGATTAAAACGGCGGAACATCTATTTTTTGCTTGTCCTGTGGTCGCGCAAGTTTGGCAGGAGGCGGATGTGGTTTGGTGCTGCTTTGATGATTTTCAGCCCTTCTGGAACTCGCTTCACGATAATAGAGCCATGCCTAGGAGGGAACGACTGTATCCCTTGGCTATTCTTTGGGCGATATGGAGGGGTAGGAATGACCTGCTGTTCTCGGGTCATAGGTTTTATAAGGAAAATGTGGGGATTTTGGCAAAGAGGTTGGTGGACGACTGGGTGTTGTAATCTTTTCTGCGGTACTTTTTTTCGGGTGTCACAGCTTTATACTTATGTAATTCTACTTTTGGTTATCAATAAATTTTGAAGGGGCGGACACCACCGAGTGTTTCCCCCTCCCATATAGACTTTTAAAAAAATCTCCACGGAAGACAAGGCCGCAACAAATCTCTGGAAGTCGCCTGTGAGACGATGAAAGGAAACCTGGGAAGCAAGAGGATAAGATGCACAATTACATTTCTGCTTCCGAATAGCAATAGGGACATCAAGATCATCATCCACTGTACTCGATGGTGCACACTCCTCCTGCAAAGAAGAATCCTGCACATGCACACTATTTGACCCATCGTTAATAAGAGCATCTAGACATACATGAGGCGGGAGGGATGATTGACGTGCCTCTGAGCAGGACCTGACCGACGTGTATAGAATTTAGGATGGCAGGACAAGTGGTTGTCGTGGTGGTGGTGACATTGGTGATGACGACGCGACAACCGGAGCAGGGATGGACAAAGATGGACTCAGACTAGGAGGAGGAGGAACGTAGACTTCATCATTAGATGTGGAAGAGGCCAACCGATCACCTGTGGGAGAGAAGTACATAACAGACTCAAAGAATGTAACATCAGCACTGACAAAATATTTCCTGTTCACAGGGTCGTAACAACGGTATCCCTTCTGAGTCCGAGAGTAACCCACAAAGATGCACTTGACAGCTCTAGGAGAGAGTTTGTCAAGTCCATGAGTCAAGTTGTGAACAAAAGCAACATCACTAAAGACACGAGTAAGAGAAAATAATTCCTTCTCGAGGAAAATAACAGAAAGGGGAATCTTCTCACCAAGTACAAAGGACGGCATACGATTGACCAGATAGCCGGCTGTGAGAACAACATCCCCCCAAAAGGTGATAGGCGCACAACTCTGGATAAGCAGGGTTCGAGCAATGTCAAGGAGATGACGATGTTTTCTCTCTGCCACACCATTCTGTTGAGATGTATAAGGACTAGTGGTTTGATGAATAGTACCTCTGGACAAAAAAAACTGTGAGAGAGATCGAGTGCAGAATTCCAACGCATTATTTGTACGAACATATTTGACAGAAGAGGAAAAAACATTCTGCACTTCAATGATAAGCTTTCTAATAACATTCCCTACCTCAGATTTATTCTTTAAAAGAAATACCTACGATACACGAGAGAAGTCATCAACGAATACAAGATAGAACCTGTGTCCCTGATGATCAGGAACACGACTTGGACCCCAAATATCAACATGAAATAATTCAAATGGGGAGCTACTGCTCTGATACTGACGACGAGGAAAGCTAGCTCGATGATGCTTTCCCAACTGACAAGCTTCACATTGAAACGATGAACTTGGAGGAATCTGAGGTAAGAGATGACACAGCTTTTGAAGCGGTAGATGACCAAAATGTAGATGCAAGGTATACAGAGAGACTGCTCCTGCGGAATAGGAAGAGACACCAACATATGAATTCCGGACCAGACGATAGAGACCATTTTGCTCAGAGCCACGACCAATCACCCTGCCCGTTAGTATGTCCTGAAAAATAAGAGAAGATGGGTTAAATATAGCACGACAGTGCAAATCCTTCGTAAGCTGACTAATAGATAGTAGATTCATGGAAAACTCAGGAGCATGTAGAACATTCTGTAAGCGCAAGGATGGTGACAATGTAACCTCCCCCTGTCCGATGATGGGGGAATGAGTCCCGTCATCTATGAGCACCGAGCGTCCAGGTGGAATGTCTCTGTATGACTCAAGTCTATCTCTGTCGCGACAGAGATGATGGGTTGCACCAGAGTCCATAATCCAATCTGAGAGATCATGATAGGATGTAAAAGCAGGAGCACTACTTGAGGTGCTAGCAGCGGCATAAGTACTGGCATATGCTGAAGCGACAACATTTGAAGATCCTCCTGGAATCTCTGTAGATGACTGAGGCACAATATCTCGTAGTCGCGCCACAAGCTCCTCGAACCGATGATCTGAAGTGGATGCCGATGAAGATGGAACATGTTCAGCTACACGTGCCGATGCTGGAAAACCATGCTTAGACTAGCATGTGTCCTCGGAGTGACCAGTGCGATGACAGAAAGTGCATGGTTGGCTAAAACGACCTCCTTTACCACGAGGTCCACGACTACGAAAAGAAGATCAACCACCTCGCCCTTGCGACACGGCCTTCGCCGAAGATGGTGGGATAAAAGTTCTGGAAGAGACAAAGATGCGACCAAGCCTCCGGTAGACTTCCTCCATAGGAGGAATGGTAGCATCGTCGAGTATCTGAGACCGGGCTGCCTCATACCCAGGATCAAGAGGTGCTAACGGTACCTCCACCATGGTAGCATTCCGGAAGGTCTTTTGCTGCTCAGGGGTAGCCGTGAGAGGTATAGTGCTATATAGCTTCTCAAACATCCCCCTCAGGGATGTATACAAGGAGTGGAGCGGCCTCCCATTCTGCTTCATTGTAAAAATGTCATGCTGGAGCTGTAACATCTTCGTCTCATTCCGCACTGTAAGTATGTTGTGGCCCGTATATCCCACATCGCCTTAGCGGTGGGCTGATGGAGGACATCATTGGCTATGTCCATCGACAACGTGCCTGATAATCAAACCATGACATATGAATTATCTTCCTCCCAGGAGGTATAGATTCCAGTCTTCTCTACCGGCTCATCCTCGGTAAGAATATGCTTCTTATCGCTTGACTTCATGAGGCTCATGAACTGCATAGCCCAGAGCTCATAGTTCGTGCCGTCCATCTTGACTATTGGCGCTGAACCTTTGAATGCGCCTATGGAGGGCATATCAACCTTGTTTTCTGACATGTCGCCGTAGATGAAGAACTAGGGATTGTAGACAAGAAACAGGTGTCTACAAAGACTTGATAGGATTTGAGTGCATATGTAGACTTTACGCACTCAAATCCATGAAGATAGAACGATCGACGGAAGGAGAGGCGTCGGCGTGAAAGGAAGGGGAACCCCGCGGCGGGGGTCCCCTACCTTAGATGTTGATCGGCGGTGGAGATAAGGAGGCAAGGGAGGACCCAGCGGAAGGGGGGGGGGGTCCGACGGAGTTGGCGACGGGAGAGAGAGAGAGAGAGAGAGAGCGGCGACGGCCTAGGAGGAGAGAGGCGGCGGTGGCCTAGGGAGAGAGGGAGGGGTTTGGCGGTGGAAAACTCTAGGGTTAGGGTTCTGGCTCTGATAACATGTTGGTGGAAATGAGCGATATGTTTATTCCATAGAACCCTAGGGTCTCTTATATAGAGAAGACCCGTGGGTAAATTACATGATACGGATACAAGAAAAATAGAAATAGATAAAATGCTACACGGACTACATAATATTCTCTACAGACTCCATAGTAGAGATCTCATTCTCTGAGCCATTGTGGGCTTAGGGTTTTCGTGTGCACTCATAGGAGGCTCTAGAGTAGAGATCCTATTCTCTGAGCCAATATGGGAGGCACCCACTTCTCCAATGAGGAGACTTTCAGATTCCATTCTCCAGCAATCGTGGACTCCGAGGAGGATGCTTCCACCTTTTCGATTTGTCTCTTCATAAACATATAGCAGTTGCGAGCTAGAGTTCTCCAGGTGGAGACTCATTTTGGTTTCAGTGATTCTAACAGATGTTGTATAAAGCACACATTCTTCGACGAGGAGACTAAGTTCAATTCACACAGTAGCCCTTCAGTTCCTCCTCACCGACACGACATGGGAAGCACCATACTCAGCATGCAACCATCAGAGTTTGCATTGAGTTGATATTGTCTGCAGTATCCTATATTGTTTGAGAGAGTGATTTGTTTCTATTTGTCCAAGCTGAGCATTGCATGCTCTAGCTTGAGGGGGAGTATTAGATTATGCACCATCTTATAGAGGAGTAATTGGATGCCTCTAGGTTCCAATTACCGCATCCACCGATTTAGTCCCACATCTACTGTGAGTGATACTCGGTCTTATTGGTGATGATATATAAAAAGCCCCACACCCATTGTAAAAGATGAGAGAATTCAATATACAAATATGACCCTTGAGAGACCTTCTTCCGTGGTTTCATCATGCTCCTTACGAAGCATGGTTCCATGTAAAATCCTTGTGTTCTTTATTCATTATCTCTGATACGCTTCTACATTATCATTTTCTATAGGTTTTGTAGAGGCGACATGATGTATGCTATCTAGAGCTTTGTCGAGAGGTTGATACACCTGGGAAGGGCGCTACATGCTGCATGCGGTCGGAGGCATGCGAGCATGGAGATGGGTGCGGCTGGATGCTGTTGCGTTTGTAGCAGCGAGGTTGCTGTCTGTGAGGAGGAGAGGGCATGGAGTTGCCATTAGGTTCTATTGAGGAACCATAATTGCTGATGATTGTGCAAAAAGAACGTCAAAGAGGATCGAATCTAGGGTTTTATGGATGAACCCAACAAACATGGCGAATAATAATCTTTATGAAACTTTGGATGATAATAACACAACATTAAAGCCTTTTCCAACATTTAGTAGGGCCGACTATATGGATTCTTTGTGTCCATCATATCTATCTTGATCTATCTTGGGCCATTGTCAGTCGTAGATCCAAATAATTACCCTTCAGATAGTCTTATTCCAACACTTCTTGAGCCTTCCTCGCCCTCTCTTAGCTGGTTCAACATCCCAAATCTTACATCTTCTAATTGACGCATCGGCTGACCTCCTTTGCAAGTGGTCAAAACCATCTTAAGCAGTTTTCTCCCATCTTATCATCTATTGGAGTGACGCTAACTTTCTAGCTAGTCGCATCATTCCGAATTCAATCTTTTCGTATTTGACCACACATCCACCTTATCATTTTCATTTCTGCTACTGTCATTCTTTGCACGTGTTTATGGTCACATGCTAACATTCAGATCCATAGAGCATAACCGGTCTCACGTATACTTTCTAATATTGTCCTTTGATTTTCAAAATAATTTTCTTATCACATAGAAAAGTAGATGCTCCTCTCCACTTTGGCCAACCTGCATTTATTCTTTGAATAACGTCTCCATCGATTTCTCGATCATGTTGTCAATGTTCAGGAAGGCGGTATGCAGTATTCAGTCGAAGGGTCACTGCATAGAGATTATGCTGTATGCGGGAGAGTATGCAGTTCTTGTTGTTTGGTATTTTTTATGATTAAAAATGTAAATAAATTTATAATTTTATGTTAATATCCTCTAAATATTATATCTCTTGAAAGGTACAAAGAACATAACTATTGGGATAAAAAGTAATATAGAGCCAAATGAACAAAAACATCAATTGAAAGAGTTTATGGCAACATGCATTCCTTTAATTGTTTTCCATAAATACAAATATACTCTCAAAATAAGGACATTCAAAATGATGTAAAAACATAAAGCATCCAAAAACATAAAACATCAAAAAGCTTCATTCTGATTGCCATTCATCTTCAAATTCCGCTTGAGGAATATGATCCTCATCACTCTCTTCATCTGTTGCAAACCCATCGGCTTCATCATCATCTTCCAATGTAGTAGGCCTTAATGCATCAACAATTATTTGACTCCGTCTATGATGGACAAGATCTTCTGCACTAGTTGCCTCAGTTACCAAGTTCGATGTTAATCTTGATCCTAAAAATACCTCTTCCTCTCCTTCTCCTTATGCAATCCACTCACTTACATTGTTACGATATTTGGAAACTAATGGATCCTTTCCTTTTTCCATCTGACGCTCTCTCAATCTTGAGTTAAATTTCACAAATACCAACTCATTAAACCTCTTGCCTTCAAGTTTATTCCTCTTCTTTGTATGAATCTACAATTAAAACAATATATCATTACATTCACTATTTATAAATGACATGTATTAGCAATTGACTTTGAAATACCGATGAGAAAATGCTCCAATTCCTTTTACATCCAAAAGAGGAGGATGTCAACTTCAAAATCTTCATTGCCATAGCTGTTAGATAAGGACACTCTCCACCATATAACATCCACCAATTATCTACATATGAGAAATTTTAGGATTAATTTGTCATACAAAAAACTAAATTGCTGATGCTAATTAATACGAAATAATCACAATACCTGGCCTAAAACAATCGTCAAGTGTCGATCTTTATTTATGGCTAACTGCTTGCCAAAAGATCCTTGTACATTCTTGTACAAGATCAACTCCTTTGATGTGGTTACATCTTGAATTTCCAAATCAGGATAAAAGATTTTCATGCATTGCATGAAGCCATCCACAACATAACTTCTTTTTAAATGACATGACTATCTCTATAGTAATAATTTGGATTAAGAAAATAATCATCAAGATGAAAAGGGATATCCAACCTAACCTTTGATTTTGAGTGAATGCCATTGATAAAGGATTTGTATTGTGCTTCGTTATCTTTGAACACTGACATTATTGCCTTTCTAGCATCCAATAATGAACCGTATACAAATCCCATGGATGGCCTTTGATCCCCATCAATAATATGCAAAATATAAATCAATGAAGAGAAGATTTTCAAGATCATAGACACTTAACTCAAAAATGCAGCATTGAAAAAAATAGATGAAGATATTTCTCCTTTCTTTGTCCTTGACCACTTGCATTGTCTCCATTCATCATACGAGAACATCAATCTCAACTTCTCTTTTGTTCATCACGCACTGTAGAGTGAGAAATATGGCAACAAACCTTGTTTGTCCTGGTCGTACAATCTCTCCCTTTTTTCTTGAATTGACTCATCAAGCTCAAGGTCCTCCCATAGCCATAGATGAATGTAGCGAGAGATCTTGCCTTAGTAATTGCATTTTTTGACCTTGGGTTCTTTCCCAAATTCTTCCAGCATAAGGTCTATGCAATGAGCTGCACATGAAGAACAAAAGATCCTTGGATACTTAGTCCTAAGTATCCTTCCAACAACTAAATTGGCTGATGCATTATCAATGATTACCTGAACAACATCATCAACTCCAACCTCTTGAACAGTGTCATCCACCAACTTGGATATATACTCTGCAGTGTGGAACTCAAATGATGAGTCAACATACTTTAAAAAGCATGTACCCGATTCAAAATTCACACAAAAATTCATGATGCTCTACCCCTCATATCTGTCCAAGCATCTGTCATGATGGAACAACAATCTTTCTTCCAAGACTCCTTATGACTACTTATAAACTCTTTAGTCTCCTCAATTTCATTATTCAACAATGTCTTTGAGATCTCATAATAAGAGAGAGGCTTGTATCCAGGTCCATATTGACAAATTGCCTCACACATACGAACAAAGGACTTGTGGGTGACTACATAGAATGGAATTTAACAGTCATAGAAGAATTTGGCTACATACTTATTAACCCGTGCACGCTGTTCCTTGCAAACTGTATCTTTGATTGAACTTTGTTGCATTTTGCATTCTTCAGTCGATTCTGACACATTCTGTCTTTTTCCTCTTGTTCATGTGGAGCCGGACTTGAAACCATGAATAAATTGCTGTTAGAAAATACAGAATGCGGAAGCATATCCGAATAATAAGATAAAGATATTTGAGAACAACAAAGATTTTACGTGGAACCCTACTCCCTAAGGAGTGGGATGAAACCACGGGAGAACGGCTCAAAGGGCTTATCGTTCATTGACTTTCTCATCTGAATACAAGGGGGTGAGGGCCTTACTTATATAGCCCTCACCAAGTCTACACATCTCACAACTGGTAGATATGAGACTAAGTAAATGGATAAGTGATGCATAACCAAATATTACAACACTCCCCCTCAAGCTGGAGCATGCAATGCTCAGCTTGGATAAACAGAAAGAAATCTTAACTCACAATACAAGACACAACAGATAATATCAACTCAATGCGCACAACTGTCGGCTGCTGTCGATGGTGTCGCTTCTCATGCCGTGCAAGTGAGGAGGACGAACGAGTTGTAGTGTGAGTCAAACTGGATCTTCTCGTCGGAGGGCATATGCTCTGTATTGCACCTGTCAGAATTACTGCGACTGAAAATGAGTCTTTACACGGAGAACTCTGGTATGCCAAAAACATGTGGATAACTGCTCCATCTCTGAAAGGTCCGAATACAGAATGTCACTAATTATTCATACGTAGTCCTCTGAAGATGGGTCACTCTCACAGGGACCTCAAAGTGGGTTCTCTCTTATAGGAACCTCAGAAGGATCTCGTACCGGAGTTCACAAATGCTGGAAAATATAGTCTGAAACTCTCCTTGTCGGAAAATTGGGTCTCTCCCATCTGGCTCAGAGAATGGGATCTCTACTCTAGAGTCCCTATGAAACCAAATGAAAACCCTAGCCCACATGGCATAGGGAATGTGATCTCTACACTGGACATATGAAAACTCTGGCTGAAATGCAAAAGATATAAACGCGACAAATGATGGGAAACATGTGGACATCTGAGAGAGGACTCGGAACCAATCATCAAGTCTGAATATCCGACAATTGTAGAGTTTGAACTAGGGATGAGCATGGGTCGTGCCTTTAAGGGCCCAGGCCAAAGTCCGTTTAAAAAGTTCAGGCCTTAGGCCGGCTTAGGCCCGTAAATGTTTTGTTCGGCCCAAGCCCTTGCCCAACCCAATTCATTTGGGCCGGACTTGGGTCGGACTGACCCATCTCTGCCCATTAGAGATTATTAACTTCGAGTCTTTTGTTTCAAGTTAATCTCACTTAAGTTACACAAGCCAAAATTGTTTTAAAACATGTGCCATAATACTTGTGAAAACAAACTAAAATTCAATTATACCAAATCCGAGGATTTCTTATTTTATACAAGTGCACTCAATGCTAGATACCATGAATGTCTCTCATGTATAGAAATTGAAAGAGTAAAAGAAACTTATCCAGTTAACAGCATGTGCACCAAACCCTACAAGTTAAAAAATGGGCATAAGGCCCATATTGGGTAAAGGTTCAATAATAGGAAATGTTCTGATTGGAAAAATAAATACTAAAAAAATTCAAGAATAACCAACATAATATAACCAAAGACTAATTAAGAGGGGGGAGTTTTCATGCATGTAAGTTGTGGGAAAGGGTTCAGGCCCTCTTTGGGCTGGGCCCTTGAGCCGGTCGGGCTGGGTCGAGCCAAGCTTGAGCCGTCCAAAAAAAATTTGGGCCTTAATATTAGGGCCCATGCCCAACCCAGTTTTCATTTGGGCCTGGGCTGGGCTCTTTGAGCTGGGCTTCGGGCTGGGTCGGGCCGACCCAACCTTGCTCATCCCTAGAATTACATTTGGCTGGTCTGGAATCTGGCATCTGAATCTGGAACAGACCTGCGACTCTACACAATACTCCCTATTCCCCTTTCTCCTATACTTGTCGAAAAACAAGGGGATCAACAAAGTTGGGAGAGGACATAAATATGAGGAGGAATGAATCATCAAAATTGTTTTTTTCGGCTATTTTTCTTCCCTTTTTATAGCCGTCTCTTTTTTGTAGTCTTTTCAAATGTTTTTTTTACGGCTTTTCATTCATTTTTTTCAACATTAATTTTTTTGTATGATTCTGTTTTTTATGCGTACGATTTTTTTAATATACGCACCTTTTCTCCCTTTTTTTGAAACAAAAGAAGCTTGGCCAACTTGGGTCCAATGATAATGGCCCAAACAGTGGACAACTACACAATAACGCTTGATCCCCCCGCTCTCTCTCCTTTTTTAGCGCCGCAACTAGGCTCCCTTATTTTCATCAATTCGGCTGGGCTCTTTGGACCCAATTAAAAAAACATATGCCTTTTTTGAGGCACGTGCAACAGGGCAACTCTTCTCCCTTTGCCATTGGACCCCTTTCACACATCCCTCACTAGGGTTCCCTGGGAACCCCCTCTTCTAAAAAACAACTGGCCCTATCAGGTTAGGGCTTCACCAATGGAGCTCTTGGATTTGCGGGGAGCGTCGACGGGAACTGGGAGGAGAGCTCCGCCTACGCGACCTGTTGTGCGTGAAAGGGAAGGGGTGGTGTCGTCGCTGGAGGGTACGCTGCCCGTGGGTACAGAGCGGGTGGGGGGGACGCTGCTTGGGGAGATGTGGCTACATCTTCTTCTTGTCGCGTCCCAGATCGAGGAGGTGCGACTTCGGGAGATGCTGCCTGCGGCTCAAGATCTTCTGGAGGGAGCTCTGCATAGAGGTCACTGCACAGTGCTGCCTAGAGCACCGCCATGGGGCTTCGGCCTGAGCATGAGGGTGTCACCAAAGGCAAGATAGGCTCCACCTGGAAAGGAGGGGCGATGGGGCTCCGCCTCTGGAGTCACCAGTCGTCATCTTGAAGAATAAGTGTCGAGCACGAAGGAGATGCCTTCTCGCCAGAACTTGAAGATGGAGTCGCCTGGACGCGGCTTCGGCCTGATTAGATCAGGCTGGAGATGCCAGGACGACAAGGGTTTTGTCGTCAGAACGCGGAGATGCAGCTGAATGGTGACGAACATGGCTTATGAGCAAAAATTAGGATTTTGATAGAAACTCTAGAACTTGAACAATTCCACATATAATGATGTTCAATAAAGTAACATCAAAATCGAATCTCGACCATAAAATAAATCTTTTAGAACAAATCCTCGAAAATTGAACCCGCTCTGATACTATGTTAGAAAATACAGAATGCAAAAGCGTATCAGAATAATAAGATAAAGAAATTTGAGAACAATAGGATTTGACATGGAATTCTACTCCCTAAGGAGCGACATGAAAACACAGGAGAACGCCTTAAAGGGCTTATCATTCATTGAACTTCCTTATCTGAATACAGAGGGTGAGGGGCTTCTTATATAGCCCTCACCGAGTCTCCACATCTCACAACTGGTAGATGTGGGACTAAGATTTGGATGTGGTAAATGGATCCTGGGAGTGATCCATTTACCCATCTCCCCTCACAGGTAACGCATAACCAAATACTCCAACACAACTTTTATCCCTCATTTCTTGCAAATCTTTCAATTTATCCCACTTTTTTTGTGTATTGTCCACATAATCCTTAATTTCATTTCTTATTTCAAAGTCAACCTTTGGACAAGACACTACATTTCCTTTGATATGTGCTAAATACTACTTCATTCTATTATATCACCTTTTACAATTTTTCCACATAGTGTACATATGACTGTATTTGGGTCAGTCTTCGATGCGGGGAATGCATATTTTTACAACTGGGATCACTAGATCTTGGCGGGACATGACAACTTGTCGATGTATTTCCACCAACTTCAGAATTTGGTTGAGAGGCCATTGCTGCCATCATGATCAAATATTTAAAAAGAAATCACACTTTCTTACATAATTTTTAGTATATTATAAAACAAAAATTATTTTATAAATTGATAGATTAAAATGGCAGACTAAAAATCAAGACATTGTTCGTTTTTATGTATTATGTTCATAGTTTTTTTTACATAAATCAAACTTTTTTGTTTAGACATTTAATTTGTTCAGAATTCTGGCATTTTATAAAATGGCACACTAAAATGACAAATAAAAAAGTCAGATATCAACATCAGACATTTTATAAAATGACACATTCCATGGAGCATTATACCATCCATGGCTCCAATTGGGCTGGACCTCTTCGAAAGAACAAAACGTTAAAGGTCTTTCCTTATGAATCTGAATGCTTTGTAAAAAATACCAAAGTAAACATCTGTAATGCAGTCAGAATCAAGCAAGGAGGCGATTACAGTTATTAACGTAAATTGATGACAGTAACAAAATAAGCTTTAAGGCTAGTAATGTACTATTTAAATTAAGAATAGAGCATCATTTTCATTTCAGAACTATAATCAACACAACAAGTTCCTCCTTCAAGATTGTGCTGTGAAAAATAAAAAACTTCTAATTCTTATAAGTCCTACAATGCATTTTTTAAAGGCCCAACAAGGCATGGTAATCTTTTCAAAAAAAGGCATGGCAAGTTGACATGGTAAGGGGGGCTCACGAGCGGTTGGCGGAGCCACGGAGGCGGTAGAGTCGAGTGCCGAGCAGATCCCAGCGACAGAGGTAGTGATATGAGCGGTGGAGGTTGTTGGCAGAGCTGGAGGTGTTGGCGGAGGTCGTGGAGGCAGTGGCGGAGGATCGGAGGTGCTGGCGGAGGTGAGGGGAAGGAGGGGGGCTCCTGGGCGGTTGGCATAGTTGCGGAGGCGGTGGAGGCAAGTGCCAAGCGAAGCTGGTGGAGGTGAGTGGTGGAGGTTGTTGGCGGAGTTGAGGTGTTGACGGAGGTCGTGGAGGCGGTGGTGGGAGGATCGGAGGTGCTTGCGGAGGCGAGGGGAGCGAGGGGGCTCGTGAGCAGTTGGCGGAGCTGCGGAGGCGGTGGAGGCAGTGGTGGTGAGTAGATTTCTGAGTTAGGGCTTAGGGTCAGGTGTGTGAGGGGTGTGGGATGCGTGGGGATTTAACTCAAGTGTCCGAGGATGGGTTAGGGTTCAAAAAATATTTATTCGAAAATCAGCCGCATAAACGATCACATATACAGTATGCTCTGCCGAGTATGCGGCATGAACCGCCTAGATGCCGGTTTGATCATACTCGAAGCGCTAAGGCTTCCAAGTTTGAGTATGCGGTCAAGTATGTGATATACTCGATCGATTTTCTGAACACTGCATGTTGGAAAATAGATCCCAAGTATCTAAAAGAGTCTTTCTTCTGAATGTTATTATCTTTAATCTTCGTCTCGATTCCTTCACCATTGTTTCCATTAAATGTGTACTCCATATATATTCAATCTTAACCCTACTTGTACGAAATCCTTTAGTCTCCAATGCTTACCTCCAAACCTCAAGCTTCTCACTTACTCCATCTCTAGTCTCATCAATTAACACAATGTTATCGACGAATAACATACAACAAGGTATCTCAATCTGAATGTGACTAGTCAACTCGTCCATAATCAAAGTAAAAGGAATGGATTCAAAGCTGAACCTTGATGCAGAATAATGCTGATGTCAAAATAGTCAATCTTCCCGGACTGGATCCTTACACGATATGAAGCCCGTCATACATATCTGTATAACTCTTTTGTTCTCCATAACCTCCACAAAATCTGTTCTTAGAATTGAATCATAAGCCTTCTCCAAATGAATAAAAATCATACGGAGATTCTTCTTTTTAGCTCTATAAGTCTCTGTTATTCTCCTCAACAAGTAAATTAGCTTCCATATTTGAGGGACCTGACATGTTACTTTGGAAACTTGCTTCAACCTTACTCATTCCAAATTTTTATAGTGTGACTCATCAATTTGATGCCTATATAATTCAAACAATTTTAAATGACTCCTTTATTCTTATAAAGAGGCACCACGATGCTTCTTTTCCATTCTTCAGGTGTTTTCTTGCTTCGCCTAATAACATTGAATAATTTTGTGAGCCAAATCAATCCGCGTTCACCTCGATCTCTCCATACTTCTATATGAATGTCATCATGTCCTACAACGTTCTCAGGTTTCATCGTCTTCAAAGCCTCCTCTACTTCCTGTGTATCCTTTTATAGCTTGCACGATTCATCTACTAGATAGATCTCCCAAAGTGATCTTTTTATTCCCTTTCCAAATGAAAAGCTTATGGACATATTGCTTCCATCTAGTCTCTATATCCTTCCGAGTAACAAGAACATATCCTTCCTCATCTTAATTCATCTCACTTGAGGAAGATATTTGATTTTCCTTTGACCAATCTGAATATATACTTTTGGCCCTCCTTAGAGTCAAGCTTTTGTCTTAGCTTCACTTACAACATTCTTTGCTTCTTTCTTCGCTATCTTGTAGTTTGTGATAATTTTGTCTGTTTTATCCTTATACATAGATTTCAAGCAAGCTCGGAGCCCAAGGTGTGGTCTGGTGGTAGAGCAGTGTGCGTCCACTTTAAAGGATCCGGGTTCGAATCCCAGTGGAGACGCTCCCGACCCCCGAAATTACCAGGCCTACTATTAAAAAAGAGCAAGTTCATTTCATTTTAAGCTTCTCTTGCACTCATTCGCTCAACCACCAAGCCTCCTTTTGGCCTGGGACTCTTTAGATTTTCCTAGCATCTCTTTGGCTACCCTTCGGATACAAGATAATACTGCCTCCCATATCTCATTCACACTTCCATTATAATCCCAAGATAAGTCTTCTATAACCTTCTCATTGAAGCTTGATAGCTTCTTGAAGATTCCACCATCTAAATCTACTGATGGGAACCACCCTTTTCGTTACCAACCTTTTTAATTGCACATCCGTGACTAGCAAACGATGTTGAGATGTCAAGCTCTCTTCTGGAGTTACTTTGCAGTTTTTGCAAAACAAATCGATCTCTTCTCCTTATCGCAAAGTATTCTTTTTGTGTTTAAGTCGGGAAACTCTTATAAGTAATTAAACGCTCCTCCCTCTATCTTGAAAATAATGTTCTCTATGAAAAGGTCATAAATCGTTACAAAATCTAGAATGACTTTTCCCTCATTGTTTCTATCCCCGAAGCCATGGCTTCCATGATTAATGATTACTAGCATACCCTGAAGCATCCTTTTCCACATGCCCATTAAGATCTCCACCTAGGCAAATCATCTTTCTTTACGGGATTCTTGCATAATGTTATCCAAATCCTCCTAAATAGCTTGTTTAATCCTTTCTTCTAAACTAAATTGCGGTGCATAAACTGAGATGATATTCATAATTTTTTCTTCAAGCACCAATTTTAGCAAAATAATTCTATCCCCATATCTTTGCACCCCAACCACACTATCCTTCAAATCCTTATTAAAAACCACTCCAACACCATTTCTACCATTCTCTTTACATGAATATCATAATTTAAAGCATATCTTCTTGATCTATCTTGTTTTATCTCTATCCCATTTTGTCTCTTGTAGACATAGTATCTGGATCTTCCTTTTTTTCATCGTATCTACTATCTCCATCGATTTTCAAGTCAAAGTGCAAATATTCCAACTACCTATCCGCAATTTCTTTTGGACTAACTTCTTTACTCTCATACATCTATCATGCGAGAATCCTTGCAAATTTTGGACCGCATCCTAGCGGCGATGCAATGGAACTAGCTTAATTACTCGCATGCGTTCCTCATACGAGAACCCTTGCAAAGTTTGAATAACATTTGAGTAACGATGTGACAACCCTTGCCAACTTGTCATTGCATTCGAGTGATGCAACACACCACTCGTAAGGAAGGTCCCGACGAAATCTTGATGTTTGCTTAAGTTCACGTTGAAAAAATACGCATGTCTTGAGGAAAATTCCTAAATAGTGTCTCAATCGAAAACACTGTTCTCAGGAAGTTGTCTTTGACAGTTCTACGCTAGTTCGTAATGCAATCCTCCTCATTTACTGGGCTTGGGACCAATCATGGTTGAGTCCTGGAACTTCGAATGAACCTGAAAATAAATCAAATCTCCCAAAAATCGAACTGCTTGGATACCATATTGAAGTAAATAATACGGAAGAGTAATTAAGAAAAATCAAAAGCAATAAGAACGCAGAGATTTTAAGTGTAACCCTATTCCGTGAGGAGCGACATGAAAACACGAGAAAGGACTCAAAGGGCCATACTCATTATGAATCTTTCAATGAATATAGGGGGTGTGGGCTTCATATATAATCCCACAGACAAACCGAAGTCCCACTTATAGATGATGTATGACGAAACAAGAGAGCATGGTAATGGATCTTAGAGATATCCACTTACCCATCTTTTATGTACTCTAGCAAGTATAAACCTGCATGAGTCGTTTAAGAGACACATATCATATATCTTTATATGCACATTACTCGGCAATACATAGTTCTTGTCAGATCGTTAACTTAGTGGTATGCTAAATTTACATGCTGAGATGTATAGATGTATATTTGTCTCCGATGAAAGGGTGATTGCCTATTGTATCTCAATCTACACTGCGAGACTTCATTTATCTTGATCTCATCAAATTAACTCTTTATCTTGACTAATTTTATAACTCTGAATCTCTACGTAGAGGACTTGTATCGAATGTTAGTTTATAAAGAATATTGTCATCTCTTCTCAGGTAAATAATAATATCGTTAGATAACATTATACAATGTCAGATTTCTCCTCGATGTACTCTTTAGATTGTCAACTACAAGTCATTTATTTTGATTCAACTCTTTCAATTAATAACTATATTATGCAAAAATGGCCAATCAACTATATTATGCAAAAATGGCCAATCTATGTAATTGTAATGGTACAAAGGGACTTGATCAATCATGCTAATTCAAATGTGATTTATTTCAGATATGAAATGATACAAACACGATAACATTTATCGCTTAATGTCTCACTAGGTGCTTACATGTCTGACAAGGTGATTATCTTATTTACATACAATTGAATAACAAAGAACCATGAAAGCTTAATGTGGTCTAAATCACAAGAATTAATTAATTGTGTCCAATGCTTAGCAGTAAAGAGATTCTCAAGTTTGATATTTAGTCAGATTTCATTCACAAATGTTTAATTTATATTTAATTTGAAAATAAATGAAATGAATTGAACCTAAAATTTGTAAGTCACACTCATGTTTGGTTCGTTAATAGTTTGATATCACACACAAGTATTTTTTTTGAAGTCCAAAAAAGGGGGATACACTCAGTGGTGTTCGCCCCAATTAATTAAAAATAACTAAGTTAAAATGAGGTTTACAAGGTATCGCATGTGATACCACACAGGAAGCTAAACCAACACCCAATCATCAACTAAACGTGTACAGTGTAAAATGACGTTTTCTTTGTAAAAGCGCTGCCCCGCGAAAATAGCTTCATTTCTGCCTAGCCAAATCGCCCACAAGCTTGCCAAGGGCCGTAATAGTGCCCTCCGCTCCCTATCTTTGTTCGCCACCAACGAGCCACAGAAGGACGCCAAGTTCGAGGTGCACACCCAAGCTTCAGCCGCTTCCTCCCATACCCCCACGACCATCGGACACGCGAAGAAGAGATGCTCCATGATTTCCACTGCACTGTTGCACAAAACACACCTATCAGAGATATTGCCAAGCAGCCTCGCGCAACGTTCCCTCGTCATCAACCTCTGCCTACGAAACAACCAAAGGAAGAAACCTACCCTTTCAGGTAGCCTCAACCCCCCCAAAAAACCGCAATCACGCACAACCACCTCCAATCGCGAAGGCGGGGGATAACAAACCGTCCCATACGCCTTCCTAGTCGAGAACGGGCCCCCCTCCAGGCCCAGTGATCCCTCCCGTCCGACGGATGACCGGCCTCCCTGATGTCATCCAAAAGATTGAGAAAATCTTCGAGCCTTTGATATGAGAAGTTAACACGGAAAGTTGGGAACCACCCACCTCCGACCAGCAGGAGGCGACACAAGCATTTCTATCGGCTGCCAAAGCGAACAAGCGAGGGAACCGTGCACACAGAGGTCCCTCCCCCGCCCAAACATCCATCCAGAATCTGAAAGTTTGACCATCACCAAGCACCGGAACAAAGAGGGAAGAAAATTTTGAGAAAATTTCCTGCACCCCTTTCCAAAAAGGCATTTGATCCCCCCACCCGAACATCCGCTAACGGAAGTGCCCCGCTAATACCATGAATCTTCCGCAATACCTCACTACACAAATCTTCACCAGGACCCCAGATTCTGCTGGCCCACTTAAGAAGGAAGGCCTCGTTAACATGGTCCAACCTCCGGATGCCCAACCCCCCATCGCTCTTCCGCCTCGTTACCTCGTCCCAATCCACCAAGTGTATCCCCCCCGATGCCTCCCCATTCTTGCCCCACAAAAACCTCCCCATACTTCACACACAAGTATTTATAAATCCTTTTTTGGGATTAGTGGATTTTCCCACGATATGTGGACATTTGCTGGATAAAGAAACTTTTGTATTCCAAGATAAAAGGTCACATCGTGATTACACCATCCATTTTGTCTCTGTATAAATATCTTTCCCTTCCTTACCCTTCAACTCAATAGGATAATTTATAATCCTCATTTATCTCTTATCTCATCTTATTTCTTATCTCTCATTTGAATGAGTATACAAGTATATTATAGTTATATTCTTTTCAAAAAGAAGAATATTTATTAATCTATTTTTAAAAGACGAAGAAAGATAAAACATTTGAATGAATTTTTCAAATTTCATGTGTGTGTATATATATCTATATCTCCCTTCCCATTTCATTTATTTTCACTCCTCGTTAAAAAATCCTCATGTTCGATTAAATTCAATTCAATTAAATAGAGGTTCCATCTAGATTTGGTTCGAAAATAAACGAACCAAACCTAAATATAAGTTTAGGCTCGTTTATTGAAACGAACGGAACTCGAAAATGGTAGGGTCAACTTGAAACTGCTAGGGTCGCTCAAGGTCGGTCCATTTACACCCCTAAATTTCTTAGGCAACAGGGGCATCATTTCAAATTGACTCTTATTTTTATAAAGAGAAAGTGCATATATAAATCACCCTACGTTTTACAAGGGATTTATAAATCGTTTTTGTATTTTGTTACCGTGATGGGCAAATGTCTACTATAGTACTATTGCATTTATTGGTTAAAATGGCTTACAGACGCTCACGAGCATCTGAGCAGGTTTTTACAATATGTAAAATAAATTCTCATGTCAAAATGTTGACATGTTACCGGCATAAAGGACAGCTGTATTGTCAGTATATAAGTTCCGTTATCCAAATATGATATTTTTTTCTCTCTAGTCACCGCAAAATTTAGGTAGATATATGTTTTATGTTTCCTTGCAGTGATAAATTGTTATTGTAAGTTTAATTGATCAACTCATTAGTGCTTATCCTGATGAAATTTTCTCTTTCATTCCATGAAATGGAAGCTCAGAATCTCCCTTTTATCGAGAATATAGAGAAGAGAATTCAAAATGCAAGTTCTCTACTGGATGCCAGCCTCAGGCAATGTTTTGTAGATGGGTTAGAGCATCGAGATGCAAATGTTATATATAATTGCTTACGGGCTTATGCTGCCATTGATAACACTACGGGAGCTGAAGAAATTTTCCGCACGAATATAGTGTCTCCCTTGATTAGGAAAATTGTTCCCCATGAAGCCTCGCAAGTTAACGCAAATATGCCAAATGAACTTGACGAGGATTATCGACAGATTATGGAATGCATCGAAAAAGATTGCAGGTTTTTACTGGATATATCTTCCTCAGGTGTTGGATTTAAGCTTGTACATGTAAATCTTTTAGATTTTCCTCGGAGATTCTACTGAACCATGCTTTCCTACACTAATCTAATATGCGTTATTCCTCATCCAGCAAATTCAGGTTTGCATGTATTTGATTTCCTGGCAAATTCTATTCTTAAGGAGGTCCTGCATGCCATTCAGAAAGGCAAGCCTGGCACACTCTCCCCTGGAAGACCTACAGAGTTTCTAAAGAATTACAAGTCAAGCCTGGGGTTTTTGGCATATCTTGAAGGTAATCGAGAGTGATACTTACATTCGAAATTTTAAGTAGTACAGTGCTCCAGTTTGGTTGGCTTCATGTCATCACCATGGATTTTAAAAAATAAAATACAAATAAAAAGGAATTGCTTATATCAGCTATTATTCTTGTAAGGTACATGAAAAACATGCAATCTTCACTTATTTTCTTTAGTTTATTAACACTTTTCAATTCCTGTGATTAAAAAATCATATCTTTGTTGCCATATTATTATTTTTGGAATAAAAAAGGGTAAACACCCGTAATGGTGTCTATGGGTGTCCGCCCTGCCAAATTATATTTTGCTGCTGGTTTCATTCACGAACGTTCCTTTCCTTTGGAAAAGGTTCTTATCACTTTTGGTGACATTTTGTGAGTACTGACCTTGAGTAACCGTTCTTCATTGTTTCAAAATTATGAAGAAAATAAATATGTTTCCTTTCATCTAGTCAACATGAGGTTTAAGACTGAGCATATCATAACGTTAAAATAACCCAATGCTATTTATATATATTTTGAGCAAGATAACCAAATGTTATCCTTATTAATGATAACACAGGATATTGAGAACTTGGCCGTAATCAGTTATCATTCATTAGTTTTATTTCCTTTTTACTGCTTGGTGATGGCATGTCTCCATTGCTGATTTGGACTTTGGTGCTAGGATCCGTAGACATTGTTGCATGCTATTATAATTTCTTTTACTTGTGATTTTCTTCTTCCTTGTTCCATCTATACCATCTTTTTTTTGATTGAAAAGAGTGGAATCTCGAGGTGGGATTCACCACAGCATCTGTTTCATTAAAAAGAGGTTATAGTACATTACCTTGAAGACCAAAAATTTAAAAACGCATTACAATGAGACATGACATTCACCGAATAAAACCTCTGGTTATTAAGATCAGATCATTTCGTCCAACCTAGGTGGCCCAAAGAATGGCAGACAGCTTGGAACAGTCATCCGTAGAGCAGGTGTCCACTGTCCGAACTGATCTCCAGAACTCTGCTGACCCACCGGCCTCCATCCATGGGATCCTAACCTTCCCACAAACCTGCACCGTTGCCGTGTGTTGGAGTATGTTGAGTATGCATCATCTCTGGGGGAGATGTATAAATAAATCCCTCCAGGATCCATTTACCCCATCCAGTTGTTTAGTCCCGCATTTATCAGTTGTGGGATGTGGAGACTCTGTGAGGGCTATATAAGAAGCCCCTCACCCCTCTATCTAGTAAGAATTCTAATAGAATATCCAGCCCCTTTGAGGGCTTCTCATGTGGTTTCATTCCACTCTTTAGGGAGTAGGGTTCCACGTTAAATCCTTGTTCTTCATGTTTCTTGTTTTATCGATTCTGCTTCCGCATTTCATATTCTCAACATGGTATCAGAGCGGGTTCGATTCTCGAGATTTTCATATTCTTTATTTCTTTGAGTTTCGATTTATAGAGAAAGATTGAGTTCATGAATATATTTTTAGTGGAATTCATGATTCACGTTCTAGGGTTTCTCCGTTGAAACCCTAATTCAAGAATGTGGCATCTTCTCCAACCAACCGCAGTTCCTTGGAGGGGAACCCTATTCCAGGTAGCCACAAGGCGAAGTCCTCGCATCGAAGCCCAAACGCATCTCTAGGTGCATATGCACCTCCTCGCGCTTCAGCCGTAAGCCCTAATCCAGGGCTCCACCTCCATCTTGGTATCACAGATAAATAGGTGAGGCCCCAAGTGGAGGTTGTGTTTGAGAAAAAAACAATAAAACAATAAAAAAACAAGAGAGAGAAAGCAAGCCCAATTAGACTGTTTGTTTTTTTTGGCCCAAGTAGGCTATGTTTCTTTGTTAAAAAAGAGGTGCATACAAAAAAAACCGTACGCGACGGGAAAAATGTGAGAAGAAAAGCCGTAAAAAATGATGAACGGCTTAAAAAAATATTGACGGCTATGTAATTTTTTTTGGAATAGAGCCGAAAGAATTTTTTAACCTGAAAAATGATGATTATCAGCTTATGAGACTATTGTTTCTCCCTATCTTCATTTGTCTTCTCCTAACTTGGTTGATGTCTTCATTCCGACCAGTGTGGGAGAAAGGAGTATTGTGTAGAGTCACATGTTTGTTCCAGATTCAGATGTTAGATTCCAGACCAGTCGGATTGTTCAGACTTTACAATTGTCAGATATTCATACTCGACGATCAAATTCTGAATCTTCAGTTTCAAACACCCACATATATGCGGTCTTTTTTAGATGTGCACATATATGCCATCTATTTTTGTGGTCCCCATATTTTATGTTTTGGCCAGGGTTTTCATGTGTTCCATTGGGACTCCTGAGTAAAGATCCCATTTCCTATGCCATGCGGGCCAGGGTTTTCATGTGATTTCATAGGGACTCCAAAGTAGAGTACCATTCTCTATGCCAAATGGGAGGGACCTAGTTCTCCGACGAGGAGTCTTCTTCAGACTCCATTCTCCAGTGTTCGTAAACTCCAGTACGAGATCCTTTCGAGGTTCCTATGAGAGAGAACCCACTTTGAGGTCCCGATGAGAGAGATCCATCTTCAGAGATCTGGTTATGGATAATTAGCGATGCTCTTTTCGGCCATTTTCAGAGATGGAGCAATTGTCTACATGTTGTGCCGGGATAGAGTTCTCCATGTATAGACTCATTCTTCAGTTGCAGTGACTCTGACATGTGCATTACATAGCACATACTCTCCGACAAGGAAAATCAGTTGACTCACACTCCAGCCTATTCATCCTCCTCATCTGCACGGCATGAGAATCAACATCCTCGACAACATCCGACAGTTGTGCGCATTGACTTTTTTTTAAGACTAAAAACTCGAGGGATACACTCGGTGGTGCTTGCCCCTGCTTTATTAACAAAAGAAAAGAAACAGAAAAAAGAAAAGAACTTTACAAGGTATCTTGTAGCGTTGCCTTGATATTGTCTATAGTATCTTGTAGCGTGAGTTGATATTTCTTTCTGTTTGTCCAAGCTGAGCATTGCATGCTTCAACTTGAGGGGGAGTGTTAGAGTATGTTGAGTATGCATCATCTATGAGGGACAAGATCTATTTACCCCTTCCAGTTGTTTAGTCCCACATCTACCAGTTGTGGGATATGGAGACTCTGTGAGGGCTATATAAGAAGCCCCTCACCCCCTGTATCTAGTGAGAATTGTAATAAAATGTCCATACCCTTTGAGGGCTTAGGGTCCCACGTTAAATCCTTATTTTTCATGATTATCTTTCTTGTTTTATCGATTCCGCTTTCGCATTTCATATGCGTAACACTGAGAACTCGAAGAGTAGGTGATCCACGTTTTCAACCAACCTTTCGCACCTATCGCATCGCGTGTCCGCCAAGCCAAACAACCTGTCCTCCTTGCTTTATCACATAAATGGTTTCTTCTCAGACACCACAAGAAAATCTTAACTCTGCACGGGATCTTGGCTGCCCAAACCACCTTCATATCCTGACAAAGCTCCACATCCTACACCTCTGCCATTCTCCTCATCGCCTTGTATGCTTTCTTAACTGAGAATCTTGCACCCTTCTACACAAAATGATCGACGTCTTGCTTGAAGTCCCCCATCGACGGGATCTCCTCCAACAACCTAACATACTCCTCCAAGCGCTGCTCCGAGAGATCCGACATGAGTGATGACGACCACAAACCTGAATCCACCACCTGACAGAGAAGGGTCTCCTTCGACGCCGCCAAGGCAAAAAGTCTCGGAAATCTACCGGTAAGCGCTCCCTCCCCTGTCCAGGCATCACTCCATAATCTTAATAAGTGACCGTCCCCCACCTTTGGCCGGAGTCTCGACGTTAACGAAGGTAAAACTGCACAGTTTCTGGCTCAGAGCGATGATTCAAACCTCAATCTCCCAGCCACCAACTCATCCCTGACACCATAAATAATCCGCACAAGCTTGGCCGCCAGCGAGGTCGAAGAACCTCAAATCTGAATCAACCACTTAGCCAACAATGCCTTGTTCATGCACTCAACATCATGAACCCCTAGACCATTGTCGTCCTAGCTCACCAGATGCAAACCAGACCTCTGCTGCTTACTGTCCGACTAAATGAATATCCTCATCAAAGACTTAATCTTCATCCTAACCCCCACTGACATCAGCCGACTGGAGTAGAAGAAGATAGGGATGGCTGAGAGCATATGCTTCAGGAGAATCAGCTTCCCCCCAGATAAGGTGACCGCCTTCCACCCATCCAACTCTACTCCATTCTCTTCACATCGCTGTCCCAATCTGACTTCTTTAACCTCCCAGCCACCAATGGCAACCCCGGGTAGGAGATAGGAAGCTCCCCCAGGGGGCACTCTGCAAACTCCGCAAATCTGGTGCATTTCGCGTCATCCATCCCAAACATAATGACCACCGACTTGTGCCTGTTGACCTAAAGACCAGAAATACTGTTGAAAATATTGACCAGGTGGGTTGCTTTGCAATTCTGTTCCTCAGAGCCTCAAAGGAATAAGACCGTATCATCAACATACTGAAGCAACGGGATAGAGAGATGCCCTAGTCAAAAGCCCTCACACCACCTAGTCTCCACCGCACGCCTAAAAAGAACTGCCAGAGCATTTGCTAGTAGGACAAAGAGCATAGGAGACAACGGGCTCCCCTAACGGACACCCCGTTGTGGCTGGAAGAAATCCCCCCTCCAGCTTTCCATTCACCAGGATCGAGTAGGATGAGGTAGTAACACATCTCTTCATCCTCTCAACCCAGACCTCTGGGAAACCTCTCCGCTGCAGGGACACCCACACGAACTTCCAATCAACATAGTCATATGCTTGGCGTAATTGATCTTCCATACAACCCCTTTCTTCTTCGACCGCCTCCATTCAAGACAAATCTCCGACGCCATCACCAAACCATCCTCCATCTGACGCCTCGGAATGAACGCCGGCTGCCCCTGCAGCACCACTGAGTCCAACACCACCTTGAGTCGGTTCGGTAGAATCTTAGCCATAATAAGGTATAGTACGTTGGAAAGCGCATTATGCCTGAAGTCTTCCAACCTCATTGGAGACTCCTAGGGAAGGAGGAACAACATAGTATGATTTACCTTCTCGAAGCTTCTTTTCCCCTCTCTGAACTCATTAAGCACCTCCAAAACTTCTGCCTTCACTAAGTCCCAGAATTCGCGGTAGAACATCACCGAGAAGCCATCAGGACCAGGAGCACCATCCGCATTCAACCCCAGACCGCTCTTTTCACCTCCTCCTCAGAAAAAGGAACCACCAACTTCTCCGCGGCTCCGCCTACTCAACTGACAAGGTCTCCACCCAACTTCCCAGCCCCCCCATCCGTCCCTGCTTCTCCTTTGCGATGCCTCAACAAAGTGGCCCCACAACGCACATCCAATCAGTGCCTCCTCCGAGACTCTCACTCCCCCGATCTCAACCTCATGGAAACATTTTCTCCTCCTCCTCCCAATGATCGGCATGCCCAAGGAGTGGACTACTCTCCGGAAGCCCTCTGAACTAGGATCCCTGCCACCACTCCTCTGTGGTCGGTCATCAGGGAGTAAAGTCATATTCAAGTCACCACCAATGATCCAGACACTAGTTACGCTTGCTGAACCCAACTGCTCCAACTCCGTCGCCAAAGAGCTCCTCTCAGCTCCCGTTAGACTGTATACATTCGTGATAAGGAAGCACATGCCATCCACTCTCCTCTGCCTCACGGACAAACAAAAGAGAGACCTCGACTTCGTCAGCAACTCAAACTCATCTTTCTTCCAACCAGTTAGCAACCCTCCCGAAGCGCCCTGGGCCTCCACCTCAACCAGGTCAAATCGATCTCCCCCACCTAACCCCCGTCTGACAGCGTCCACACACGTCATCAACTTCGTCTCTTGAAGAAGAAAAACGTCCGCACCAGCCTCCATTATCAAGATTCGGACTCCCAACCGCTTATCGGGGCGGCCCAACCCCTGACATTCCAAGATAGTAGCTTCATTAAGGAACAACTTGGCTCAACTTCTTAGGCGGGACCACACCCTGTCGCTCGGCCACACTTCTGTCCAGAACTTTGAAACGGTTCTGCGGGATCGACAGGGCGGTGGAACCAGAAGACCACTGATGCAGAGAGACCTCATGAACCGTCGAAGCGAACAAAGATGCCCTTCTCCTCTTCCTCTCAGATCTGAGGCACCTTTCCTCACGTAATAAGCACCATATCTAGAACCCCCCTTCCCAAAACTTTGAGGGCACAACTCACTTCCACCACTCGTACCCATAGAGCCACAACATACCCCCCTCCACCAGGAAGTCCACTTCCCCGATCCCCGGCTGCGACGGTGAGACTACCGCCACCTTCCTTGTAGAAGCCTCCACCGAGGCACCCAAAACCTCCGCTACCTCCACAGATGCCTCCGTCGAGCCACCCACCTCCACCGACTCCATCAAAGCACCCCCCGCCACCACAGGGCCACTCGCGCTAGCCCTAGGCTCGACAAGGCCCTCGGCCCCTCCCCTCTTGCGAGCGACGATGCCTTGCCAACAACAGGAGGGTCGTGCCACCCAGTGACCCCCTTCTGGAAGCGCTTAGATCCGCCACAAATGAGCTGAGAAGGTAGGCCCGGGCGAGTCGGGTCCGCGGATCTGACCAACAAGACAAGCCTGGAGCTGCTCGGACCAAACTCGCCAAACCCCGAAACCAAGCCATGGACTCCCGACTGGATCGGTTGAGGATTCGGATCCCTGAACAAAAAGACATGCGAGACCCACCAATCTCCAACGGTGCTTCGGTAGGAGCCACTCCTAAGCCAGCTGTATCTGATAAAAACACATGGATATGGACCGCCACATACCTCGGAAACTGCTTCGTGAAGATCGTGCCAAATCTGATCCTTGACGGTAGTCGAGGAGCCTTCTCCAAAAACCGTGCCGCCCCTTCAGCCGATCGATGCGCCGTCCCGTATGACGTACCTCCTCATCCCGGTTGTCCAAACAACACTCCTGGCCACGAAACTGCGATGCATGCCCCGCCATCGCGAGGTCCAAGTGCATCGGCCTCCCCTCTGAGACGACCTTCCACCACCCCAGCTTCTCTGAGTCGAGCCCTCTCATATGCAGGATAGGATCCAACGACTCCCCCAGCTGATAATCTACGCTTTCGACCCCAACCACCACGACAATACCATCAAGCAGCTCCCTATGCTTCGATAGCCTCCACGTGACGAAAGGGAGCCCCTTCACATGAATTCGGTCTAGAGGTTTGGTCTGCAACAATCCATCATGCGCCTGCAACCTACGCCACCGCAGCAATGACCACCCCTCCCTCGACCACCGCAACAGCTTGCCAACCTCAACTCCGGTAAGCCCTCTCGCCACCACTCTCCATGGGTTCACCTGAGCGACATCTCCACGGAACCGAGCCGTCTAGACCTCACCCACATCGGACGAGCTCATGAATAACGCCTCCGAGCTGCCTCCCTCCTCGATCAGCATCTTGAAGCCCTGGTCAATCCTTGGCATCGTCGGGCACGTTCTGCACGTGTGCGAAAAGCGTCAGCATCGGAAGCACCTAACAGGTTCCCGGTACTGCTGTGCCTAAGTGACCCATCGAGTCAGACCGGAAGTAGCCCCCCGAAAGGATTCACAAAGGATTCTCAAGTTCGACCTGCGATGCGCGCTCCTCCTAGCATGAACCTCCACCCAACCCTCCCCTTCAGAGGGGTCACCACCGACGACCCCCCTCCTAGCCTCTCAACCGCTCTCGCCTGTGCAATATTTGGCTTATCAATTGCCCATAGTCTGCTGCCATCTTGTGTGATGTCAGGAGGATCGATACGTGTTACATCAGCACGCCACTCTTGTGCAGTTTCACTATAAAATGGCTTTTGTAAGATTCTCTCACAAATCTTTTCATATTTGTCTTTGGTTGGTATGATCCTCCATTGCATGCATCTAGCACATTGGACAATAAATGTTCCTATAGAAAGCAAGCCTCTGGAAGAATGCTTAGGACTAATGTTCTTTGAAATGAAACACGGTCTCCTTTAAAACACATTGTGGAAAGAGAATAATGAATTGACTATCAATGAGGGTCATAGTGCTCTCTTATATAGAGAGGAGAAACCCAAGGAGGCAAATTGCATAATAAAGACAAGAAATAGAAAATACATGAAAATAAGGAGAGATAAATTTGTCTCTCAACACTCATCAAGGAGCATAGATGTCAGTCATGCTCATCTTGGAACAACATATATGGAAGGACCCTTTAACTAGACTCATGGTGAACACATCTATTGTCTGTTCCCTTGAGCCGACATGAGAAGTAGAAATAAATCCCTTTGGAATCATGTCGCAAGTATAATGGCAATCTACCTCAATGTGCTTGTTCCTCTAATGGAAGGCATGGTTGTTGGTAATGAAAAGAGTAGCTTGGTTATGGCATTGCAACTATATAGGAAGAGGCACACTGATAAGTAAGTCCATTAGAACGTATTTAACCACATCATCTTAGTGCTTCCCTGCACTATGGCTCTGTACTCTGACTCAACACTAGATCCATCGACCATAATATGCTTTTTGCATACTATGCAAACTGTCCCAAGGATAGGAAATCTTGTGCATGGAGAAAACTTCATATAGTTGAGGATCATGTGAACTGCAACTATGTGGGCTATCTTGGATGCTCCATAAACTGGCTCACTTTGGTCACACCAAAAGAGATATTTTTTTGAGTCAATACAACAAAGGAGATATGTGGCCTAATGATAGTCATATAGAGGAATTTCCCAAGGAGTTCTCTTTATCTTTGCTTGTCCACTTCCTCTGTATCATATAGCTTAATGCCGACATCCATGGGAGTGGTATCGTGACTGCAATCTTCCATGTTTTTGAAAGGAGATATGTAACATACTTCATATGGGTTATCACGAAACCCTGCTGGTTTCTGACGAACTCAAGCGCTAAAAAGTATTGTAATTCACCAAAGTCCTTGGTGATTGTCGAGAGAAAACAATAAATTGCTTATTTCTAAAGGCCTAGGGTTCTCTTATATAGAGGAGAGACCCATTGGGCAAATTACATAAATAATACATAAAAAATAGAGAATACGTTAACAAAAGATAACTAATATCTCAGCACCCCCTCAAGATGGAGCGTAGATATCAATCACGCTCAGCTTGGAACGTCTCTGAAAAGACCCTCTAGCTAGGGCCTTGATGACACGTCTGTTGTCTGATCTCCTAAACTAACATGAGTGATGGAGATGAAGTCTTTCTGAATCATGTCTTGAGTGTTGTGACAGTCTACCTTGATATGCTCGGTCCTCTCATAGATGGTTGGGTTGTTGGCAATGAAGAAAGCAACATGTTTGTCGCATTGGAGGTGCATGAGAAGAGCACCTCAACCATTAGGTCAGTAAGAACAGATCCGATCCACATCATCTTTGTACTAGCCTATGCCATGGCCCTGTATTTTGATTCTGCACTGGATCTGACAACCACTGTTTGCTTTTTGCTCTTCCATGACACCAAGGACTTCTCTATGAACACTCCAAAGCCATAACTAAACTTCATGTCCTTGGGATGCCCCACATAATCTGCATCTGCACAAGTTGTGACAATATGAGATGGACCTCTGTTGATTAGAAGACCTGTGTCAGGTGAGATCTTCAGATACCTCAGAATCATATGTATTGCATCTATATGTGCTTGTCTAAGGCTACTCGATGCAACGTGAATAAATAAATATGACTATTTTTCATCTGCTGATTAAATTAGAGTTGAGTTAATTTTATCGAGTCCATTGTAATTTTATTTTGAATAAAGAGATAACATGTGATCTCAAATCAAATTAGTTAGTCAGTTATAATAAGTAGTTAGTCGGTTATAGATATTTAGAGCCAATTAGGATAAATTAGGATTTTATTTTGTTTTGATTTTATTCTCTTTCTATTTTTGGAGTCCGAGATTGACCTTAATTTTGTGGATATAAGCTCGGGATTGATCCAAGATAGATCTGAATGGAGGCGAAGAATTCATGTGCTGACCCTACTTAATTATGGCAAAAGGCTTTGTTGTTGTTGTTTGTGTCTATTTTCGTAGTCCTACCCCTCTTTTATAAAGGGGATGATAGTCATTTGTTTAAGGCAATTGAAGAGTCAATCAAAATTTGAGATTTATCTCATATCTCTCCTCTTCTCTCATCTCCCTCCATGCGATCTTCGTGCTTCTTATTCTTTCCCGAATCTCACGCAACCGACATGCTTTCTTCTCCTTTCCCATCTGATTTCTTCCACCAAATATTTTTCCACCATCAAAAAAATATTTTCCACCATTAAAAAATCCGATTTGCATCATTTGGTATCATAGCATGGCCTATAGATCGCCCTCACGATCTGACGATCTGTACAGATTTTCGTGCATATACCTAACGAAAGAATCTCGTTCAACAGAATGCAAACGACATGCCGAAGAAGCCTACAACAAAGAGTTGATGTCCATATGCTCGAATTTCAGTCTAGTCTACGAGAGTTGGCTGCAGATTTTCGGACCCTAAGTGCCGTCCGATTGACTTGACCACCATCTGTGATGTTATGACCACCCAAAGTCGCTGCCTAGGAGGTTACCGAACCTCCTCCCACTTCTCCAACATTGATATCACTGTCGCCTAAGCCTTCCCAGGTATCTCCCCTGCCACCTTCGCCAACTCCAGCTCCAACACATACTGTTCTAATCCCTTTACAACCCACAACACCACCTTCCCCGTACCATAAAAATACCACCAATACATCCCCTTCCAGCCCTACAATCACCTTCTCTGGTTCCAGTACCTCCACCCATCATCCCAACGCATGCATCGTCATCGGCCTCCCCACACCCTGCTTCCCCATCCTCTGCTCCAGCCACATCTATCATTCCCGCCACCCCAACACCATCACCCCACCTATACCACTGATGCATGACCTCAAGTCCAGCCATCATTACAAGCATAGCTGCCGCCGCTTTCTACTCCCCCCTTATCGCTGCCACTGTGGAATGCCTCCAAATCGAAGATGAGTCTGCCAATCTGATCATTGCCACTTTTGGCTAAAGAGGAAGAAAACCCTGACTCGTTCAAGAGGGAAGAGAATACTTAGATTGAGAATCACCGTGTTCCATCACTTTAGGGATTGGAGGTTGATTTGGCAGATTTTCAAAGGAATTACTCCTTCAAAAATAATTTATTCTAAGAGGAAATTTGATGGGAACCAAAGAGGAGCTATTTTGCTTAAAAGGTTAGGAAAATTGCGGGTACGTTCTCTAATTGAGAAGAACTACACTCGTAATACTGGATTGAGAAGGAAAGACACAGAATTGGGGCAAATTGTTCTACGAATTCAAGAAAGCTTCTCGTACTCCACAATAAAAAACAAAGCCGCTCATTAGGAGAGGAGTTTTTCAAAGTGACAGGAAGCTGATGCAGCGCGAAACAAATTAATAGGGCTATATTTTTCATCTGTTAATTAAATTTGAGTTGAGTTAATTTTATTGAGTTCGTTGCAATTTTTTTAAATAAAGAGATCGCATGCGATCTCAAAGCAAATTTAGTCAGTCGGTTATAGTAAGTAGACCTGGCCAAAATGCTTGTCGGACCGACCCATGGGTCGTGACGAATGAGCCGAGGTTCAAAGACCTCTGTCCAAAGCCCCCATGGGCCGGCTCATGACCCATTTTATTTTTTTTCCATTAAATTTTTTATTGGTATTTAATAAGTATAAATGATTTTATTAATACCATTTATACTTTGAGTTCAATGGGGTTGTTCCCTTGGGGGGAACTAACTTGGCTCCCCTGTGCAATTTCACTCATTTTTTATTTTTTTTGAAAATTTCTTCCGTGAATATTCATCACTATATCCCTATATTATGCTATTCAAATTTCGTGTGAAACATAGACTCCTATGGCCTCCATCCAGACAGTCATTTTTTAACGGTAACAGAATTACTAAAAACGACCCTTCTGGATGGAGGCCTTAGGAATCTCTGTTTCACGTGAAATTTGAATGACATAATATATGGATATATTGATGAAAATCCACGGAAGAAATTTTTCAAAAAATAAAATAAAAATAACTTCGAAATGGGGTGGGGGAGCCAAGTTAGCTCTCCCCATGCCAGCAACCCCATTTTACCCTTAACTTTATATAACTAATATAAGTAGTTTTCATGTTACTTGACATGTAAACTATTAAATTTTATTTAAAACTAGTTTCACATATGAATAACTTGCAGTGTATCATATTAATACATGTATTATTCATCCTATATTTATATAGTTTCTATTTTTTGTGGGCCAGGCCGGGCCGATCCATGCCTCAAGTCTCCTAACCCAAGCCTGACCCATGAGTGGGCTGGACGGGCTAGGTGGATGGGCTCCCGCCTCATTGGCCATGTCTAATAGTAAGTAGTAAGTCGGTTAGAGATATTTAGAGTCGATTAGGATAAATTAGGTTTTTATTTGATTTTAATTTTGTTTCTCTTTCTATTTTTGTAGTCCCAACCCTCTTTTATAAATGGGATTGTAGTCATTTGTTTAAGGCAATTAAAGAGTCAATCAAAATTTGAGATTTATTTCATATCTCTCCTCTTCTTCTTTCTTCTCTCTCCATGGGATCTTCACGCTTCTTATTCTTTCTCGAATCTCACTCAACCGTCGTGCTTTCTTCTCCTTTCCCCTCCAATTTCTTCCACCAAATATTTTTCTACCATAAAAAATTTCCACCGTTAAAAATTCTGATTTGCATCAAACTCAATTTTCTTACTACAAAGGATATATCTGTCCTGGTGATGGTCACGTAAAGGAGCTTCGTAATGAGCTCCATATGCATCCTCTTGTCTATCTCCTCAATGTCATCATCATATAGCTTCATGCTCGGGTCCATGGGAGTAGTAGCATGCCTATGATCTGCTAGGCTTGGCTCATGGAGAATATATGTAACTTACTTCCTCTGGGCCATCATAAGACCTCGCTGGTTCCTGACAAACTCCAGTCCACGGAAGTAACACCGATTGCCAAGGTCCTTGGTTACAAACGACCTGTCTAAGAAATTCTTAGCAGCCTGGATGTCATGCTTATCATCCCCTGCAATAATGATATTATCAACAAACAAGTATAACAACTGTGCCTCTCTGAGGCCTCTGAACAAATAGTGAATGATCAACGATCGATCTCACTAACCCCTGTTGCATTATCAGATCGAGAGCTTTTAGAACCATGCTCTGGGACTCTGTTTAAGGCCATATATTGCCTTGTGAAGCCTGCAAACCTTCTGACACCCCCTCAGCAACGAACCCTGGTGATTGTTATGTGTAGACCTCCTCCTCCTGTAGGTCACCATAGAGAAATACACTCTTCACATCTAGCTGATATGAGGGCTAATCCCGTGTCACTGCAACATAAAGAAGAATATGCACTGTAGAGTGCCTAGCCACTAGAGAGAGTATCCTGATAGTCTGCCCTATATGTCTAGGTGAATCCACGTGCCACAAGTCTCGCCTTGTAGCGATCCATATTGTCATCTGTTCGGTGCCTCAGTATAAGCACTCACTTCCATCCAACAACAAATGCTCCTGTAGGATTTGTAACAATATTCCATGTCGCTCGACTATAGTGTAACCATCTCCTCTTCCATGGCAAGATGTCATGGACTGTCTTGTATTGTCTCATGATATGTTCGTGGTATCTCCATGACTGATAGTTCTACTACAAATCTCCAGAAGTCCTTTGAAAATCGACCCAAGGAAACATGGTCTGCAAGAGGATATGTAGCACAAGTGCGTGTCTGCTTCCGTAGAGCAATATGCACATCAAGATCACCTGCCTCTTCCTGAACATGTAAACTATCCCCCTAAGAGAGTACCCACTCACCCTGTATAGAATCCTGCGACATAGACAAATCACGATTGTCATCAGTAGAAGCAATGTGCTCATTACATACCTTGGGCGCGCTGAATGATGGAGAAGGGCTATGAGCATGGGGAATAGTGTGAGGCCTGTGAGTTAAGATACGTAGCAAAAACTGAGTCAAGGTACTGGGTGTGGTGGTGATGGTGGAGGTGGTGGAGGCAGAGTAGATGATGGAGAGATAATGCAGGCGTAGGTTGAGGAGGCATGAAAACCTCCTCATCTGAGTCTGATGAAGTCAACCTGTCACTTGTAGGAGAGAATTCATAACAGACTCAAAGAAGGTGAGATCAATTCTGAAAAAGTATTTCTGTTGAACCAGATCAAAACAACAACACTCTATCTGGGTATGAGAGTACTCTACAAAGACACACTTGATAGCTTTAAGAGAGATCTTGTCGTGACCATACATCAGATTATAAACAAAGGCCACAGAGTCATACACTCGAGATGTAAGGGAGAACAAGTCCTTCACGGGAAACACAATTGAGAAAGGAATCTTTTCTTCTAAAACAAAGGTTGCTTGCAGTTCACCAAATAGCAAGTTGTGAGGACCACATGATCTCAGAAAGAGTGAGGGGCACGACTCTGGATTAAAAGGGTCTGGGTCACATCAAGTAAATGACTATGTTTACGTTTGGGAACACCGTTCTGCTGGGATGTGTAGGCACACAAGGTCTGGTGTACGATGTTAAGAGATATGAGGAACTCGAATGACTATAATGTGCAGAACTCTAAGGCATTGTTAGAGTGTAAAAAATTGAAAATATCAGAGAAAATATTCTTTATTTTATTAATAGACAATTTAATAACAGACCCAGCTTCAGACTTGTTTTTTAACAGAAAAATCCAAGTCATGACTCTGACGACCAAGAAAAGAAGCGTAGTGATGCTTCCCAAGCTAGTAAGCTTCGCATTGGAAGGAAGACCACAATAAAATTTATTGGACATGACACAACTTTTGTAGAGGAAGGCGACCAAACCGAAGATGCCACAAGTATGGTGAGATTGGTTCAGTGAGAATAGTAGAGGCACTAGCATGAGGAGGTTGGACCAATCTGTAGAGCCTCGTGCTCACGACCACAACCAATCATCCTGCCTGAAATACAAAAGAGAGGTTAAAAACAACACGACAATTCATATCCTTCATAATCTGACTAATAAAAAAGCAAGTCCATCTGAAAGTTATGAGCATATAAAACATTCTGCATGTGCATGGATGTCGTCAAATGCACCTCCCCCTATCCTATGATGGATAAGTAAACCTCGTTCGCAACAACGACCCATCCACCAGGATGTATAGATCTGTAAGAATGGAACTGTGCTCTGTCTCCACTCAGTTGGAGAGAAGCACTAGAATCTGTGATCCACTCTGTTATATCCTCTCTGCTATAATTGGTAAAAGCATAAGCTATACCCGAGGAGCTCGGAGAGGCTCTAGCAGCAGTTGCAACATCAGTGGAACTTGTAGTGGTGCCAGCAACATGAGTCATTATCTCCCTCAGACGAGAGACAATATCATCAAGGCAGTGATCTGTCTGAGGAGCCGTACTGTCTGAAGGCTCAATATGCTCGACCACATGAGCAGATGCGAGATATCCATGCTTTTGATAGCATGTGTCCTAAGAGTAACCCATGCAAGGATTGTAGGTGCATGGGACACGTTGACGTCCACCTTTACCATAAGGACTACGCCTTCTGAACTGTGTAAAACCTCCTCTGTCGCAAGTTGAGGAGGTTTGTGTAGTGACAGAAGGTGGGATAAGAAGTCTATTGAGGCGACTGTAGGCCTCCTCCATGGGAAGTTCTATCACACCTGTAAGAAGTTGTGCGCGTGTCACCTCATATTCTGGATCCATGGCTTCCAAGAAGACTTTAACCATCACGGAGTTCTTGCATGCCATCTGCTCCGTGGAAGTGCATGAAGCTGTGAAGCTAATCAAACATGCCTCAGAGTAAAGAATAGATGGTATGCAGATGCCGACCATTATGCTTGGCTGTGTATATATCATACTAAAGATGAAGAATCTTGGCTTCGTTCTTTGCTTGGGCATGCGTAGTTGCCAGAGTATCCCACATTGCTTTGACGGTGGGCTGGTTCACAATTTCGTTGGCAATCTCTGTAATGAGTCTCAAAGTGACAAACACACACATACACGACATCTTGCTTCCACGAAGCATTGTTCCCACTCTTATCGGTTGGTTCATGTTCCGTCAGAATGTGCTCCTTGTTATTGCACTGCCTAAGGGTCATAAACTGCATGTACCACAACTCGTATTTGGTCCCATCCATCTTCACGATGGGAACCAAAACCTAGATGGCACTAGATGAAGAGAAGGCACTGCCCTTGTTTTCTGAAATGATCCAAAAGAACACCGAAATAGAACTCGATTGGAGAAGTAGATTGATCCAAATGAATCTCCACGAACATATAGAGGATTGGTTGTACGTGTAGACTTATACAACCATCATCGTCAATCCTCGATCCTTGCTAGATCTAGAAAAAGTGATTTATAGGTCTGAAATCACGTTTTCTGGTCGAAATCAGACCATTTTAGGTTGCAGTTTTGCGACGGAAGGAGAAATCGACCCCGAGGACCATTGACGGTGTTGCGGTTGCACTCAAAGGCTCATGGTTGTGTACGGAAGAACACACACATCCACAACAGCGTGCAACTGCAAGCAGAGGGTTGCCGACCAAGTCCCAAAATGTCGATATCGGTCGCCATTTCGGTGACTGACAATAACGAAATTTCGTTGGAATTTCGATCGAAATTTCGATCGCTTTTTGTACTAGGGCCCTCATATTTGGGTCGTTTCGTCCATTTCGGTTGAATTTCGATTTCGACAGGATATCGATATTCGATAGAAATTCGATCGAATTTCGCTGAAATTTGAGGTCATGTTGCCGACGACGGCTGGGGGTCGCGCGGAGTGTGCCGACTGTGACCGGGGAGGGAGTGAGGGCTGCTACAATGGTCAGATGCCGTGCGTGTGGCGGTGGCGCCCGGTGCGTGCGAGGGTGGTAGGTGGGGGTTAGGGCAGGGGTGGGGTACGAGAACTCCAATCTAGTTCCGTCACTCTGATACCATGTTGAGAAGATCAATAACATGCTTATTCACAAAGCCTTAGGGTTCTCTTATATAGAGGAGAGACCAATTGGATAAATTACATAAAGACGACAGAGAATAGAGAATACATAAAAGACACAAAAGATAACTAATATCTCAATAGTGACAAACTACCGTCGAAGGAATTCTTTAGCCGCACTAAGTCCGACACATAATCTCCTTTACAATGATATCATCAACATAAACTAAAATGACAACAATACTTTTTTGAGGCCTATGAAAAAATTGAATGATATGCAATCGATCTCATGAACCCTGCTACTCTATCAAGTTCAAGAGCTTCTGAATACTGCCCTATGAATTTGTTTAAGTCCATAGGTAGCCTTATTAACTATGTAAACATTCTGATACTCCCCCTCAGCAGGAACTCATGTAGCTGCTGTATGTATATCTCCTCTTGCAGATCACCATATAAAAAAATATTCTTCACATCTAATTGAGACAAGGACTAGTCTCGTACGACTACAATCGAGAGGATATGAAAAGTAGAATGACAAGCCACTGGAGAGAACATGTCTTGGTAGAGATCAATAATTCCATATGCGTAATGCTTCACTATGAATACTTGCAGTCAATCACGCATGCATCAATGGGAGTAGTAACCAACCTTCATGTTCCATGAGACTAGAGTGTTGCCATCTCCTCCTCCATAGCAAGACACCATTGGTTGTATCCCATAGCATCTTGACATGTTCGTGGGATCTTCACAGCTGAGAGACCCACGGTAAATCTCTTGAAATATGCAGACAAACGCCTCAAAGAAACATGTGTAGGAAGAGGATACGTAGCACACATACACCTCTTCTCTGAATAACAATGGGCTGATCCAGATCTTCTGGATGTTTATAACCTGAGGTGCGAGATGCTCAATCTGTAAAGTGTCCCACGAAACAAACAAATAACCAATGCCATCAGTAGAAACCAAGTGCTCAGAATTTACCCGGAGCATGTTGGATGATAGGGAAGGCTCATGAGGAGGGGATACAATCACCTGCTTGTGAGTGTAAATGTAAGGCCAGGGCTGAGCTCCAAAAGGAGGTAGTGGAGGCGTAGGAGGAACCACATGAGGATGTGGTGAAGGCGTAGGAGGAGGGGGTATTACACCTCCTAACCATACTTTGACGTGGTTATCCTATCACTTGTAAGAAGCCATTCAAATAAAGATGAGGTGTTAGGGAGAAAAAGATCCTTATCGGGAAACACAATAAAAAAAAGAAACCTTTTCGTCTAACATAGAGGATGACATCCAGTTGACCATATAACAGGCAGTGAGAACGACATCTCCCTAGAAAGAGTAGGGAGCACGATTCTAAATAAAGAAGTCTTGGTCACCCCAAGAAGATGTATGTGTTTGCATTATGCAACATCGTTCTGATGAGAAGTGTAAAGGCAAGATGTTTGATGTATAATGCCAAGGAACCTAAAGAATTAGGAGTCTGGGATAAAAAAAGTCGAGTAATACAAAACTCCAAGGCATTATCCGAGCGAACACATTTAACCTTAGCAAAAAAGTGTTCTTTATTTCATAAATATAAAAATTGAATGACAGACCCAACCTTAGAGTTATTTTTCAAAAGGAAAACCCATGACAATATAGAGTAATCATCTGCACCAACTAGATAAAACTTATGCCTTTGATGTTCATGGACACGACTACAAAGTCAAATATCAAAATGTACCAACTCAAACAAAGAACTATTGCTATGACTCTGACAACCAGGATAATTAGAATGATGATGCTTTCCTAGCCCACAAGCCTCACACTGAAAGATGGTCAAGAAGGAATTTGAGTGAGGACTCGACGTAACCGTTGCAGGGGTAGATGACTGTATCAAAAGATTCCACATGTGGGGGGAGACTGACACATTGGGAATGGAAGAAGTACCTGCACATTGAGACTGGAACAATCTGTAGAGGCCCGTTGCCCACAACCACATCTAATCACCTTGCTTGTGAGTATATCCTGAAATACAGGAGAAGAGGCAGTCAAATATGGCACAACAATGTAAATCCCTTGTGATTTAACTATAGATAATAAATTCATTGGAAAATTAGGAGCATGAAGAAAATTCTCCAAGTGTATGGACCGTGCCAACCAAGTCTCCTCCTATAATGGGAGAACGTGTTCTACAACAATAACGAACTTGTTTCAATTGCATATCATAAGGGATTCTAACAACTTTAAATATAGTATCAGGAAGTACATATTGCGAAAATTCAATATCTACGGGTTTATTAGCTAAATGGTAATTGACTTCTACAATCCATCTAATCGCTTCGTGTGGATTTCATAACCTTGCTACCCAAAAATGGGATACACATTTGAACTGCTATGATGTCCTAATCTGTAGGAAATGAATTGAGCTCTGTCTCTACATACATGCTGAGAGGTATCCGAATACATGATCCACATCAAGATGTCTGTTGTGTGACAACTAGTAAGGCCACATGCTATATCTGAAGTGTTGACATGTGTTGAAATATCGATGTCAGATGGGCCCGATGGAGCACTATAGTGTCCATTAGCGGGAGACAGTCTCCATTATATGGAAAATAAACTCATTGAACTTCTGGTCAATAGCAGTAACAGTAGCAACAACAGTCTCAACCTGCTCTGCGATATGGGCAAAGGCTGTAAAACCATGCTTAGAATAGCATGTATCCATGGAGTGACCAGAACGGTGATAATATGTACATGGCTGACGTGGACGAGCGCCTCTGCCACGAGTAACACGTCCTTTGAACTGAGAAGATCCTCACCACGAGATGCAACCATAGTCAAGATTTGAGTGGAGGCCAAAGAGGGGACTGTAATCTTGTCGAGTCTGCGGTATGCTTCCTTCATGGGAGGTATGGTAGCATCTGTAAGTGCAAGTAACTGGAATCATGCGACATCATACTCAGGATCAAGAGCCACCAAATAGACACCAACCATGTTGGCGTCCTTGTACGCCCTCTTCTTCTCCAGAGTTGTCGCCAGAGGCATGAAGCCATGAAGCTTCTCAAATATGCCCTTGATAGACGTGCATAAGATACGAGGATGGTTATTCTGCTTGACATTGAAAATACCATGTTGTACATATAGTATCTTCTCCTCATTTCTCGCATAAGAGTATGTGGCATCGAGGGTGTCCCACATTACCCTTGTAGTGGGCTGATGCATGATACCATTGGCTATCTCCATGATTAGGGTACCAGATAGACAAACACACACGTGCACATCATCTGTCTTCGAAGAGGCATTGTCCCCATTTTTATCAGCCGACTCTTTCTGTGTAAGAATGAGCTTTTTTTGTTGTACTGCATAAGGCTCATGAACTGCATGACTCATAACTCTTAGTTGGTCTCATCCATCTTGACTATGGGCACTGAACCTTTGAAAGCACATGAGGATGTGTGATATCAACCTTGTTCACCGACATGATGTCAGGACAGGACTTGACTAGGCCAGTAGACCAAAGTGAACATGTCTACATGAACATATAAGGAATCGATTGTGCGTGTAAACTCATGCCACAACCATTCCCATCAATCGAGGGAGCACTCTAAGGCACGTGGATGAGACCAGAGGTCTGATTTCACTGGTAACGACTAATGACCCAAAATCAAGTTGTTGGAAGACCTAGGGAGGTGCAACAACAAAAAATAGTGCCCTAGGTGGTAACAACGGGATCGATATGGGCTGTTGGGTCACACAGGGCTGCGAAGAGTGGTTGTGACTACCGCACGGTACCTCAAGAGCGACTGCGATGGCATGGAGGACCGCATGGTGGAGCTCGTGGTGACCAATGGTTCCCCTAGGGAGGCGATAGGTGCCACATGATGCGTAGCGGCTCTTGGCGAGTCCGCTAGGGCAGTTCAGTGTTGCGTGGAGGCCCATGGCACGGGGTTTGGGGGGAGGGGATTGCACGAGGACCGACAACGTGCAAGGGGTGTTTGCACGATGACGGATGGCAACATGCGAGAGATGTAGGTGCCGTGGATGGAACCCGCACAGTGGCGAGAGAAGAGGCCGATGAGTGGGGGAGGGGACTAGGGCTATGGGGCTCTGATTTAGAATCGCTGCTCTGATATCATGTGGAAAGAGAACAATAAATTGATATCAATGGGTTCCATAGGGCTCTCTTATATATAGAGAAGAAACTCTAGAGGGCAAATTACATAATATAAACAACATGAATAGAAAATATATAAAAATAAGGAGAGATAAATATATCACTTAACACACCTTTAGGTAGATGCAATTTACTTTTATAGTTTCTTGTTTTCCACCATATTTCTTGTATGAAGCGATGTACTTGTTTTACTTTTTGCTTGACTTTTTTTTTGATAAATTCAGAAAATTAACAATGAATTTGGGAAATGTAAAAAAATATATACATTTTTTAAAGGACCATCAAAAAAAAGAAAAAAAAGGAAAAAAGGAAAAAAAGCTTTAAGAAATATTCTCCACATCTTCTTTCTCTTGTTTCCAAGAAGGACAAAGAAAGTTAATTTTATGACCCTTAGTGCTTGTTTTTCTTGTTTATATTAACATGGGTGGATGTGTGGAAATAATGTAATATTTCTTGATAAGATATGAGTTTCCCTTCTAATTCACTCAAAACTCCATTTCTTTGGATTTTCTAAGAATGAAATGAAGTGTTTTGTTCTTTGCGGCTGTTCTCAATGGTTTCTGTTCTTCCTGGCAGATTCTAGTTCTAAATTGTGTAGGAATTTCAGTGCTTTTTGGTACTTATCATCAAATATTAATTTTCTGCAGAGAATGGAGCTTACTTTTCTTTTGAACAAAGAAAAATCATTCTTTCCAAGTTCCAGCCTACTAGATCTAATTGTTTACCATAGACTGTGTTTGTGCACATCCTGGTTCAGAAATAGAGATAATGTTTTTTATATTGTTCCCGCAATGACTGCATGTTTTTTCATGAGAAGCACTTTGTCATTGTTCTGATGTTCTGTCTATAACTTAAAGTTGCCTTTCCCTTGCTTTGTAGACGCGATTTAGTATTGTTGAAACATCGGCATGACGGTGATGTGATCATGTTGAAATTGCAAAATTTCCACCCTACCTCGAACATAGTATTGGTACATGACATGATGGTGTTCGCGGCCGTTTTTAGTTCAAGCTACTTGTGGTCATCCATGCAGGGTCATGGAAGGCCATTTTAGGTTTTATGAGAAGCGTTAGAATCGTCAAATAGAATTATATGGTTTTATTAACTAACATCTACAAGGTTTGTAATTGGAGCTAAAATTTTGCGGTCATCATGTTTAATAGAGTGTAACTGTTTTGGTTATTAATGTGCAGAGGCATTTATAGGAGATACGATAGAATAAGAAATGCATATAAAAAAGATAAAATAAGAGATTATTTATATATGTTCAGATACATCTCATCTTCTCTTTTGTGTTTATTTTTGAAAATCCTTCTCCTTTCCATGTCTTTCTACTAGACTAGTCCATCAATGAACTTTCTTTAATCTATTTAACAAAAGATTGCCTTACTTTTGATTCCAGGTTTTTGCTCATCTTTGCCTGCTGTAACTAAATTTCGTCAAGGAAGTGTTTATGCTGAATTTATGAAATTGTGGAACATTGGTGTTTATTTCTCACTGAGGTTTGTAATGTCACTCTCCATTTGCTTAAGAGTACATTTTATATGCCAAAATTATTTTGATCTACATATTGATGGCCATGCAACAACAGATTCCAGGAAATTGCTGGCGCCCTGGATTCTGTCCTTGTGTCTTCCACCATCACCATTGTTCAAAATTTAGATCAAAAAGAAGAAAATCTCCCCGGATTGACTTTAAAGCAAAGTACTGCACTTTTGGAAAGCCTGAGATCATGCTGGAAGGAGGATGTTCTCGTTTTTTCCTCAAGTGATAAATTTCTACGTCTATGTCTGCAGCTCATTTCAAGGTCAGGCTTGCAGGTGCCTTCCATATTTATAAATCCATATGTTATTTCAATGAATGCCTGAATATCTATTTTCTAGCTGTCATATCATTTGTAAAATGTGCATATGATGGTATTGTCTTCTGTCACCACATGTATCAGGTATATGACTTGGCTCTCTTCTGGCCTTGCTGCCAGGAAAGCCTCCGGCACAAACCCAAATCTTGGTTCCGATTGGGCAATGGCTGCTTCTTCGGAAGACTTTGTTTATGTAAGTTTAACTAGAGTCAAATCCAGTTCCAAGAGATTTCCCCATTCTTGTTACGATATTGTCTTAACCTTGAAATTTATTCAGGTATTAAATACAAAAGATTAGAATTTGATTTTACAAGTTTTTGCATATTATGTAATGTCTTGGATGTAGATGCAATCACTGCCAAAAACCAAACTGAAGAACTTGTGTGATTGGGACCAATTAGGAAAATACAACCATCTAAAATGCTCATGTCATGTTATTCCGTATTGATCCCCAACCCTTAGAAGCCACATTTTATGATGTGGTATTATTTTGGGGTATTATGATCTTCCAACCTAAATTTTACGATGTCCTCGTTGACCATTCGCATAAAATGTCTGCCGATATAGAAAATTTCACACTTTTGGATAACTATTTTTAACACTTTACATTAGCAGATAAATACTGGATATGTTACCATAGGGAATGACAAGTGTCTAGAACCAAATTGTTGTTGAGGAAAAAAAATGAAAACTTTATAATTTGTTGGGTTTGGATCCCAACTAGACCCATCGACGACCTTGAAAAATGATCGAGCCCTGGTTTCCAAGTAGTAGTTTTTGCTTACTACATATTCTCACTTTTAAATTTCCAATTCAGGTACGATGTTTGACCTTTTTTTGAAGGAAAAAGGGCACATTGTTGTAAAGATGACAAACCAAATATTATTTCAATGAGATTTTTTGCCTCGGTTGTCCTAAGCGGCTAAGCAGTATCGAGTTGTGAGTCAACGAGGCGATACCTAGGTGCCACCTCAACTATTTAGGGAATATGAAAATATTTTAAAAACAGTTATGCTTTTATCGTTATCTTTTTTACCTTCTATGTTAAAGATATATTACATGATTTGAGTTTTTTCCTTGATTGAGTGTGAGATATCTATAGAATGTTTTTTTTGGTAATTCATTATGGCTATATCCGCTTCAATGGTCCGGTGGTAGTGCAGTGCACCTACTACCCAAAAGACCATGGATTTGAGCAAGAATCGATGTAGGTAACCGACAACCAGTGTGAAAAATAGTTGGATCTTTCAACATGGATTTGAGCAAGAATCGATGTAGCCGATCCTACTTAAAGTTGGAGATGCTTCTGCCATTTTAATTTCTTATGGCTATGAACTTTTTTAAAATCTATTTGGAATATCATTAAGTCATTATTTTATCACATAGAACTCAATCCTCTAAATTAATATTTAAAGTTTAGTTCTACATAATGTTGGTAATAGACGGTTTAATGATGAATTTAAACTTCGATCCAAAGTTTCCTATAATTTAAGAATGACTAGAGCGACAAAAATATGTAGAACTTCAACCCCTTGATGAATTGAGACATGAATGCTTTTATCTGTATTTATATACCTATGAAAACATATGACTTCACTAATTTAATTTCTCTTTGTAGGAAGGTTACTTACGCCTCGACCACCTCATGGCTCACATCTTGGTAGGAAGGAAATCGTCTTGGTTTTAGAACCTTGAATGGCACATTACCCATACCATGTAGTAATAGTGGCTTTACAAACTTGAGAAAACATCTCCTGTAAATATATTAGTAGAAGCATCTCAACTTATTGAAAAGCCCTTTCCTAGTAGAGGGAACATATTTTGATACTATTTGTATGAGTATGGGTTTAGAATCGACACAACAACACAACCTTTTCCCATAATTAAGTAGGTCGGCTACATGGATTTTTTGCCTCCATTCATATCTATTTTGGATCATTCTCGGGCTTAAATCCAAATAACTAAGATCCCTTGGGATAGTTTCATTCCAACACTTTTTGGGCCTTCCTTGCCCTCTCTTAACCTCAAAATTCCAAATCTCGCATCTTCTAACTGGTGCGTCAACTGATCTCCTTTGCAAATGGTCAAATCATCTTAAGCGATTTTCTCTCATCTTATCCTCTATCGGAGCTACACCAACTTTCCTTCTGATCACATCATTCCGAATCTGATCTTTTCTTGTATGACCATGCATCCATCTTAGTATTTTCATTTCTTCTACCGTCATTCTCTTCACATGTGTATGGTTCACAAGCCAACATTCCGATCCATAGAGCATACCCGGTCTCATGATTGCTTTGTAATACTTTCCTTTGACTTTCGAATGGATTTTCTTATCACAATGAACAATAGAGGCTCCTCTCCACTTTCGCCGGCTTGCACTTATTCTATGAGCAACATCTCCTTCAATTTTCGCATCATGTTGCAAAATAGATCCAAGTATCTAAAAGAACATTTATTCTGAATGTTATCGTCTCCAATCTTCACTTGGAGTCTTTCACCGTTGTTTCCATCACATATGCACTCCATATATTCAATCTTGGTCCTACTTATACAAAATCCTTTAGTTTCTAAGGCATGCATAGAATTGATTTATTATAGATGAACAATAGCTATGTGAACTTCTTGGGTTTGAGACTAAGGAAACCTAGTTGTCATTACTCAAAATGTTTAAGCCCAAGGTATCAAGTAGTAGTTCTTGCATCTTATTACGTGCTCATTTTTTTGTGAGTTTTCAATGTGGTATTTATGTTTGAGGTGCTACATCTTTCTCTTACTATTATTAGCAGTATTCTTGTTTTCCTCCTGATTTTTAGTAGTGATGGTTCGATCTTTGGCGTGACCCTTTCCAATATCATAGGAAATCAGTTTAGTACCATTTTTTATGACCGTGAACCATTATCGAAGAAAATTAGCCATAAAACTTGTTGGACTGGGGCACTAATAGAGATAATACAACCATGTACACTTTTTTTTTGAAAAGACAATTAAGTATACTTAGTTCAAGTTATAGGATAATATTTTCCTCTATCATAATCCACTCACCTTTTGTTTTTGTGAGTTTTCTTAATACTATCTTATGACATTATGTAGTATGTCCAAGGGATTAGTACATATAGGCCATTATATGGTTGCATTTGATATTGTTAATGCTAGTTTACACTTGTAAAGATGGCAAATAATTGTTTTGTCTGAACTCTTTAAATCATCTATACCTTATCAGAGCGTAAAAGCTATAAAATTCTTGAATATGATTTACAAAATGATGCATATCATGTGTTTAAGGATTTAGTATATATAGACCTTGGTATTTCATATTTGCAGCATTCAACTGCAAAGATGGCATATAAGTAATTGTGTGTGAATCTTGATTATGAAAAAATATAGGCATATTAACATGCAGTGGACACCTACCTTTTTAGAGTATCATGGTTTTCTTGTGCTGCAACTATCATTGAAATAGAGAATGATTTTCCCCTGCCTTTAGCTGTCTATGTGGATGGTCTGTATGTTATATCTGGTTTAGTCAAGTGGTAAAATCTTTCAAATCATGGCTTCTTTTTCGTGCAGGTTTTACATGATGTCAGATTTCTTGTTACGGAGCTCTCCGATGGTTACACGACCACTGTGCTTCAGCTCTTTAGCTCTTGTTCACACGAGGTTCTTAAAGCAGTGAAGGAGAGTTTTGTACATGCCTTGAAGTCCTTGGAAGATGTGATACCAGCCATAGTTGATGCCATGACCGAAGCAATAGTGGAGAAGTCTATTGAGGTGAATGCCTTGGTTTATTAAATGTCTGCATCTTTCCTTTATAAATTTGGCTATGACAACCTCGACTTTTCTCTCGCACAGAATTTCTATCACTTCTCAAATTCTATGATAATTTTTCTTAAATATCCATCTAGCTTATTAACTTTATATGATTTCCACAATCATAACGGACTAGGGTTCACTTAATTAGCATAGTTTTATTCAAGATTCATCTTATCTTAAACTTAGGTTTTAATTTGAAAACCAACTCTTTTTTTAAGATAAAGGGGTGATCACCCTCGGTGAGTGTTGGTCTGGATTCCAATAATCTACATATGATAAGATTACGTGACAATTCACAAGCATGCATACACGTGCCACAATATTCTCAACATAGTGTTTCTCCTCTCTAGATACCACAATGTTTCTTGCTAGTCAGATAGTGCATGTGATAGCCACATGTTTAGCTCTCTCTGCTCTTAATCGGTAAATTCCCCCAAAATTTCTTTCAGACATGTGTACTCAGTCTTTTATATTTAAATAAATTTGTGGTGGGTTCTAATCTTGGGACTACACCCTCGTTATCCTAAAGAAATTCTTTCAGACTACTTCACATTCTTGGGCTTTATCTACTCCGTCAGGCTTCTCATCCAAAGTTCCTGTATGCTAGGGCTATGTTAGTACAAATGGCTGTGGTTGTCTTCCCCGCCATAGTCGGCAATATCATGATAAGATTACGTGACAATTCACAAGCATGCATACACGTGCCACAATATTCTCAACATAGTGTTTCTCCTCTCTAGATACCACAATGTTTCTTGCTAGTCAGATAGTGCATGTGATAGCCACATGTTTAGCTCTCTCTGCTCTTAATCGGTAAATTCCCCCAAAATTTCTTTCAGACATGTGTACTCAGTCTTTTATATTTAAATAAATTTGTGGTGGGTTCTAATCTTGGGACTACACCCTCGTTATCCTAAAGAAATTCTTTCAGACTACTTCACATTCTTGGGCTTTATCTACTCCGTCATGCTTCTCATCCAAAGTTCCTGTATGCTAGGGCTATGTTAGTACAAATGGCTGTGGTTGTCTTCCCTGCCATAGTCGGCAATATCATGATATATCGACGATATATCGTTGATATATCGATATTACCGAGATATGGGTACCGATATAAATATAGATATCCTTTTCTAGGATATTGGCCGATATCTCGCGAGATATCGGCGATATATTGCCATATCGAGCCATATCGCTCGAAATTGAACGGTTTCAGTACAAAATTTCTATATCAATTATATTACCTTTGTAAGCTTGATTTCACTACTTATTTTGCTACTCCTAGTATTAAACACATCATGAATTATATAGATATTTCACCGATATTTATATTATATCAATGGTAAGCTTGATTTCGCTATATATTTTGCTACTCCTAGTATTAAACATAGCGAGACCCCCTTTTGGTAGGGTATGGGGCTACAGGGGGTGCATACGATGATTCTTCAATTGGCGGACTTCGCCTTCTTTGGCAATAGAGATGAAAACAAGTCTAATGCTGATCAAGTTAGAATCACATGTCCAGAATACATCTCAGTAGTCAGGTCAGCTGTTAGCATTAACAACCAGCTATTTGTGCGATATAATGTATATTAGTGTGTTAAATACAACTAATTCTTGCATATAAATGTGTATTTGTATGTTATTTATTGTTATAATAACTAGGATGATCTTGATTCATGAAAAAAATCGCTTTTTACGCCATTTTCGACCATGTGGACCAACACGATGTCGATATCGATATTTCCTACTTTGCCCTCCATTGAACTCTTGGTTCTAAACCCCTCGTGACTAGGTAATCTCTTTTACAATATTGCATTAATTTACATTTTTTCATTTATTTGTGAATAGATAAATCTTTATAACAAAGAAACATTGTTTCATTCATCATTATGTATTTTTTTAATAAAATGACTCATCTCTATGCCATTCACTGTCTTCCTTGAACAAAATAGGTGTTCTAAGTGTGCTTAACTTAGCTACTTTGATTCCAATTCCAATATTTATTAATTACCAACGAACATTAGCAACGATATGTTCGATATGACTGATATGTGCGATATAATGGTTATAGATGATCTATATGTTTCATCTAAATGTATATTTATAAGTTATTTAATGTTATAAGAACTTGGATTAAATCTATTTTCAATATTTATAAGTTTACAATCAACATCAACACTTATATGTTCGATATGACCGAGATGTGCGTATATGGGGTATAAATGATCGATATGTGTGATATAATTGTCTATTCGTACGTTATTTATTGTTTTTGGATGATCTCCATTTCTGAAAAATTTTTTTGAGCCATTTTCGATATTTCCACCGATATCGTTGATATATCCCGATATATCTTTTTCCGGACGGACCGATATGATATCGATATCGATATTTCCTACCTTGTTTCCGCTACATACTGTTTGGGTTGACAACTTTGACTTAAAATTTCTTATCTGTAGCAATAAAACTCCTATTAAGTACAAAAGCACACATATTTTAGTTTGAACTTGTAATTAGTACTAATGACCATAAACATATATAATTTGGATGTAGTACATAACACTTAGATTTAATGCATAAAGCTCATATCGTAGGATTCACGGTCAGATCTAAGCTCAAAAACATGTAGTCATCTTTAGGGAGACTATCTTGATGAGTAACATTTTCAAAACCCTAAGAAAGTACATTTTAAAAACACAAAATTCAAGAAACTGCATCATAAATACTCCAAAACCCAAAAAAGAGTAAACCAAAAAAAATAATTTGGGTAATAATAACCTAATAAATCAATGTTTAGAAACTCAAACAAATGCGCTCCAAAAGTATTCAAGACCCTTTATAGCAAGACAACAATAGTATCGAACTGAAATAAGGGATAAAAAACTTCATATGGACTATATCGGTTAAATGAGAAATCTGCGATTCATTTATTGCATCATATCACTGATCTGAACGGATATATCTCTGATATATTGATTGATATCATGAAAAAACGGATATGTAACATATAAACCGTATATATATATATGCTTTGATGATGGGTAGCGTGAGTATATGTGCCATTGGGAGGTTGAATGGTTTTACCGGGAAGTTGGGTACACCAAATTCCACCCATTGTTACAATATACAGACACAACCTTCTTTATCGAGGGAGGCTGCGAAGAGGCTTATACTGCCAGAGCTCTCCTGGACATTTTTTGAGAGATTCAAGCCTCAATATTTACCAGTGGAAATCCTGATTTTTCCTGTCCATATATATAAACCGATTTATATGCCTTGACAATGGGTACCGTGAGTATATGTGCTACTGGGATGGTTACTGGTTACCCGTGGTTAGAATATGCACACATTCTACGTTGAGGGAGGCCGCGAGGAGGCTCGTGCTGCCAGAGCTCTACTGGACATTTGTTGGGAGGTTCGAGCCTCAAGGTTAACCAGTGAAAATCCTGATTTATCCTGTCCATATATATAAACTGATATATACCCTTGACTATGGGTAGCGTGAGCATATGCGCCATTGGGAGGTTGACAGGTTTTTCAGTGGAGGTGAGTGCACCAAATTCCTCCCATTATTACTTTATGCAGACAACTTTCTTCATTGAGGGAGGCCATGTCGAGGCTCGTCTACACTAAATTCCTCCCATTATCACCGTTAGAAATTACGAATGCGGAAGCTTAATAAGAGAAGAAGAATAAACATTAAAGGAACACCGTGATTTTTACGTGGAACTCTACTCCATAAGAAGCGAGATGAAACTACGAGGGAATGCCTCAAAGGTTGATTATTGCATTCAACTTTCTCAACTAATACGAGAGGTCTGGGGCTTCTTATATAGTCTCCACAGACCCTTCAAGTCCCACCACTGGTAGATGTGGGACTGAACACTGGATGTGGAGGGATCTATTTACCCATTTACACAAGTGACACATATACTCCAACACTCCCCCTCAAACTATAGTATGCAATGCTCAGCTTGGACAAACAGAAAGAAATCTCAAACTCAAAATACAAGACACTATAGACAATATCAACTCAACGCAAACACAACCGTCGGCTACTGTTAAGGGCGTTGCTTCTCATGCCGTGCAGGTGAGGGGGAACAAACGAGCTGGAGCATGAGTCGAATCGGGTCTCCTCGTCGGACAACATGTGCTCTGGATTGCGCCTGTCAGGTTCATTGAAATTGAAAAGAGACTCCTCGTCGGAGTACTCTGGCCCGCTACATGTAGAAGACTGAATCATGTGGATAACTGCTCCATCTCTAGAGGGGTCAGACTGAAAAGCCGTAGAGACATCCTCGTCGGAGTCCACAATCGCTGAAGAATGGAGTATGAAAAGTCTCCCTGTCATAGAACTGGATCTCTCCCATACCGGCTCAGAGAATGAGATCTCTACTCTGGAGTCCTTATGATACTGTCGAGATAATTATATCTCTTTAGATATTACCCTGTAATTTTATTTTTCTTTCGGCTATCTATGTAATTTGTCCGTAGAGCTTTTCTTCTATATAAGCGAGCTCTAGTTATACGATGAATAAACAAGTTCTCTTTTCATTTTCCACATGATATCAGAGCGACGGTCCTACACCGGAGCATGTACCCAAAACCTTAGCCCCCACCAAAAACCCTACGCGTCGTTTCGGGCGCCGCCGCTGCACATCATCTTTGGGAGCCGCCGTCGCCGCACGTCACTGCACGTCGCCCCTGCGTGTTCCAACGCGTCTGCATGCACTGCGCATTTTTGTGCTCCTGTACGCGTATGCCTGCGTGAACGCCTACGCGCATGCTTGTGCGTTCCCCCGTGCTCCTGGGCGCTCCAGTGCACTGTGCGCCTGCGTGCTTTCTGCGCGTACGCCTATGCGCTCACGCGCATCTGCGCTTCTAGCGTGCATGCACCAGTGTAAGTCTCTTGTTGGGCTTTGGCCTGATCTTCTAGGGTGTGACGTGATCACCTAAAAACACCTCAGCTTTCCGAAGGAGCCTTCAGTGAATGGAAGTAGTTGTGGTATGGGTCTACACCCACAACCATCTTCCTATGTGGTTGTGTAGACGATCTTTGTTCAATTCCACAACCCCAGTTTTGAGAGATTGTTGTCATCATGTCAGACAACAAAGCAGATATTCCATTTCTATGTGCCTTCAAAGGTCCAACACCCATTGTGAAGATGGATGGAACTAATTATGAACTGCAGGCCATGCAGTTCATGCGTTTAATGCAATGCAATGGCAAGAAGCATATTCTCGCATAAGTGGAGCCTATCGACAAGATTGGGGTTAACGTCTCATGGGAGGCAGATGATGCGTATGCACGAGTATGGCTGTCCGGAACAGTATCTATGGAGATAGCCAATGACATCTTGAATCAGCCCACAAGAAAGGTTATGTGGGACATTCTCGCTGCTACATATTCTCTGACGAAGAATGAGTCAAAGATTCTGCAACTTCAGCATGATATCTTCACTTCTAAGCAGAATCGTCGTCCTCTCCATACCCTTTACACTTCTCTAAGGGGTATGTTTGAGAAGTTACATGGTTACATTCCCTTGACTGCTACACCAGAGCAACTCAAGACATATAGAGATTCCGTGATGACGGGAGTCTTTCTAGTAGCAATGGATCTAGAGTATGATGCAACAAGAGCATAGATTCTTACTGATGCCACTAGTCCTTTGAAGGAGGAGACATATCGTCGACTGAGTAGACTCTCCATATCTTCTGGTGGTTCATCTGTGTCATAGACGTCTTCAGCCATGGCAACATCTCATGGTAGGGGGAGATCTACACAGTTCCGTGGCTGATGAGGCCGTGGAAGAGGAGGGAGTAGTAGACCCCCTCGTCAGCCTTGCACTTATTGCAACAGGCCAGGTCATTCAGAGGAAACATGCTATTCTAAGCATGGGTTTCCTATTTCAGCACGTGTGGCAGAACAGATCCAGCCGAGCAATAGCTCTCCTGTCGCATCTGACCAGAGATTTGACGAGTTAGTTGCATGATGAGTTAGTTACATTCTCTTCTCTTCACAGTGGGTTTATCTCTCCGTATACATGGCACCTCTGTTTTGTTCATCTTCCTCTGCAAAAGCTGCATCATGTTCTCCCTTAGATCTTTCCTCGCTCTACTTTCCAGTGTAAGGCATGCCAGTTTGGGAAGCATCATAGGTCCACATTACAGAGTCGTCAGGGTCAAAGTAGTCATGGTCTTTTTAAGTTGATTCATTTGGATATTTGGGGTCCTAGTCGTGTTCCTGATTTTCATGGACATCGTTTTTATCTTGTTATTGTTGATGAGTTTTCTAGATTGTCATGAGTCTTCCTGCTTAAGAACAAGTCTGATGCTAGTTCTATTATTCAGTCTTTTATTAATGAAATAAGGAATGTCTTTTCTACAAATATCAAGTATATACGTTCTGATAATGGACTTGAATTCTGTAGTACACAACTGTCTCATTTTCTTAGATCATATGGTATTGTGCATCAGACATCGTGTGCTTATACGTCCCAACAGAATGTGGTGGCTGAGAGGAAACATCACCATCTCTTGGATGTCACAAGAACGCTTCTGATACAGAGTTGTGCTCCTCACTCGTACTGAGGGGATGCTGTTCTTACTGCATGTTATTTGGTGAATCGTATGCCTTCATCGATTCTGGGTGAAAAGATTCTGTTCTCGATTGCGTGTCACGAGAAGGATCTTTTTTCTTTCACATCCCGTGTGTTTGGTTGTGTTGCTTTTGTCCATTAGATGTCTCCAGGTCTTGATAAGCTCTCTCCTGGAGCAGTTAAGTGTGTGTTTGTTGGGTATTGCAGGACCCAAAAGGGATATCGTTGCTTTGACCCTGCTCGGAGAAGGTACTATGTGAGTGCTGATGTCACCTTCTTTGAATCTATCATGTATTTCTCTCCTACTGGTGATAAGCTCAGTTATTCAGAGAATGGAGAAGAGGTTTACATGCCACCACCTCCTATCTCTGTTAATCCACCACCACCACCACCAGCTCCACCTCCTGCCGAACCTCCTTTCTTTCCTCAGGTTTATCAGCGCCAGCCTCGTGTTCATATGCTTCCACCAGCATTCACCATGCCCAAGGTGTGTCCTGAGCATTTGAGTTCTATATTGATGGCACTAGTGATTTGAATGCGCAGGATGTTCTGGATGACACTATTTCTGAGGATACAATGGACCTGGATGTACCTATTGCTCTACGACGGAAGCGGCGTGCGTGCACGATGCATCCTCTTTCCTCTTATGTCTCTTTGGCATGGTTCTTTGGGGACTTTCAGAGATTTGTGGTGGCTGCCTTATCAACAGTACAGATACATTGATCCTATTAGGAAGCATTACAGAGTGAACCTTGGCGTCTTGCTATGGAAGAGGAGATGGCAGCTTTACGATCTCGTGGTACCTGGAGTATCGTCTCTGCTGCCCTAGGTGCTTTAATTGTTGGCAGTAAATGGGTGTTTACTATTAAACACCGTGCAGACGGTTCCGTGGACAGATACTAGGCCCGGTTGGTTGCTCTTGGGTTCACTCAGACTTATGGGGTGGACTATCAAGACATTTTCTCTCCTGTTGCATGCCACTCTACACTACGCATCCTTGTTGTTGTTGCTGTGGTAAAGGACTGACCCCTTTTCCAATTAGATGTCAAGAATGTATTTTTATATGGTGATTTGCATGAAGAGGTATATATGCAGCAACCACCAGGGTTTACTGCTGACGGGGAGTCTAGTATGGTGTGTAAACTTCATAAGGCAATATATGGCTTAAAGCAGAGTTCGAGGGCTTGGTTTCATAAGCTCTCAGAGTTGATTGAACTACAATGCTTTGTTAGAGCTACTGCGGATTATTCTCTTTTTGTTAAGAGGATCCAGAACGGTGTTGTTGCTATTTTGATCTATGTTGACGATATTGTTGTTACAGGCAGTGATAATGAAGGTATTCAGGCAACCAAGGACTTTCTTGGACAACGGTTCGTGACCAAGGATCTTGGTAAGCTGAGGTATTTTCTTAGTCTAGAATTTACAAGAAACCAACAGGGAACGATAATGATGCAAAGAAAATATATCATTGATCTCTTATCTGAGACGGGTATGATAGGATGTAAACCTGCTACTACTCCAATGGATCCTAATACACGGCTATATGATGATGACTCTACAGAGGTTGATAAGAGACAGTACAAAGAGCTGGTAGGGAAGCTATTGTATGCCACTATCACCATGCCTGATATATCATTTGTTGTCAGCAGAGTTAGCCAATTTATGGAGAAACCTAGGCCGTCGCACATGGATGCAGTCAACATGATCTTGAGGTATCTCAAATCTTCTCCAGGTGCTGGACTCCTATTCAAGAGAGACACAACCCTGACAGTGTCAGGATGTGCGGATGCAGACTATGTTGGATGTCCCAAGGATAGGAAGTCAACCTCAGGTTTTACTGTGTTTGTAGGCAGCTCTTTGGTTTATTGCAAGAGCAAGAAACAGACGGTTGTGGCCAGATCGAGTGCAAAATTCGAGTATAGGGTAATGACCCAAGGGAGCACATAAATGATGTGGGTCAAGTCTGTGCTGACTGTCCTTGCTATGGAGGTGCCACTTCCTATGCATCTACAATGTGATAATCATGCTGTGTTGTTTATAGCAAACAATCCCGCCTTTCATGAAAGAACAAAGCACATTGAGGTTGACTGTTACTACATCCGTGATTTGATTTAAAAGGGGGTTATATTCACCAAGGATGCAAAAATCGGTTCAGGCGGCCGTTTAAAAGGCCGTTTAAACTCATTCGGTCCTCGACCGACTGTATAACCTTTAATCGGCTATGTAAACGGTCAGGCCGTTTAAACGGGTGTAATCGGCCGTTTATACGCCGTTTAAGCGGCCGCATTTTGCATTAAGGTTACATAAACCCTATGTTGATTATGCTATCTACTTTGACATGTCACATTTGGATGAAGAAGTCATTGAAATTGACAATATATGATCAAAATTGTGGATATGTGATTATATTTTAAAGTTCATTTATACTTTTTTATTAAATATATATATGTAATATTTTTTATTAATTTAAAAATGTAAAACCGCATAGACCGTTTAATTTCCGTTTAAACTCCCGCATACCGTTTAATCAGTAATCAGTGACCCTACCGACTGTATACCGCATACCGTTTTTTGCAACCTTGATATTCACTTCTCATGTTGCTTCAAGCGATCAAATTGCTGACATGTTCACCAAAGCTTTTGCAAAGGGACCATTTCATCGTTGCTGTTCCAAGCTGAGCATGATAGATATCCATGCTCCAGCTTGAAGGGGAGTGTCGAGACATTTATATCTCTTTAGGTGTTATCCTGTAATTTTATTTTTCTTTCGGCCATCTATGTAATTTGTCCCTAGAGCTTTTCTCCTATATAAGAGAGCTCTAAGGCTACAATGAATAAACAAGTTCTCTTTTCATTTTCTACAGATACCACATGAAAACCCTAGCCCACATGCCATAGGGAATGCGATCTCTACTCTGGAGCCCCTATGAATCATATGAAAACTCTGAGAACAAAAACAAATATGAAAACCTCACAAATGATGGCAAACATGTGCCCATCAAACTGGAGATTCGAAATCTGATCGTCGTAGAGTTTGACAATGTGGCTGGTCTGGAATACGGATAATCTGATATCTGAATCCGACCTGTAACTCTAAACAATACTCCTCCTTTCTACCATACTTGTCGGAAAATAATGACATCGATCAAGTTGGGAGAAGATACTAAAATGGAGAGATACAAAAGAATAAGCCGATGCCAATTTTTTTCAGCTTTTCTTCTCACAAATTTTAAAAATTATTTTTTTCTTGCACGGATTCTTTTTTGTACAATCCTTTTTTCCCGGCTATTTCCTACTTTTTTATAGACGACTTGTTTTCCCCTTTATTGCGTACGATTTTTTTGTGCGCACCTTTTCTCAAAGTAAATCCTTTTTTTGAAACCGGCCCAACTTTGGCCAAAATAAACCTTTTTTTTAAGTAACTCCCCCTTTTTTTAACCGTAGCCCCACTTGGGCTTTTACATAATTTTCACACAAAAAAATTGCACGTGACTGTTTCTTTTTTATATAGAGTTCCCTGATTTGGGAACCCTCCTCACGAAGGGAGCCGCCCCATGATGGGGATTGATGTTCAATCACCATTGCTGCGTAGGAACCTCTCTGGACGGAGGTATGGGGGCTCCACCGGATCAGAGGTTAGAGAGAGCATTGTTGGTCTCTCTCTCTCTCTCTCGTCCATCTCCTGCGATCCGAGTAGCACCACTGGGAGGTTGAGGGCAGCTGGAGAAGTTGTGACCGGGTTCCTGGGAGGAGTGCATGATCGGAGGAGGTGCGCGTGGATCAGTCTCTGCCTGGAAGGTGCGAAGGGGATGCCTCGTCGCTTGGAGCTGCACACGATGCGACTCTTGAAGGCGGGCTTCCACCAGAAGGCGATGCCTGGGTGGGACCCTCTGGTGGCCTCGATGGTGGCGTCGAGGTCTTGGGTTTCATGGAGGGAGGGGTCCCTCAAGGCCTATGCCCACGCTGGAGGAGGAAGGCGGAGGGGCCTGAAGGTAGCGGGTGCCGCCTGGAGATACGACTGAAAGGGAGTTTCGATCTGCACCGACGCCATCGTTTTCTTTTAAATTTAGGATTTTGAAACCTTGGATGACGATTGCACCACTTGGAAGGGTTGCGTTGCTTGGAAGGCTTGGGCATGGAGAGAGGAGATGGGTCCGGAGCGCTGCCTGTGGACTTGGAGATCTCTGCCTATAGATAGAGTGGAGGATCGCCTGTTGGAGGAGCGCTTGGAAGATTGAAGGTGATGAAAGGAGCGGTGCAAGGACTCAGATAGAACTCGCTGGAACTTGCTGGTTGAGTTAGGGTTTCCAACGAAACCGTTCAAGAACAAACAACTAGGGTTTCAGAAACCCTAGATGCCTGGACATGGAGAAGAACTTCAACCAGATCTTGGACATAAAAATCAGAATTAGTCTTCACGAATCAACCAAGAACAGAACTTGTTCTGATAATCGAATCTCGAATAATACATAAAAATATTTTTTTAGGAATGAATCCTCAAGAATCGAACCCGCTCTGATACCATGTTAGAAACTACGAATGCGAGAGCTTAATAAGAGAAAAAGAATAAACATTGAAGGAACATCGGGATTTTTACGTGGAACCCAACTTTCTAAGGAGCAGAATGAAACCACGGGAGAACGCCTCAAAAAGCTGATTGTTGCATTCAACTTTCTCATCTGATACATGAGGTCTGGGGCTTCATATATAGCCTCCACATACCCTCCAAGTCCCACCACTTACTCTAATAGTTACTATATGCAGACACATGGTTTTCTTCATTGAGAGAAGCCACGTCGAGGATCGTGCTGCCAACGCTCTCCTGAACATTTTTGGAGAGGTTCGGGCCTTAAGGTTAACCAATGGAAATCCCGATGTGTTCTGTTTGATATGGAGGAATAGTATGCTCTTAGCTTCTTTGTTACCCTGCCTACTCCTTCGTGGTGCTTGTTGATTTCGTACTTTGGCTTGCCATTGGTGGACACTGGCAGTTGAGCTGTGGCCTGCGGCCCTACTCCGAACGGTATGGAGGACCTCGTGGACGGTGGATTTCTAACGTCCTTTCCGGAGGTGGCAGATTGGTCCTGTTGAAATCCATTTTGTTTTTCCTATTGGTTTATTTACCATCGATCTTTATTCTGCTTGTTGGGTTTGCCATGAATATTGATACCTTAACAAAGAGATTTTCTCGCATGGTGGTGGGAATTCTGGGAATAGGATGCCTTCGGTTAAGTGGATTTAGGTCTGCTTGCCAGTGGATAATGGAGACCTTAGGGTAAAAGACCGGACTCCCGAGGGCTCGGAACATTGCTTCAGTACTTAGACTGTTTTTTGAGAACGCCATGTTTTCCTGATATGGACACGTGGACCTGGAGGAGAGGGGAATGCTACCACCTCGCGTCCGCTATTCGTGATAGGTATTGTGAATGTGATCCCTTAGATTGCTGGCACTTTCCAGTGCAAAAGTTGAGAGATGGCACTTAGTTTTGTTTTTGGTTAGAAGGTTTTTTGGGTGATGTCTTTCTTGGGGAATCCTTCCCAAAATTAATGGATCTTGCAGAAGTTTCCATGTGATGGTGACCGATTGTTTGTTGAGCCTGGTAGGTGATGTTGGGGCTTTGGAAACCCAAGTTCAATTTACCATTCTCTGATGTTTGATTTATGGAATTGCCAATGTTGCTTTCCCTGCTAGAAGGACAAAAGTTGGTGCATGGGGTTTGTGTATGAAGTTGATAGTGCCCGATGCTTGTTCTTGAAGGACTACATATGCATATAAAAACCGAGACATCGACCAAGATCCATATTCTATAGTGGCTCATGAGAAGAAGATTGTTTACTGAAGTGTGCAGGCAGCAGTTGGCACCTTTTGCACATGCCACATGCCTCATCGTGCTGTTTTGACAGGTCATGAACATATTGTTCTTCTGGTGTGCTTTCTCCCACGAGATGTGGGAAAGACTGGACATTACTTTCGAAATATTTTTGCATAGCTTTCAAATAATGGCAGGCCCCGAATTTTATTTCTAGGTGGGGCACCCACGCTTGTGTAGGGGTCTGATTTTGCGCAATTTGTTACCAAAAAAATCCTTCATCCAAATGTGTAAATGAAAAATCATCCAAATATGAATAAATGAAAAAAAGTTACTGAATCATACAACCAATTTCTAGGTTGATCTGAACTTCAAAGAAAAAAATGTGATAGCATACCTTAAAAATTTGTTTCAACCTGATTTTGAGCCATTATGGTTTAAGGCTAGAACAATAAAACGATCAACTTAATCCCTTAAATCGTAGACCACATTGAAATAAATCTTAAAAATCATAAATTACATTATTACTTTTTAAAGTTCAGGTACAACATTGAAATAGAGTGTATAGTTTAGGGAATTTTGTACACTCTGAGCAAAATGTAGAAGCCTTCTCCAACTTTAAGTAGCTCGGCTACATGGATTGTTGCTCAAATCTATGTTAAAAGATCCGGTTAATTTTTACGTTGGCTTTATGTTACCTAAGCAATCCCCACAAGGAGGGATTTGAACCCTAGTCTTGCAGGGTGGGCACATCGCAATGCCATCCGGACATTGTGGATTTTTTGTATAATTTACTCTCAAAAATATCATAACTCAAGATATAATGCTAACAAAAGTATAAAATGATCAATAAAATAATATAAATATTTAGCATTACATTCCAATTTGTCTACCTATTTTTCATATTTTGAAATTAAGTCATAATATTTAATTATTACTAGAATGAAATATATCTATTTCAATATACTTGAGTGGCATTGGTAATATTTTTTATTTATGCTATTACATTAAATATTCACAAAGAGAAGATGTAAGATACAGAATATCTAATTGATGCAAACAGAAAATTTCAACGGTGAAACATAATTTTGACGGTAGAAAAATTTGGTAGAGAACACTTTGGAGGGTGGGGGAAGAGAAGGCTCACAGATGCGAGAGATTTGGGGAAGAAGAACCGTAGAGACTGCATGGAGAAAGAAGAGAGGAGGGAAAGAGATAAATGGAGAAACTCCAATTTGATTCAACTTCAACTGTTTCAATACATAATCCTTTGCTCCCTTTATATAGGAGGAAAGAGGAGAATATCAAGATTAAAAGGCAATAAATAAAATGAAAAATCCTAACAAATCCTAATTATCCTCTAATACGCCTAATAAACTACTAGGATCGCTGCACACACTGGGGTACATGCATGGCCTCAAATTTCGGTCGAATTTCGGTTTCGGTGGGTAACCGAAATCCAACCGAAATGCCCTATATCGGCCAAAATTTGGGTGCCTTAGTTGAAAAACCGACCGAAATGACCGAAATTTCGGTTGAATTTCGATCAAAATTCGGCTGAAATTTCGTTTTGGTCAGTCACCGAAACGAAACCGAAATCTGACATTTAAGGCCTTGGGTACATGTAGATGAGGATACACCTACTAATAAGGTGAATACGTTCAACATCGAGATAGACCCAACCCCATCCGTAGGAAAGAAAAAGGTAGCATAGGAGAAAGGAAAGAGCGAGATGGTTGTTTTTGTTGTTCCCGTGATTTTGGGCCTGAGGAGAGTCAAGACAAGACTAGGCTAGGAAGGTGTTGAGGCTAGCAGGGACAAAGCCATATAGCTGACGACGTCTTGTTTAACCTTAAATGCAATTTATGGATTCTACATCAATATTCCATTATAGGGGTGTTGAAGTAGCCATGCAAAAACGCGGGGAGCCCAACTCGAGGTGATGTCCCTCAGCAGACTGACTACAACAAGCTCGCGACTCAGAGATCAACTAAGGGTCAACTCTCTGCTCTATTTGAATCTTTGTAATTTGCAATGGGAGCAAAGCGTTTATGAAAAGATGTCTGAGATCAGCATTCCAAGAGTCAGATCAGGCAACACCCAGATTTGAACTGAGGAATAAAGGATTTGCAGTTCCCCGCCTTTGTTTTCCTTGCCTTATATATATCGAGAGTTGTGAGACAAAGAAGATAGAGGCCTCCTCACGACAGGGCAAAATAGTTTGTCTTGTTTCATTACTTTTTGCTTTCATTTCCCTCGTCTGGAGCACAAAGTTGCTCATCCATGATATCCTTCTTCTTAGTTCTTAGCAGTATATACCTAAACCAAAGACTTCATCTTGTTATTTGAGCTTGACTTGAATCCGATTTTCTTAGACATTTCCTTAGATTTCTTAGACTTTGATACATAAAGGGTGGTGACACATCGAGCCTGCGCCTATGAAACGCTTCACACGATGTGCGACAACGTAAATCCTAAATGGTCTCTAACCAACTAAATAATTAATTTGAGATCACAATTGATCTCGTTGTTTACAATAGAAATAAAATTGCAACGAAATCAATTAACCATAAATAAAATTACCCTGATTATGGTTAATTGACTCTAATTTTAGTTGACAAAAAATAAAACCTTATTTTAATAAACGATAAAATTGAACCGACGAAGAACAATAGTTGAGTCCTAATTTGTCGCTCCACGTGCGTATAAGTAAATAAAGAAAAATATTACGAGCTGTTATTTAAGTCCATTGTCTTTCTCACTTTTTATGATATATATTTATAATTGGAATTGAAATGAATTAGTTAGAAACATAATTTACATTATGGCAAACATAATTTAACGATTCAAGTAAGAATGCACTTTAAATGGAGATAATTGAGTGATTTAACACGAGATAGGGATTTAACTTGAAGAATTTAATTGGAAATGTGCCTAATCACTCCATACCTGGCGAGTTGAGGACGAGGATGCAACGAGAGGAGGACACAACGAGAGAAGGGTGGGAGGTGGTCTGTGCGAGGAGCGGCTATCGCGGGTCGGACCTGCGGGGCAACCGTCGACGACTGTTTGCTAACCCGTTCGGGAGAGGTTGCTTCCGATGTGGTTCCGTGGGGCATTGGGCTCGTCAATGTCAGGAGCTAGTTCGATGCTTCAGGTGTCGCCGGTTCTTGCTTAGGAGTAATGTGTGTCCATCGTTGCAGAGGTTTAGCCGAGGCTAAGAGTGCTTATCAGAGAAGGTGGTGGCTCGAAGGCTCTTTTTCGTGGATTGTCGGACGTGGGTGCGGTGTCTGCAGTGTAATTCCGTAGGGATGTTGCCCAGGTAGGTAGCTGGCGGGTGGTGGCAAGGGGGCTCACCAAGGTGGAGGCCAATGAACTGCTACGTTGGTCGAGGGAGGGGTGGATGCAGCTTCAGTGGAGGAGGATGCGAGGAAGTGATGGCCAGGTGGAACCAGACCCCCTAGATCGGGTTCATGTGAGAGGCATTCCGCTCGATGATCTGGGAGGTGCTGGATGGCATAATCGAGGTTGTCAGCATTGAAACTTCGGGGTGCCGCACGGGGGAGCCGCTCGACCCTATTCTTCAGGTAAGTGGTCTAAGCTCGGTACGACTGGGCTGTTGGAGGGTCAACTTGAAGGGGAGGAGTGTCAATCTAGAGCTTACCAAGCCAGGGGAGGCACATCGGGAGCGAAGTCACATGTGAAGTCTTGAAATCCAGGCGGAGGAGGTGGTGGTGGCGGAGGTCGCGAACGATCCAGTGGTGGCAGCGAAGGTCACAGACGATCCATATCAGGCAGCATAACGACCGGATGAGGGGGTAGCGCAACCATCGGGGAAATCTCCTCGACTTCCGCACGGATTTCCGCAGACTGGCGTCCTTGTTACGCAAAGTTGGCGATGGCTCAGTGCCCAACGCTCCCTTCGAGAGCGACAGGACAGGGGTGGGTTATGTGGAAAGGTCACTTGGTGCAGATGGTCTTGGGCGACATGTCATTCCAAGCAACAGATCGGATCCTCAGGGTTTCCGGTTGCCAGAACTGGGAGGCTACTTAAGGTAGGGCTATAGTGCAAACGTCATAGTTTTGGACCCAGATCGCAGAAATTCGGACCCGGGGGGCTCCGATCACTCAATGTGCCCAGGGTCCGCCGTCCGGATCCGTGAGGTAGAGAGCCAAATACCGGATTCCAGAAGCCACAGGTCCATCTGGAGGGCCCAGACCGAAAACTTGTTGATTTAGAACCAGATCGGGTCCGCGGAGCGGGGGGTTGGGGGGGGCATCAACGCGGTGCATAAGATTGCGATGGGAAGTCACAAATACAGAGAATGATTTCGGAGCTTCCATAGGGGGCGACCAGAGGCGGTGGTAGTACGGAAGAGTGCAAGACTCCATCACCGATAAAAGGGGAGAGGTGTCAAGCTCGATTGGGGTTCGGGGCTTCGACAGAGAACTTTTACCAAAATGAGGGTCAACGCGGGGGCGGTGACGCATGTGGAGGCTCTGGCGAGGGGTTCAGACAGTGTTGCGACGCTGCTACCCCCTTTGGTACGGGCAGAGTTGGGCGTGGAAGCACAACAGGCGGTAAATGGTGGAGAGAGTCACCTATATTGTGCGAAAAAGGAAGGAGCTCACGGGGACTTGGGTCCTAAGGGTCCGTGGATGGGGTTTAATAGATTCGGGGCTTGTTTCGTAAGGAAAGATTCCCTCGTGACCGAGAGGAGAGGGAGGAGAGCGGCTTTACTCACTTTAGCGGTCTGTGGGAAGCTGGAACATGCGGTGCAATCTGGATCCAATTCCTTGCAGGTGCATTAGAATCGCTTCAGTGTGCTGGACAGGAGGGTGGTAGAGCGGTTGGGTGTGGTCCCGTACAAGAAGAGGTTTGAAGCCGTTCTGTGATGAAGATACTCTCCTGGAATGTTAGGGGGTTGGGCTACCCCGAGAAAAGACTGGGGGTCAGAAACAAGATTATGGAGGTCGAGGCAGATACTTTTCTTCTTCAGGAGACGAAGTTGTCTAGAGGGGTAGATGAGGTAAGGCGGGGGCTGGATGGTGGAGGCAGATTCGACTTGGCCGAGTTGGTAGCGCGGGGGGCGTTGGGAGGTGTGCTGACTGGTTGGAAGAAAGATGTCTTCGAGTTTATGGAGGAAACGAAGTCCCTATTTTGTTTGCCCATAAGGCTGAGAAGGTGGGCTAATGACCATTCTATCCTGATCACCAATGTTTACGACCTGATGGGCTCAGAGAGGGGCTCTCTGATGGCAGCTGGATGGTGGAGACAGATTCGACTTGGCTGAGTTGGTAGCGCATGGGGCGTTGGGAGGTGTGCTGACTGGTTGGAAGAAAGACATCTTCGAGTTTATGGAGGAGACGAAGTTGCTGTTCTGTTTGTCCGTAAGGCTGAGAAGGCGGTTTGATGACCATTCTATCCTGATCATCAACGGTTACGACTCGATGGGCTTGGAGAGGGGCACTCTTGCGGCAGAGTTGGAGTAGTTGGGTGCGGTGAATGAATGTGAGATGTGGATCATCGGGGGCGACCTTTATGTCATACTTCTGCCTGATGACCGTCTGCATGAGAGTGGTGGTAGAGACCCCCGTTCGGAGGAGTTCCGAAGAGTGGCCTACAGCTTGGGTCTGATGCAGCTTGGTGCGCATATACTTGGCGCAACATGAGGTCGCGATCCAGGTTGGACAGATTCTTTCTTTCGCCGGAAGGTATGGAGTACTTCACCCTGTCGCGTGCATAGGCACTGCCACGGGCTCACTCCGACTACACGCCCATCCTTTGGTTGTCATGGGAGGAAAGAAGAAACAAGTTCTTTTTCTAGTTCGAACGTAGTTGGCTTTTGGAGGAGGACTTTAGAGGGGTGGTGGCGGAGAAGTGGAAAAGCTGGTTCCCAGTGGGTTCGACCATTTTGAGCTTAGTGGAAAAGCTGTGGCTGTTGAGGTCGTTCCTTACGACTTTCGGGAAGGAGGTGAAGGCAATGCGGAGCCTTACAAGGGAGGCGAATCAGGTCGGTATAGCTCGGTTAGATGGTTTAGATGATGAGAGAGGCTTAGACCAGTAGGAGTTGATAGAGAGGTCAGGTTTTCTAGAGGAGCTGCTTCTGGAGGACAGTAAGGAAGAAGTGGGGTGGAGACAAAGATCTAGGCAAAAGTGGTTGAATGAAGGGTGCGCCAACACGAGATTTTTCCACACAATAGCTTCTGGGAGGCGAAGAAGAAATTATTTGCATGAAATTGAGGTTGGGGGGATAAGAGTGGTGGGAGGGTCGTAGATTGGCAGTTCTCTGCGAGGCCACTTTGTGGAGGCAATGCACATGAAAAGAGGGGTTGGTTAGGGGGTGGCTGGGAAGAGGGGTGGAGATTTTATCCGACGTGCAAGCGGAGAGGCTTATGATGCAATTCACAGAGGAAGAGGTGAAAGCGGCTGTTTGGGGTTTGAATACGGATGGCGCCCCTGGCCTTGATGGTTTCCCGATACTGTTCTACCGCGAGTTCTGGGAGTTGGTGAAGGGGGATTTCCTGGAGACGCTGGACGAGTTCAGGGAAGGGAACATAGGATTTGAGAAAATCAACAGAGCATTGTTGTTCCTCCTTCCCAAGAGGGAGTCCTCAGCGAGGATTGATGACTTCAAGCCTATAGGGTTTTGCAATGCCGTTTACCTTATTGTGGCTAAGATTTTGGCAAACCAGCTAAAGGGGGTTCTGGACTTGGTGGTGCTTCATGGGCAATCGGCTTTTATTTCGGGGCGACAGATGATCGATGGTCTGGGGATGGCTTCAGAGATCTGTCCTGAGTGGAAGCGATCGAGTAAAAAAGGGAACTCTCTGGAAAATAGATTATGTTAAGGCATATGATTGCATCGACTGGAAGTTCCTGTGGGCGTCTCTACGGAAGAGAGGCTTCCCCGACCTTTGGGTGGAGTGGATGAAGAGATGCGTCACTACCTCTTCTTACTCGATTATGGTGAATGGCAGGCCAGAGGGAGGTTTCTTCCAACCCCATCGGGGAGTCCGGCAGGGGTGTCCATTGGCCCCTGTGCTTTTTGTGCCAGTGGCAGACGCTCTGGCGGTGCTGTTTAGACGCACGGTGGAGACTGGATGATGTGAGGGCTTCCGTCGGGATATCTCTTTGCTGCAGTATGCGAATGATACGATTCTATTCCTTGGGGCCTCGGAGGAGCAAAATGGCAATGCGGCTCAACTGGTCGATATCTCCGGTAGTGTTTCGGGCCTTGAGATCAACAGACGTAAGTCGGTGGTCGTTTCGTTTGGGATGGAAGAATCGGAACGCTCCAGTCTGGCGGAGCGACCGAGTGCCCCTTTGGGGAACTCCCTATCTCTTACTTGGGACTGCCGTTGGTAGATGAGAAGTTGAAGAAGTCGGATTGGGATGTGGTGGTGCAGAAAATGGAGCAGAGGTCAACAGGGTGGAAGGCGGTCATGCTGTCTAAGGGAGGGAAGTTGATTTTTTTGAAGCATGTGCTTTCGACAATTCCGATCTTTTTTTCTATCCGTTTGATGCTGGTGGTTGTGAGAAAGAAAATAGAGACGTTGATGAGGAGATTCTTCTGGTCAGACGGGAAGCAGCAGAGATCTGAGGTGCACCTGGTCAGCTGGGAGGATGTGACGAGGGGGCATAATGAGGGAGGGTTAGGAGTTCGTGATGTGGATTGCATGAACAGGGCATTTATCGCTAAGTGGGTGATTCACGTTTGGGGTTCTTCGATGTTGCTGGTGGCTAGACTTGTGAGAAAAATCTATGGGGTCAGAGGTGAATTGGTGGATGGCAGAGTGCGGTTTGAATCGCCGCTCTGGGCCGGTATACGCGAGGTTTTGCCATTGGTGTCACATAGGTCGTAACCGAAGGTGGGAGATGGCCATTTACTCAGATTCTGGCGTGATGACTAGTCGGAGGATAGTGCTCTGGAGATGAGGTTCCTAAGGTTATTTGGTTTGGCAGCATTGAAGGAGGGTACACTCTCGCAGGTGGCAGATTTGGGCACGTGGTCGTCGGTTTTTGTTGCAGATTTTTCAGAGTAGCGTCTGGAGGAGTTTGTCAGGATGCATGTGGAGATTCTGGGACTTTCTGCATAGGACAACGACCATTTTATTTGGGAGGGTGCGAGATTTTCAGTGAGGAAAAGTTATGAGGAAATGAGGAGAGTAACAGAGGAACGTGATTTGGATCTCTGCTGGGATATGAAGGTGATGTGAGTGGCGAAAATTCTGTGCAGAGTAAAGGTGTTCTTGTGGTGCCTAAGGAGGGTCTGCTTGTATGACAAGTCAATGGGGGGGGGGAGACTGTTATGCTTGGTGGACGCTCGGTGCGACAAATGCGACGGGATGGAGGACTCGGACCACTTGTTCTTCAAGTGCACGACATCTGAGCGGGTCTGGAGGGAGGTGGGGATCACTTGGGCGGCGACCGGAGATGGGTGGGGCGAAACGAGTTGATATTCAATAATCAGAGGTTTTACTCAGAGAATGTCGCGTCTCAATGTATAACTTTGTATCATTTTTGGGCTTTGCGTTAATATGTACTAATTTTTTGTTTTAATGAAATAGCTTTAGCGATGCCCCCGCATTGGAGGATCACCCTCTTTCCACTCAAAAAAATCACTCCATACCTTTTCGCTATTGTCAAATTAATGTTGTAGCATTCAATTTATTTAGTTAAGGATGGGGCATCAAGTGTATATAATGTATATAATGTACATAATACTAATTCTTTAACCTCCTTATTCAACTTGTAAAAATCCAATAAAAATATTTTTATACACTTTAAATTATTGTGTACATAAATAAAATACATAATATAATGTATTTTTGTAAAATTAATAAAATAAAAATATATGTATATATTATATAGGTATATTGTACCTATACATACTAACATATGCTATATATAATATTGTATATAGCATATGCTATATATATGTATATGATAAAAACATATGCTATATATATTGATATTAATTGGTGGAGGATAGAGAGCAAGGCCCTAAATGTCGGTTTCGGTCACCATTTCGGTGACCGATCGAAATAGAAATTTGGTGGAATTTCAGTCGAAATTCGATCGAGATTTTGGTCACTTCGATCATTTTTTGTACTAGGGCCCTCATATTTCGGTCATTTCGGCCATTTCGGTCGAATTTCGATTTCGACATGATATCGATACTCGACAGAAATTCGATCAAATTTCGCTGAAATTTGAGGCCATGATAGAGAGATTATTTTGGAGAGAATGGATTAGCAAATTGTGGATTAATGAGGCAGTGTGGGATTGATGAGGGGTATTTGATTACAAGGAAGGGGGTTGTAATTGGATTAAATATAAAAGAATGAGATTTGAATGGGATGCCCCCTTGAGGGGGAGCTAAGTTGGCTCCCCCACCCCATTTTCCCCATTTTTTTATTTTTTTGAAAATTTCTTTTGTGAATATTCATCACTATATCCGTATATTATGCTATTCAAATTTCGTGCGAAACAGAGATTCCTACGGCCTCCATCCAGACGGAGTCGTTTTTTGCAATTATGTTACCGTTAAAAAATGTCCGTCTGGATGGAGGCCCTAGGAATCTCCGTTTCGCACGAAATTTGAATAGCATATAATATAGGGATATAATGATGAATATTCACGGAAGAAATTTTCAAAAAAATAAAAAAAATGAGGAAAATGAGACGGGGGAGCCAAGTTAGCTCCCCCTAAGGGGCAGCCCCATTAAACCCTTTGAAAAATGGGGGGGGGGTGGATGTGCCGTGTCTGAACAAAGTGTAGGTCTGCCCTTTCTCTCAAGAAGGAAGGAGAGACGGTGGAGATTAGTTATGTGAAAAGAAGGGACACCCCTAGGTGCAGAGAAATGATATTTGCAGATCAAGTGGGGTGCATGTTGGCAACGTTTGTTTGGCAATGACTTGCTATCAAAATTCTCACAAGGGTGAGATGTAAGTTGACGGTGACTTAAGGTTTATTTGTGGAGTAATATTATTAGTGGTCATCCTTTCACTTTTCAAAAGAAAAATGCTAAGTACCCATAACCACCCCTTGGGACCCTCCTTGAAAGACACCAATATTTAGTCCCATGGGGAGGGATCAACCATAGAATGCCGGTGCATGTTTGAAACTTATCTGCTAAGAAGCACTAGAAGAAGAGATGCTTTACATCATGACTTTAAATTTCTGCGAAATTCGATGAAATTTTGGTGAAATTTCTATTTTGCCAAGTTGGCGAAATCGAAAGCAATATCGAAATTCGACATGATTTCTTTGTATTTTCATAATTTTGACCAAAATGACTAAGTATTGGAGAAATATAGGCGTTTCAATATCCCCAAGTCACAAATATGCTGGCGAAAAATCGACATTTAACGCCTTGCTTTACATCATCTTGGCCCTGCCACACTGATCACTTATTAGAAGATCACGACTTTCAATGAAAATATTTGTAAGATAAATGATTTACATCATCTTGGCCGTTGCCACACAATCACTCATTAAAAGATTATGTCTTTCAATGGAAACATTTTATAGGATAATATTTGAACCCTTATCTATGGTGGAAGGGTCTGCTAACCTGCTACTAGACCTAAGTGGTCTACAGAGTTCTTTTTCCGTGATTGAATAGTGAATATGTTCTGACTCGCTCGACATGTCTCTATCATCAATACTGTTGTCAATAAGCTATGCAAACTTTGGTGATATATGTATTTTAATTTTATTATTGTTTAACAAGACTTGTTTTTCTATATACCAGGTATGATATCACCTAAATTAAAAAAAAACCCAAGTGCATGAAGAATTTCTTCTTTGAAATCAGAATGCCATTTTCATTGCACATTATATCAATTCGACTACCATCATGCAATTATCTAAAATGATTTGGTCACATATCCTGATTATCCATTTCGTTATTTTATTCATTAGTTGATCTTCTACCAATCATTCCATTGGGGAGTGTTTACTGTGATGTGTTTTTGTTTTGTGGACAAATTTTAAATTTGTTATGGACAATATCATAGGACCTGAGGCAGCTGAAGGGGATTACAGCGATATACCGGATGACTAACAAACCTCCTCCTGTGAGACATTCACCATATGTTTCTGGAGTACTCCGACCGCTAAAGGTATGGTCTTGATATTTGTTTGCTGAACTGTACTTTAACTTATGTGACCTTCCCTGAAACTATGGCTACTACTATATGAAATGCAAATTTATCTTTACAATCCATCAATGTGTGATTCTCTTAAGCTTGTATACTGTGATTAGTGGTAATGAAAGTTTCTCATGTTGGATGGCGATAGACAGCCATATTTCTTAGGGACTTATGCACGTGCTCTAACTTTGCCTACACCACCTTTTTTAAAGGAAAAAGGGCCAGAGTCATAATTCGTAAAGGCTTGCACCCAGACCTATAGTACTTGTGTTCCTATTGATGTCATATTTACACAACAAACTCATATAAATAATCAATATTTACACTTGCCCTCATGTCATTAACATCTGGGCATAAAATTTTTTAGAGGTGGTCAGTAATTAAAATATTTACGAACCTTTAAACGATGTGATATTTATTTTTGGCCCTTTTCTCTCCAATACTCTTTTCTCCCCCTTCTTCCTTCTTTCTCCCTCCCTTTGAACGTCATCTGCTCCTCCCTGATCTCTTCCCTTTCACGACGGCCTTGAGTCCTTGACCCTCCCCCTTTGCCTCCCCCCAACCTCCTCCCAGCCAGCCCTGACTTCCGACCTTAACAAAACGATGGACATGATCCTTACCTGCATCCTTCAACCCCCATGCCGAGTACATATCCTCCCTCTTTCACACCCCACCAAGCGACCACACCTACGTCAGCAATCCTCATCCTCCTCTCTTCACAGATCAACACAACCAACAAAGCTCCCTCTCCCTCGATGGTCGGATGACTCTGCAAGCATCCACTTTCTGGCAGGCGCAAATGAGCAGAAGTAGCAACTCTTGAGCGCCCATGATGGCCTGTTTCTCTGACAGTACATGCCGGTGAGGTCCATCGTGGGAGTGGTGAAGCACACATGTTCCTAATGGACCTCATGAAAACAGGCATGCATGCACATGCCTCCTGCAAGCCCCTCCCACCCTCTTCTTCGCCCTCTCCTCCATCTGCCACCATGCATGCCCCTTTCTCTCTACTGCAGTCCCCATGTCTTGGCCTTTGGAATCAGTCCCGTGCCGTCTACTTCTACATCTATGCTGTCTAAACTGTGCCTCCCAGAAAGATGACCTCATGCAAGTATAAGAAAACCGCTAAGCCAATAACAGAATTTGTTGAGTAATTTTTTTGAAAGAAAGCTGAGTAAATATACCGAAAATGGAAAACTGATGTATGTTGCTATATTACCTACACCCCCACACCTCGAGCAATAATGGATTGTGAAGAAAGCTATATATGTTTTAAGAGTTTATAATAATAAAGACTATAAACTCCTTTAAAAAAATGACAACATTTGCTACTATGATATGGTTATTTGTAACATTTATCATTGATTGTTAAAAGTATTATGTTTTATAAGAAATTAATACAGTACATGTAATGAAATACTTATATTCGCCGAATACAAGTACAGATACTTGTAAAATGAGAGAGGTCATTTTATTCGAATGAGCTGTGCGCTTCGATCACTCCTTGTACATGCACAAAAAAGGGTCACGGTAAAGAGACCTTGAGTTTTTTTTAAATCTCATTTTATTTCTCATCTCTCATCTGCTCGCCTCAGTCCACAGGTGCCTTTCTTCCTTATTTTCCTCGACCTTCACTGTATTATTTTATTGTTGCCTTAATATTTCCTAGGGTGACTTTCGAAGTTTCTAGAAGAGACATTAATCTAGATTTCTAAAGTTTAAGATATGGCAAAAACATGGCTACTTTTTATGCTAGATATCATGTTTTAGAGATTTTCTCACAAACGAATGAGTTAACAAACGTTGGGCATAAGTCAATGCACCCAATAATATCTATCTCTGTGTGTAGGCAAAACTTCAATGAGTGGGGGGGGGGGGTCTTTCTGTTGGGTTTCGTTGAAATGTTTCCAACCCCAACTTGGGGGATGGGCATATTTGATATTTGCCCAGCCTTTTGAGACCCCAGTCGGCCCCCATCTTTGAGAGAGAGCCCGAGACATTTTCCAGTGAGGAAAAACGCCCCATTCCAGTGCCGCCCTTCCCCTTTTCCCATTTTCCAACAAGCAGCGGCAAGGGGTTTTGGACCCCCTTCTTCTTCTTCTTCCTCCACGCGAGCGGGAGAGAGAGAGCGAGAGAGAAGCCGAGCATCGGTGCTCGAGGGCAGCAACAGCTGGGTCTCTTGGGAGCTGTGGTTTGGGTTCGAAGAGAGGAGGTGTTGGGCGAGCTCGAGAGGAGCTGAAGCGAGGTTACGTTCGTGGCGACCTCAAGAAGCCATGCATCGGTTTGGGACTCCATCCGGGAGCCCACAAGGGGAGTTACTTTGTCCTCCTTGTTTTGAGCACAATATTGGTATAGTTAGATACCTAGGGATAGTTTGATACTTGTTGGACAACTATCCATTGTGTGTGGCTTGTACCTCGGTTTTGTGGGCAACAAAACCGGGAAGAACATTAACTCATTTGACCGTAGTGATTGGTTGCCGGTCTCGCCTCGTGGTTTTTCCCTTGCTCACATCGAGTAAGGGTTTCCACGTAAAAATTCCTTGTCTCGTGTGGTTGCTTGCTTGCTTGTGATTGTGCTTGTCATTGTTTCCATTTGAGTTCCCGTGTGGGGAACATATATATATTGTGTGTGCCATCTTTGTTGCAGGACAGTTTAGGGGGATATATCCTGGTTGATTGTTTGTTCCGCATATCTATATATATCCCCAACAAGTGGTATCAGAGCTCGGGTTGAGCAATATGGGCAAAGATGATGAAGGCACTATGATTAAGCTCACAAGTAGCAATTGGCAGATTTGGAAGGCTAAGATGGAAGACATCTTATATTGCAAGGACCTATACGATCCCGTGGAGGGGGAGAGCGCCAAGCCGGAGAACATGTCCGCAGGAGAGTGGACAAAGTTGAATCGAAAGGCCATTGGGGCCATTCAGAAGTGGCTTGACATGTCGGTCTTTCATCATGTTGCCGAGGAGACGAGTGCCATGGAGCTATGGGACAAGCTGTCCGAGCTCTATGACCAGAAGACCGCAACCAACAAGGCTTTCTTGATTAGAAAGCTTGTGAATTTGAAGTACAAAGATGGAACTAAGGTGGCGGAGCATCTGAATGACCTCCAAAGCATAATCAACCAGTTGACTTCCATGGGCTTGATACTTGATGACGAGTTGCATGCACTTCTCTTATTGGATTCTTTGCCAGACAGTTGGGAGACTCTAGTAGTCACCGTGAGCAACTCTGCGAAGGACAGCAAGTTGACCATGGCTATGGTCAAGGGCAGTCTCCTCAATGAGGAGATTAGACGTCGCTCCTCGGGAGAGGCATCCTACTCTTCACATGTGTATGCAGTTGAGAGGAGAGGAAGGTCCAGTAGCAGAGGGCAGTCACAGGAGAGGCAGAAATCCAGGGACAAGTCCAAGGGCAGAGGAAAGTGTCACCATTGCCAGAAGCCCGGCCACTGGAAGAGAGATTGCAGGGTTTGGAAGAGAGAGCAAGCCGAAGCCAAGAAAGATCAGAAAAAGGAAGATGGCAATGTAGCTGCAGTTGTGGCAGATGAAAGTGCAGAAGAGGTGATTCTCACCATCCAGGACCGGTGCTTGCATGCAGGGAGTGATTTGGAGTGGGTCGTTGACACGACCGCCTCCTATCATGTGACTCCACACAGGGAGTTCTTCACCACCTACACCAGGGGTGATTATGGGAGAGTCTTGGTGGGTAACGAAAGTTTCTCTAAGATCATTGGTATGGGCACCATCTCGATCCAGACGGATGTTGGGTGCTCAATGACACTCCAGAATGTGAGGCATGTTCCTGATGTGCGGCTTAGCCTTATATCTGGCTCACAGCTAGATAGTGAAGGCTACCATCTGAAGTTCGGCAGTGCAAGATAAGCAAGGGTTCTCTCATCATGGCGAGAGGCAGGTTGTGTCACACGCTTTACATGACTAGAGTGAAGGTCATGGATGGCAGTTTGCATGCTACTGAGGAAGATAATTCAGATTTGTGGCACCGTCGGCTTGGGCATATGAGCCAGAAGGGCTTACAGCTTTTGAGCAAGAAAGAGTTGATCCCCTACCACAATGACATCACTTTGTCTCCTTGTGATGCATGTGAGGTTGGGAAGACATGAGTGCACCGTACAGAGCGAGATCCAAGGTGAAGGGAGATCTTCTACAATTGGTTCACTCGGATGTTTGTGGTCCTATGGACACGGCCTCTTTGGGAGGCAACAGGTACTTTGTCACCTTCATTGATGATGCATCTAGGAAGGTGTGGGTGTACATTCTGAGATCGAAGGATCAGGTGTTTGATTGCTTCAAGAAGTTTCATGCCATGGTTGAGCTCGAGACAGGAAAATTGTTGAAGTGTCTACGCACAGACAATGGGGGAGAGTACACCTCCCATAGCTTTCAGGGCTATTGTGCAGAGCACGACATCAGGCATGAGAGGACAGAGCCAGGTACACCCCAGCACAATGGTCTAGCTGAGAGGATGAACATGACCATTGTTGAGAGAGTCCGTTGTATGCTGAAGACAACGAAGTTGCCCAAGACCTTTTGGGCTGAGGCGGTTCGCACCGCATGTTACTTGGTGAACCGATCTCCATCAGTTCCTTTGGGCTTCCAGATTCCAGAGTGTGTTTGGACAGGGAAAGACCCCTCATATGCTCATTTGAGGGTGTTTGGATGCAAGGCGTATGCATTGGTACCCAAGGAGCAGCGGAAGAAGTTAGATGACAAGGCGGTGCCTTGTATTTTTCTTGGTTATGGAGATCAGGAGTTTGGATACCGTCTTTGGGATCCAAGGAAGAAGACAGTCACCAGGCACAGGGATGTGATCTTTTATGAGAACCAGATGTTGGTTGAGGACACCACTGAGAGTGGTGATGGAGATGAGATCTCCATGGATGATGACAGTGATGAGGACACAGAGCCCTCTCCAGTACAGGGTACAGGTGGAGAGGATGGGCAGCTAGAGCAGCACGAGCCAGATGCAGACCTCGTTGATGCAGGTCTAGGGGACCTAGGGCAGGGGGAGCAGCCTCATCCAGTTGCAGACACAGCAGAGCCTCAGGTCAGGCGATCTGAGAGGACACGCCAGCCATCATCCCGTTACCCCACTTCTAGGTACGTGATGCTCACAGATGCAGGTGAGCCATACACATTTGATGAGGCACAGATGCATAAGGACAATGGTCATTGGCAGAATGCAATGAATGAAGAGATGTTATCTCTCAAGAAAAATCACACGTATGACCTTGTTGAGCTTCCTAAAGGGAAGAGAGCCTTGAAGAACAAGTGGGCTTACAAGCTGAAGTCAGATGACAGTGGCAAGCAGGTGAAGCACAAGGCCAGATTGGTAGTGAAAGGATTCAACCAGAAGGAAGGAGTGGACTATGATGAGATCTTCTCCCCAGTGGTGAAGATGAATTCAGTCAGAATGGTGCTAGGACTTGTTGCTAGCATGGACCTGTTAGCAATGTGAACCCCGGGCGAACCATTTCTACAATAAATGTTATTGTAATGAATAAAATTATCAATGAAAATTATTGGTTATTTTTTCACTCCCCTTTCTGAGATTAATGAATGAATGCACTATAGGGTCCCTCTGTACAATAAGGGTTATGTACCATGGCCAACTTGATGATCATACAGCTGTTGATTCATTGGATGGATCATAGAGGCTGATGCTTGGATGGATATCTAAGGAGTTAGATAGAGGACTCATCAAGCAACATCAAATGATCATTAAGTGATGATCTCCAGTCTGAGTAGGAGATGGCAATCCTATCTCATATGACTGATATCTGACTGACCTCTTGATGCAGGTCCTCTGCATGGGAATAGAGATTCAGAGGTGTCAGGTTAGTTAAGTCAATGGGTTGACTTGACGAGATCGAGATAACCAAAGACCTACGTTGAATACTGTCACAACATAGGCATGCATCCTCTGACTAGAGACAGATGTATTGCTATATGTCTGAGTATGTACATTTGGCAGACCAATAGGTTGATGACCTAATCAAGGTCTATATACCGACGAGCTGGTGTGCATGTAAGGACATATGAGTAATGCGATCTCTCAAAGGGATCATACAGGTTCACCTGTGAACCGGGAGACATGAGCTCACTCATGAGGTATTGGGACTGAACAAATTCCATGCATGGTCGTCGTGCTTTGGAAGCATGACATGAATTTGAAGGTAAGATATATGTTTTGTGAAAGCATATGATCTATACCAAATCCCGATGACCAAGATTGAGAAACTTAATGATCTGACCCTGAAGATGACAGTGTAAAAGTGATCTTTGTCTTCAGGATGATCATGAGTCTTCCAGTATTTAGGATGTGCAGGTATTGGGAATACCTGAAGGGTGATTTGATCATATACGATTGTATAACCATGACGCTTCCATTCCGAGGGAGTGATGAAACAGGTTTGGATTTTAGTGACTCCTCTCATTAGAGAAGTGACCTAATCTTAGTCCATGAACTGGACATTGATCTGAATGAGATTCAGATGCAATGAGAAGATTAAGTCTACGGTCTTGATTTGATCAAGCATCAGTGGGAGGTCCATAGGATCTGGATTTGAGATATGATCTCAACATCCAAGTCACTATATGTGGAACAATACAATCGCCCTGTCCTTATCTCCAAGTATCTGAGGAGAAATAGCATTGTTCTTAAATGGTTTAAGAACAATTCCATAAGATCTAAGCAAAGAGAATTTGATAATTAAATGTGATTTAATTATCATGATGTATGAGAAGTTGTCTAATGTGATTAAATGTGATTTAATTATTTTGGATAAGAATAATGTGGATAGAAATATCCAATTATTCATAATATATTATAAATGTGATTTATAATGTATTAGAGAGAGTTAATTATAATTTATATGTGTTGATTAATTATGATGTGTATTGGATACACATTGTGTAATTAATTAACAATATGAATTACATGTTGTTTTGGGTTGTGAATATGATTCACAATTTTTCCATGGCAAGATTGCAATATTCTCAAAGATAATTGTGAATTATTTTTGAAGAATAAAACCCAAATAAATTTGTTGCAAATAAATAAGAGAGATTTCATGGAGATATGCAATCTCATGGATTTCCATGAGATTGCAATCTCCATGCAATCTCATGGACGGCACACCATTCCTATATGGAATGGGTGTGCGCCCACTTGGAAGGCACATGGTGATGAAATCTCCATGTGTCTTCTCTCCTTATTTGTTGGGTTGATTTAGGAATGAATTATATTTGATTTTGTCAAATATATTTTAACCTAAATTTGTTGCTTTTGACAACAACAATCTTAGCCATTGGATAAACATAAATCAATCTCTTCCATTGATTTTATGTGTCCCATGGATTGAGATCCATGGATCCCAAAACCCTATAAATAGAGAGGCATGCTTGGCTCTCTCTTTACACATGCTATTGTAGCACAAACTCTCTCTCTCTCTTTCTCTTACACGACAGCCCTCTCTCTCCCTCTCTTCTTCGTGGCCGTCCACCTTGGTGGAGAGAATCGTCGACGCCCGCGCCATCGTGCTGCCGCTTCGACTCTCTGCGGTTCTTTGTCTTCTTGGAGTGCTTCACTCACGAAGGAGACGTTTGATCTCGTGCGACGAGATCAGGAGCAACCGCGCTTGGATCAACTTGGATTGCGAGGACACCGCGACTCATCTCCGCGCTCGCAAGCCGTTACTCCGACGATCGGACTTGAGACAGGAGGTCTCTTTCTTGTAGAGACTTGATCAACCACGCTTCAAGAGGTATTGCATTATACTTGCTGTGGTTATAGATGAAACGATTTGAGAATGGTTCTCGGATCATGTGGTTTCATCGGTTTATAAATTCCGCTGCACCGAACAACTAGTACGATTAGTCGTTCTTCGTCGTATTCGATACGAAGATCACGCTTCCGTGATGCGCTTGAGGATTTCTCCATATCCTTCAAGTGGTATCAGAGCCTTAGGTCGACGGTTTCGAATATGATTCGAAAAACCGAGGACGACTTGGGTTCGTTAGGTCGCGAAAGTTTTCATCGCATTTGATTTCGCAGATCTGTTTAGTAAATAAATTCGGCACTGTTTAAATTGTTTAAACACGAATTTAATACTTGGATTTTGTTCCCCATTAAATAAGGAAACCATAGGAACTGAGTTTGCGTAAATCGAATTTCGTATGCTCTAGTTATGGTTGTTTTAATGGACATGTATGCACTGTTGCGGGAACAGTAGATTTTAACATGATTAAATAGTTAATTACTGTTATCATCTGCCTCGAAATGCGTGCAAATCCACTTAGGTTCTGTTCTAAATCAAGTTAGCAATCTATGAAAATTGAGTTTGCTTAATTTGGATTTAAATTGATTGAGATATGTCAATTTTAGTGAATAGGGGTCATTACTGAAATTGCATTCCTAATCTATAACCAAGTGGTTGTCAATTAGTGAAATTAATTGTTAATTTCGTGAAATAATCTTGAAAATATTTGTGAAATATTGAAACATGATTATTTGCCTAATTGACTTGGACCCAACCAATTAATTGATTAAGATGTGATCTAAATCATAATTGGAAACCACAATCTTTCAAACTTGATGCTTGAATAGGATTTGGGAATTTGTTTAGCAAATTTCCTTATAATCAAAAATGTTTTGATTATTACTATATGGTACAATTTCGGTTGAAAAACCGATGATCATCTCAAGTACAAATTAATCAATTTGGCATTATCCTTTCCTGAGGCGGATGTGGTGCCTAGTAGGAGAGCATTGGGGTTGCGGGTTGCAACGTATGTGGTCTGTCCCACTCTCGTCGGTACTGGCCATGACAGCGGGTAGAGCCGGGATAATGTCTGAGGGATTAAGATGTATTTTTCTAATTATTAAAATTCGAATTAATACGTATTTTGAGATATTACCATATATATTCAAGTAAAATAATCAAGTTTGATTGATTGAATTGGATTGATAATTAATTTAATAGGATTAAATTGATTATGTCCAATTGAAATACTCTAATATGATTAGAGTTAATAATTCCCTTGGAAGAATTAATTATGTCAATGTGATTCACGATAATTAATTAAAATTTGAATATGAGGTGGAGGATCACATAAGTGACATCCATGGTCTCCCGTCAAGGCGAAGAGTTCCGTCGCCAGACATCGTATGAAGGAGACGCCTGTACGAAGTGACAGCTCCTGCATACGATCCGTTTGGATCGGGCTCGTCGCTTCTCGAAAGAGTAAGGACATATCCATCGTGACCCCAATATCGGGTCCTCATATTATTGGGGCGATATTGGATTGCAGATAGCGAGTTGTATTCCTGTTGACGGTTGGTTCAATTAATAACGGGTCAACATCGCCTTAGGGGTGGTGGGCCCGGGTATTAAAGACCGAATTGGGAAATGCAAGTTGGACTTGCAATGCGGAATGTGTTCCCGCTTCTCTTTATTGGAGTCATAGGTTCTCATATTATTGGGATATGACAAAGATAAGGAGGAGATCCCAGTTCTTGCTTGAGATATATTGGTAAGTATATCTCTTACTTTGAAAGTAAATAAGGGAATGAACTTTCAAGGTTGACATAGCAAGAACAATTTGATTTAAAATGCCTTAATCAAATATTATAAATTTGAATATATAATTTTTTATATTCTAATATAGTGCATTCTTAATTTCAGAAAATGAAGTCTTTGAACCCACTTAGTAGGCTTCTAGAGGTCAACCAATTGACCGGCCCAAATTACTCGGATTGGATCCGAAATTTGGAGCTTGTTCTCTCTGTTGAGCGCATAAGTTATGTGCTATCCGAGGACAAGCATGAGAACCCTAAGTCCAAGGAAGAAAAGGCATTTAATGACAAGTATGATGAAGATCATGTCTTGGCTAGGTGCTATATCCTAGGTTCTCTCTCCAATGTTCTGCAGAAGCAACATGTGGAGATGAATACCTGTCAGGAAATAATGCAGAATCTTAAGGATATGTTTGGTGACATTAACCGCACTCAGCGGTACAATGTTATGAAAGACCTCATTCGCTGTAGAATGCAGGAAGGGACTTCGGTCCGTGAACATGTACTCAAAATGTTTGGGTACCTGTCGGAGCTGGAGACTCTTGGGGCAACGATGGATGCAGACATGCAAGCTGATTTCATTCTGCTGTCATTGCCCAAGTCTTTTAATAACTTTGTAGTGTCATTCCACATGAACAAGTTGGAATTGACAAGTGCTGCTCTCCTTGCTGCATTAAAGTCCGCAGAGGACGTGATGAAGAAGGATGGTCCCAGTGGCAGTGCAATGGTTGCACAGGTCAAAGGGAAGCGCGGTCGGAAGCATGGTTCTCGGAAGGGCCCGGCCCAGAAGAGAAAGAAGAAGGGACAAAGTGTTGGCTCTTCTTCCAGTGCATCCACTCTCATGGCGTCGAAGAAAACCGACGTCTGTCACCACTGCAAGAAGCCGGGGCACTGGAAGCGTAACTGTCCAGATTACCTGAAGTCCTCAGACAAAGGTAAAGCCCCAGCAGGTATGAAATCTACTTTCATCATTGAAACTAGCTTTCTCGTCGGACGAGAAGGAAGTTGGGTTGTAGATTCTGGTGCTTCTGTTCATGTATGCAATTTGTTGCATTTGTTTCAGGAAACTAGAAGTCTTGAGGAAGGAGAGATAGTCATCCAGATGGGATCTGATGCAAGTGTTGCAGCAGTCGCCGTCGGGACATGCAGACTATCATTATCTAGTGGAAGAGTCCTAGTACTTAAAGAGTGTCTTTATGTACCTGAAGTTAGAAGGAATCTGATATATGTATCTAAGCTAGTTAGAAGTGGATATTCGTTCATGTTCTGTAATAAATCATTATGATAAATATATTGCAGAAGGTGTTTTAACTTCTGGAGGACTCTATGAATTGTGCATTAATGAGAATGTCATGAATGTTACAACCACTAATAAAAACCCTAAGGGCCTGTTTGGTTGCAGGGTTGAGCAGGGTTGGCCCAACCCTGGTTACTATTCACAAGGGTACTTCCTCCTCACATATTACTATTCACCCAGCCCAACCCAGCCCAATCCAACCCTGCCCAACCCTGCAACCAAACAGGCCCTAAGAGATCCAGGGAGAATAAAAATCATTCAAATATGATTTGGCATCAAAGGCTTGGTCATTTGTCTGTTGATAGGATCAACAGATTGATAAAGGATGGACCTTTAGATTTCCTACAGGTTCAATCTTTGCCTACCTGCGAACATTGTATTCGAGGTAAAATGACTAGGATGCCTTTCCGTAACAAGGTTACAAGATGCGAAGGTATTATTGACCTAATACATACCGATGTATGTGGTCCCTTCAGTACCGCGACTCGAAATGGATACCGATATTATTTGACATTTATCGATGACCATTCGCGATACGGGTTTATCTTCCTATTACGTCACAAGTCTGAAACCTTTGAAAAGTTCAAAGAATTCAAGGCTTTGGTTGAGAACCAAACCGATAGGAAGATTAAACGGATTCGATCTGATCGAGAAGGCGAGTACCTATCAGATGAATTCAAGGAATACCTTAAGGAGAATGGAATTGTTTCAAATCTCACTCCTCCTGGAACTCCCCAACTTAATGGTGTTGCTGAAAGACGCAACAGGACCATCATGGACATGGTCCGTTCAATGATGAGTAAAGCACATTTACCTCTTAGTTTCTGGGGATATGCAGTAGAGACTGCAATATATATCCTGAATAAGATTCTTAGCAAATCTGTACCTAAGACTCCTCATGAGCTATGGTATGGAACCAAACCTAGTGTCAATCACTTAAGGGTTTGGGGTTGCTTGGTTCATGCGAAGAACGTGGACGCAAGTAAGCTGGAATCTCGCACTCGTGAGTGTTACTTCATTGGGTATGTTAAAGATGGTATTGGATACCAGCTTTATGACCCTGAGACCCAAAAGGTTTTTGTCTCTAGAGATGTGAAGTTTCTGGAGGATGATTTCCTTAAAGGTCAAGATAAAAGTGAAGTAGAGGAACTCATTGAATCCCAAGAGGATTCTGAGCTCCCCAGACCAGAAACTGAAGAAGTAAATAAAGATGAAACACCCATACCTCTTCGAAGGAGTTCGAGGGTGGTTGCACCACCTGAAAGGTATGGATTCCATGTGTCAGGTGAAACTGACATTGATCCTACTTCATTTGATGAAGCACTCGCGGATCAAGACATGGATAGATGGATGCTAGCAATGAAGTCAGAAATTGACTCCATGCATAAGAATGGTGTATGGACCCTAGAGGATCCACCTAAAGGGGTAAAACCCATTGGGTGTAAATGGATCTTCAAGAGAAAGAGGGGACCTGATGGGAAAGTAGAGACTTTCAAGGCACGGCTCGTAGCCAAGGGCTACACACAGAGAGAAGGCATCGACTACGATGAGACATTCTCTCCTGTGGCTATTGTAGAGATAGTTTTTATTATTATTATTATATGTTCATGTACCGTGTTTTTATTTCTTTCTTCTATTTGGACATCCATGTAATTTACCCTTAAGGCTTCTCCCTATATAAGAGAGCCTAGGGTTTTCTTATTCAGTACAACAAAGACTCCCTTTCGTCCAACATGGTATCAGAGCCACCCTAGGGCTCTTTTCCCTACCCCCCACCCGCCGCCCCCACCTTCTCTCCTCCATCTCGACGGCTTCCAGCCGCTATCGGCCCCACCAACCGCTGCCTGCGGCCCCACCAGCCGCCCGAGCGGCCTCACCAGTCCCTCCCAGCCGCCCCTGCGGCACCGCCGGGTGCCCTAGCAGCCCAGCCAGCCCCTGTCTGCCGCCCCAGCGGCAGCCAGCACAGCCCAGCGGCACCCCCTGCCGCTTCCACAGCCCCAGCGGCAACCCCATCAGCCGCAGTAGGGGATCCGTGGCCTTCACCAGCACTTAGGCGTCAATCTCGAGGCCGTTCAAGGGCTGTTTTGCTTCCTTGGAAGCGTGCCCTAGACCCTCCTTCTTCGGCTTTATGGATTTGAGTGCGTAAAGGTCTACACACGTACTCAAATCCGATGCAGTTGGTGTAGACATTCATCACATTGTCTATTCTCCCTTCGTCTTCTTCCAGCAGCAGTATGTCAGAATCGAAAGTCGATTTCCCCTCCACCGGCGCATTCAAAGGTCTGGCGCCGATAGTAAAGATGGACGGGTCTAACTATGAGTTATGGGCCATGCAGTTCATGAGCCTCATGAAATCAAACGGTAAGAAACACATTCTTACCGAGGATGAGCCTGCGGAGAAGACAGGGATCTACGCCTCATGGGAGGCCGATGATGCGTATGCAAAGGTTTGGTTATCGGGTACGTTGACGATGGAGATAGCTAATGATGTCCTCCATCAGCCCACTGCTAAGGCGATGTGGGACATTCTTGCGGCTACATATTCGCAGGTGCGAAATGAGACAAAGATGTTGCAGCTTCAGCATGACATCTTTACGATGAAGCAGGCCGGCAGACCTCTCCACTCTCTATACACATCCCTAAGAGGGATGTTTGAGAAGCTCTACAGTACCATCCCTCTGACTGCTACTCCAGAGCAGCAGAAGACGTTCCGGAACGCCACTATGGTGGGTGTTCTACTTGCTGCCCTCGACCCTGAGTATGATGCTGCACGGTCACAGATTTTAGCAGATGCAGTCATTCCTCCAGTGGAGGATGTATACAGGAGGCTCAGCCGTATCCCAGTTTCCTCCAGCTCTTCTACTCCACCCCCATCTGCGATGGCAGCTTCGCGTGGGAGAGGTGGACCATCCTCTTGGCGTGGCCGTGGACGTGGCCGTGGCTCTCAGGGAAGAGGCGGTCGGCCTAGTCAGACGTGCTCATATTGTCACAGACCTGGACACTCAGAGGAGACATGCTACTCAAAGCATGGGTTCCCAGCATCGGCACGGGTTGCAGAGCATTCACAATCTCCATTACCGTCTACTGCAGATCATAGATTTGACGAACTCGTGGCCCGTCTCCGTGATATTATGCCACAGTCTTCTGGTGATTCACCTGGTGGCTCATCTGATATTGCTGCCACAGCCTCAGCCAGTTCTTCCGCCGCTGCCAGTTCCTCAGGTAGATCTTCAGCGATCATTTCTTCACATGATATATCTGACTGGGTTATAGATTCCGGAGCTACACATCATCTGTGTCGAGATAGAGGTAGATTACAGGCCTACAGGGCTATTCCTCCAGGTCGCTCAGTGCAGATAGCAGATGGTTCCCATTCACCCCTTGTTGGTCAGGGGGAGGTTTTCTTAACCTCCGCTATGCAGCTACAGAATGTTTTACATGCTCCTGAATTCTCACTGAATTTGTTGTCTATTAGTCAGATTACAAAGGATTTGAATTGTTGAGCTATATTTGACCCGTCTTCTCTCATTTTTCAGGACATACTCACGGGCAAGGTGATTGGCTGTGGCTCTGAGCAGAACGGTCTATATCGGCTGGTCCGGGAATCTTATGCTGGCATCTCCGCTCACTCTGCTGGTCCAGTCTCACCTTACATTTGGCATCTTCGTTTTGGCCACCTTCCACTCCAGAAAATGCGCCATCTTCTGCCCCAAATCTCCCCAAGTTCGTCGTTTCGTTGTGAAACTTGTCAGTTAGGAAAGCATCACAGGTCGAGCTTTCCAAGTCGTCAGAGTCGGAGCAGTAGCTCCCCTTTCGAGTTGTTACATATAGATATATGGGGTCCGAGTCGTGTTCCCGATCACCAGGGACACAGGTTCTATCTTGTGGTCGTAGATGATTTTTCTCGTGTCTCTTGGGTTTTTCTACTGAAGAATAAGTCTGAAGCAGGAGATGTTATTAAAAATTTGATTAATGAAGTGCAGAATGTTTTTTCTTCTTCAGTCAAATATGTTCGGACGGATAATGCCCTGGAATTCTGTACACGTTCTCTTTCTCAATTTCTGTCATTAAAAGGAATTATTCATCAAACCACCTGTGCATACACATCCCAACAAAATGGTGTGGCGGAAAGAAAGCATCGCCATCTTTTGGATATTACTCGTACCTTATTGATTCAAAGTTGTGCTCCTATTTCCTTCTGGGGGGATGTTGTTCTTACTGCATGCTATCTGGTCAATAGAATGCCCTCATCTGTCCTTGGAGAGAAGATACCCATCTCTCTTATCTTTCCTGATAAAGAGCTCTTCTCACTGCCATCTCGTGTCTTTGGTGCTGTGGCGTTTGTTCATCGTCTGTCTCCTGGACTTGACAAGCTCTCTCCAAGAGCAGTCAAGTGCGTCTTCGTTGGGTATTCAAGGACCCAGAAGGGATACCGGTGTTATGATCCTACTACCAACAGGTACTTCGTTAGTGCGGATGTCACCTTCTTCGAGTCGGTCATGTTCTTCTCGCCAGCCGGGGACAGAATGGTACCATCCACCACCGCTGATGATATTTTGGTTCCACCACCACCTACCTGTCTTACTCCTGACTCGTCTCCTGTGTCAGTTCCTTTGCCAGCACCGCCATCACTACCTCCACCTCCACCACCACCCATTCCTCGAAGAATCATATCTCCATTTCCTAACCACTATACGCGTCGGTCAGGTCCCGCTCAGACAGCAGATCAGCCAATCACTGCGCCTCAGGTATGTTCAGATGGAGTTTCTACTGACGGGTCAGGTTCAGGACATATGCAGGATGACTCCTTACCGATGGGCTCCGATGATGATCTGGATGTTCCGATTGCTATTCGGAAACAGAGACGACAGTGTGCATCCTATCCCTTTGCTTCACAGGTTTCCTTCCACCGACTCACAGGTGATTTCCAGAAGTTTGCTATTGCTTTATCTTCCGTGGACATACCACGGACATACCAGGAAGCCTTAAAGAGTGAATGCTGGAGACTGGCTATGGAAGAAGAAATGGGGGCCTTGCAGTCCCGTGGCACATGGTCTTTGGTCACTGCACCTCCTGATGCATCAGTTGTAAGTTGCAAATGGGTCTTCACAGTCAAATACCATGCAGATGGCACATTGGATAGATACAAAGCACGTTTAGTCGCCCGGGGATTTACACAGACATATGGCGTTGATTACATGGATACATTCTCTCCAGTGGCGAGACACTCGACTCTGCGTATCCTCCTGTCTGTTGCAGTAGTCCGTGACTGGAGCATTTATCAGCTGGATGTCAAGAATGCATTTTTGTACGGGGACTTACAGGAGGAAGTCTACATGCAGCAGCCACCCGGGTTTACTGCTGAGGGGGAGACGCATATGGTATGTAGACTTCACAAGGCTATATATGGGCTTAAACAGAGTCCACGAGCATGGTTCCAGAAACTGTCCAACCTATTTGAGCACCAGGGATTCAAGAGGTCCAATGCTGACCATTCGTTGTTTGTCCAGAAGTCCTCGGCAGGTACGGTTGTCATAATGGTATATGTTGATGATATTCTTGTTACAGGAGATGATGTTCAGGGCATAGCAAGGGCGAAGGCATTCCTAGGTCGTCAGTTTGTTACAAAGGATCTTGGAACCCTAAGATATTTTCTAGGGTTGGAATTTGCTAGGAATGCACATGGTTTGGTAATGACACAACGGAAGTACATTACTGACTTCCTGGTTGAGACTGGTATGGATGGTTGCAAACCATCAAGCATCCCCATGGACCCCAGCATGAAGTTATATGATGGTGATACTGATGAAGTAGATAAGAGGAGATATAGAGAGATGGTGGGCAAACTCCTCTACATCACCATAACTCGCCCAGACATTCAATTTGCAGTTAGCAGGGTGAGTCAATTTATGGAGCAGCCGAGGCAAGTTCACATGGATGCTATACACATGATACTGAGATATCTGAAGTCTACTCCTGGGTTAGGGCTACTATTCAGAAAGGGTGCAGATTTATCCATCTCAGCGTGTGCAGATGCAGATTACGCAGGATGCCCTAAGGATAGAAAATCAACCTCGGGGTTTGCAGTCTTTGTTGGGGGCTCTCTGGTTTCTTGGAAAAGCAAGAAACAAACCGTGGTGGCAAGATCCAGTGCGGAATCCGAATACAGGGCAATGGCCCAAGCCAGCACGGAAATGATGTGGGTTCGCTCTGTATTAGAAGATCTACATGTAGCAGTACCTCTACCTATGACGCTTCAGTGTGACAATCAGGCAGCATTGTTCATTGCCAACAATCCAGCTTTTCATGAGAGGACCAAGCACATTGAAGTTGATTGTCATTACACTAGGGACCTGATCCAGAGAGGATTGATATACACGGCTCATGTTAGCTCAGGAGATCAGACTGCCGATGTATTCACCAAGCCATTGCTCAGAGGACCTTTCCAGAGATGTTCATCCAAGCTGAGCATGATCGACATCTATGCTCCACCTTGAGGGGGAGTGTAGAGATAGTTTTTATTATTATTATTATATGTTCATGTACCGTGTTTTTATTTCTTTCTTCTATTTGGACATCCATGTAATTTACCCTTAAGGCTTCTCCCTATATAAGAGAGCCTAGGGTTTTCTTATTCAGTACAACAAAGACTCCCTTTCGTCCAACAGCTATGCTTAAATCCATCCGGACATTGCTAGCTATAGCTGCATATCTTGACTACGACATCTGGCAGATGGACGTCAAGACGGCTTTCCTCAATGGATACCTCGAGGAGGATATCTACATGGAGCAGCCCCAGGGCTTCATGACTGAGGATGGTAAAGTATGCAAGCTGAAGAAATCCATCTATGGGCTCAAGCAAGCTTCTCGTAGTTGGAACATCAGATTTGACGAAACCATAAAGAGTTATGATTTTGTGCAGAATCCTGATGAACCTTGTGTATACAAGAAGCTTAGTGGGAGCGTCGTTGTGTTCATCGTGCTTTATGTAGATGACATCCTTATCATTGGGAATGATACAGGGATGATGACCAGTGTAAAGATTTGGCTGTCCCATACCTTTGAGATGAAAGATCTTGGAGAAGCCTCTTATATCTTAGGCCTGAAGCTGTTCAGAAACCGAGAAAAGAGGATTTTGGGATTGTCACAACATGGATACATTAAGAAGATTCTTGAACGATTCCGTATGGATAGTTCTAAGAAAGGATTCCTACCCTTAAGACATGGTATCCACCTGTCTAAAGGAATGGCTCCTCAAACTGTTGAGGAAAAGAAGGCCATGGCTGGATGTCCTTATGCATCAGCCGTAGGAAGCTTAATGTATGCCATGATGTAACTAGGCCAGATATCTGTCATGCAGTGGGAGTGGTAAGCTGTTACCAATCCTGCTATGGAGAACAACACTGGAATGCAGTAAAGAACATATTCAAATATCTAAGACGGACGCAAGATTACATCTTGGTCTATGGAGGTGGTGATCTCCAAGTCTTGGGATATACAGATTCTGACTTCCAATCGGATGTAGATGATCGAAAGTCGACATCGGGGTTCGTATTCTTGTTGAATGGTGGTGCTGTGAGCTGGAGAAGCAAGAAGCAGGACACTACTGCAGATTCAACAACAGAAGCCGAATACATTGCCGTATCGGATGCTGCAAAGGAGGCGGTGTGGTTGCGCAAGTTCGTGCTGGAGCTTGGCGTAGTTTCCTCTGATACTCCCATCCCGTTACTCTGCGATAACACGGAGCCATTGCCCAGGCAAAGGAACCCAGATGGCATCAAAAGAGCAAGCACGTGGAAAGGAAATACCACATCATTCGGGAGATACAAAAGCGTGATGACATCATCATTACCAAGGTGGCCTCTGCCGACAACGTTGCTGATCCTCTTACCAAACCTCTGACACAGAAGGTTTTCGACCAGCATGTAATGAGTATGGGTTTAAAGATTGTACCTGAATGGTTCTGAGGGCTAGTGGGAGATTGTTAGCAATGTGAGCCCAGGGCGAACCATTTCTACAATAAATGTTATTGTAATGAATAAAATTATCAATGAAAATTATTGGTTATTTTTTCACTCCCCTTTCTGAGATTAATGAATGAATGCACTAAAGGGTCCCTCTGTACAATAAGGGTTATGTACCATGGCCAACTTGATGATCATACAGCTGTTGATTCATTGGATGGATCATAGAGGCTGATGCTTGGATTGATATCTAAGGAGTTAGATAGAGGAC